>OY744561.1:6583088-6956148 GCA_963556235.1 Cryptophagus acutangulus
TGCTTTTTATTTTATAGCATATCTATATATCACGCCCTATTATAAGCCAATAATTTATTTGGATCTTGATGGTGATTGAAATCAGCTACTTTGCAAAAATTTTGACCAAATTGGATGTGAGTTCCTCTGAAACTTACACCGCATTAGAAATCCGAGCAAATGCAAATTTTTGTAACATGAAATGTTGACATGAATATGAATATTTTTTCTTCGATTCCTATTAGAATCTGGTTGCTCATCAGTTTGAAGAATCAAAAAGGCAAAGCTTGTTTTTATAATATAACTGCGTCGATGGAATGTAAATCGAGAAAGAAACGAAACAGTAGCGAAGTAGAGGTGACACATTGCTCATCCAAGCGAAAGATCTGATGAAACTGCTGCTTCTACCGCAGCACCCTACTGAGCTGCACACAGGATCGTACTAACTGCATATAAAACTCATTCTATTTTACAAACATAATAATTTAGTTAAATTCGTCACACCTCCATCCTATCCGCATTATTCGGCAAATTGTAAGCGGCCGAAAAGCTGCATCGTTTTTAATTAGAACGCAAAGCGTTCGATGGCAATTTTGAGCAGTACGGCCCATCCGTTTGGTCCTAACGCTAAAGTGCACAATTCCTGGTAGCCTTCATTCAAATTTTGGAACTGAAATAGTCGGATCGTTTTATTTCGCCCCATGCGTCAATCAAATGATCTACTCCGAATTTTTATACGGCCCAAAAAAAAAGTTATCTGATATACTCATCTATGTATTATTACAAACCGGGTTTGATCTTTTATTTAATTTTTTTCCAAATCTCAGAATGCATATTATTTGATAAATTGAAAGCGTTCCGAGACCACTATTTGTTTCAGCAACTGTAGCCTGATTTATTTTGTAGTTTACCGTCTGAAATGGCTCGCCTCTTTATCGGTCTTTGCGTGAACAAATGAGACCAAACCTCGTCCCTAATGGCACCGACGTGAAACAATTTGCATAGTCCCCCATATGCCACCCTTAAAATTAAATGCCAAAAAAATTGGATAATGTAATGTTATATGGCAATTAAGTGATGACGGGCCAGCAATTACTTTCCGGTCATAAAAATATTAATTTTGTAAGATGAAATCATTAAAAATCCGTTTACATAATTTTTGCAGCTTAATTATTTTATTACCGGCCGAAAAAAAAAGCTGTGTCGATTTTAATCCTTTTTCAACTTTCCCTTTCACGAAGCCAATTCATTTTCAATATATGTACTACGTGATTAATTCGCAATTTAATTAAACACAATAAAAAATGGATAATGTCTCATTAAAGTAAAATAACACACACGCATCATAAAAAAAATATGCAAAGATTATAACAGGTGCAAAAAACAACAGAAATTACTTTCAGTTTTCAATAAAGTAAATATTTTGAACGAAAATATAGTAATAAAGTTCGGTTTAGTGCCTGACCATAAAAAAAATATTGTAGATTTTAATTGCCATGCATTGACCTAATTGCATATAACAAAATTGCTTGTTTCTCGCTAATTTATACCCCGTTTGCAAAACTCACACGCAGATGCATTTTCTTGCAAATTCTTCGCTTATTGAATTCCAATACAAATCAACGTCAATTATTTTTGACGCAATTTCAATCAAATTATTAATTTTTTCTACTTTTATTAAATAGTCAAGGTTTGTCCGAAAAAGGTGAAACTTGATACGGAAAATTGGACATAAAATCTGGACCGACGGAAGTTCATCAGATTTTTTAAAATGAGTCAAAATTGGTCCAAAATTTTGTAAACCCCATAAAGCAAATGACTTAATTGCCAACAATTTATTGAATCTAGTATCTCTTTTAAACATACTGGACCTTGTCAACCCATATACATGTAGAGGGATTATTTGTATGGCACATTGATAATTCTAAATTCACGCCTCTGTAAGTCGTGTTGTCTTTGGATGGAACCAAATTAAAACTACTTTATGGGTTCCATTAGGTTAGACATATGTGATGCAATCGACTTGTTATCTGAACTGTAAAAGAAGCGGCTCGTGATTGTGATTGTCCACTAACTTGCTTCATGCTACGTGACGATTGTATTTATTTGCTCCTTGCATTTTTGTTTCCTTTTTATTCTCATCCCGCAAGATCCGTATTGGACTTTTTTATCTACCATGTGTGGGTTGCTGAAGACGAATTATTTTTCCTTATGCGAGGAATCAAAACTTTTCCATAATTATGGTAAATTATAGACATTATTCCAAATTAAGTGAACTGTACTTCTACTTAGCATCAATTACCCACGTTTCCAAAACAATAAACATCAAAATGAATAAAATTAGTTGGTCTTCGTCGTCGTCTTCCAGCGTGCCACATGTCGGAACAAAATACCCAAAAATCTAAACAAGTATGTATTTTGTTCCCATCCTACTTTGTTCGACATGCATATCATTAAAAACGAAAATAAAAAAAAAACGAAAATTACAGTTTAACCCATGTAATTTTCGAATTCGGTCGTTGACAGTCATAGACCGCGTCGAAGAAGGTGGATTGCACTCGATGGCTCGTTTTGTGTGTATAGAATTAAATACTATATGTCTAATTTGGCAGTACAAAGGAGTGACGGTGGTGGTGACCGGTCCTCAAACGAAGCCGAGCTCTTTCAGATGAATTATCCAAACGACTGACTTAAAACTCATCCGCCCAAATCCTAATCGATATGAAAAGCTGAATTTTAATATTATTCATTTCGACGTTCATCACACCAAACACAAACATTTTTTGTTATCTACGAGACGACGTTTCGTTGGCATAAAAGGTTAGATAGAGATAATTAGATAAACATTTCCAAGTGTATCAAAAAAAAAAAAACACGGGGAAAATTTCGATTTATTTTGTGCGGTGAAGTCTGAAAAGACCACCGCTCTAGATGACAAATTGGAAAAATTCAGCTGCATAACGTGTGTATCTACTAACCGGCACTTAAATTCCAAAGCTGCTGCTTGTAAGGACACTGACAAATCATTCCACATATTACTTTCTTTAGTCAATCCGGTTAAAAAAGAGCAAGTTTTATAGCAAATTGTTGCCTTTATGGGCAAACTCGTTCACATTTTGCTTGACTCTTAAAGTTAGAACTAAATAAATTATTTATTCTCCTATTTTTGGAGGGAAATGAGTATTTGGTGCTTGTCCGTCCGATTAATATGAAACTTGGTCATTAAATAAGGACCAAAAATCTGTGAAAGCCAAAACCATAATCGTGTTTAATAATTCCGAAATAAAAAAGTGGATGTTTGATCGCTTGAGCGATATGATAATCGCTGTGTTATTTTCACCTCCTCACAAATTAGCGGGTCGAAATGAAGAACCTCCGCACCTGGGGCACGAAATCTTTTTCCACCTGCGATATGCATTGCAGTACGTAGCGGAACTTAACGTAAACGTTGGCTTAGAAAACGACGAGTCTCTTACATTTCCTTTGATTATGACGAGTTTATGTTTATGCAGCAGGTGAAGGGTGGGCTGATGGCAAAAGATTGATGTACTGACGGTGGCCTGTTTAATATAACGGTCGTTATTGTCTTACCACACCATTCTTTTTAATTAATATCACTCATTATGTAATTTTATGCTTCTCGTTTTTTTTTTATTTCCTTAATCGTTCCGTTCCGTTTATACTATACCAAAGATTTAAAAGCGATTATATTCATTAAAATTTCTTTTAATAACCAAATACGTAATTAATATACAGACATTAAAGAAATTTAGCCAAACGTATGTATAAATAGTGCAAGGAATTTAAGCTCATACTTTCCTCCGGAGGCTGCCATCAATAAGAAAAAGGAATTTTAACTAAAATTAATAACACCGTCTGTAAGTATGTAACTAGTGGTCGCCGAAACAAATATTAATCGAGTTGATAAGCAGACTAATGGATTGAGGCATGCACCCGCCATGTTACATCGGCAGCTTTATAAGCATTCTTGTACAAATCGCAATCAAATTTGTCTTCCAATTAATGTATATAGGCAACGAAGAGAAATTCACGAACTAGATTGACATCATCAATTTCCAAAACATCCCGCCAAAACCGAATCTAAACTATTTGAAGAAAACCGAACATTCTATAAATTTGCCGGAATTAGAGCAGGCGGGTAGTACAGCATGCGCAGTCAGCCAAAAAGCGACACGCCCCTATAGTGCGTCCTAAAAACATCGCACTCTAACTTTAATATCACCCGCTATAAAGGCATTCAAATTATTATTCATTTATGGGTAAAAATATGCTGAGACAGTTTCGAAATGTCATATAATCCATCATAGAAATACATACATCATGTGCCCCCGCTGTGCAAGTCGGCTTAGTTTTTAGATGAAAACTCCTCATTAAAATGCAAACAGTTTCCGGCAATACATTTTTGTAATCAAGTCATAATTTCTGGTTAACCTGTGACCTCGTCGCCGCCACCGCCACGATTTCAAATATTAATTATGCATTCATATTCATATTTTGCGCACAATATACTACTATGTGCCTCAACACGCAAATCAAACTTTAAGAATAAGGTTTAAAGCGAGCTAATTTATTATTATTTATTTACATTGACAATGAATAATCAATATAATTCGAATTGAAAAAGTAACAATAAATCGTGAATGATCTATGATCGCGTACTTGGATTTTTTTCGATTTTAAAGGCGTCAGTAATCAAGGCAGGTATAGAAAGGATAATCAGTACACGAAGCTACTACTACATTCCGGTCTTTCTATAAGGACACATAATTGGGCAATGTTCAGCAGGCACTCCTTACTTTGCCAGCGTCAAATTTCAATGTAGTATTTATTTTACATGGTGATAAATGGCGACCACATTTATTATACCACATGAATCAATTTCTCCAATTTATACGAAACGTTTCGAAAAAACCGTCATTTTTACCGCCAAGCAACTCCGGAAATATTGGATGCAACACCCTGTAGTTGTATCAATATGTTCGAATTTACATAATAAACACATTTTTGATTAAGTCGAATGAATTTTGTCGTTAATTAAAATTTCCAGCTAATTAATGGTGTCTGATTTGTTGTTTTTGAAGTGGAGCTATTGATTTTTCGTAAAGCGTTTAATCAATTTCTAGGCTCAAAAAATAACGGTAAAATTCAATCATTAATTTTTAGAAGTTGATGATGGCGTGAATAAGAATACAGCCATAAATTTCGCTCCATTTTTTAATTACCTAATCAACTACGTGCAAATATTTCAACTATCAATAATTAAACCCGTTTTTTCGATTAATTTAAACTACATTTGTCAATCTAACTTTCGTTAATTAGTTTGCTAATTATGAGAACCATTTTCGGTGCCACCATAATTTTCTATGGTGCTTAAAATAAAATTTGTGTAATTGAATCTTCCACTTCCGCTTATTAAAAATAAATCACTCAATGCAAATGTTGCTTTATTGCAGAGTGTGATGCCAAAAAAAAGCTTCTTCATATATCATCCTCAAAATCAAGTATGCATATAACCCTTGGGCGGTGCATTTTGGGCACGTAAAACAGTTCCTATGCAAATTCATGATGCATTCCAAGTTTGAAAAGTAATTTATTATCACACCTCCAAAACCTACACTTTTGCATATAATTTATTACTAATTATTTATTTATGAAATTTGTTAATGTCAATTTTTTATCTCGCAGCATTGATTTTGGATTGTCGTTTTATGAAGTAGTTTTTTGGACATTTTTTGGTTTCTGTGAAGGTTGTAGCTACTTGAAACTCAACTTGCGTCAAGTTCTCCTCTCAATTCCTTTCAAGTTTCTACTTGAAATCGTCAATACTTTCTATATCCTCAAAAATTATACGTTTAGAATTTTTAATATGAAACGAAATTAATTGATTGCTCTATTTTCGAAATTATATAGTTCGACAATAGTTTCCTTATCCGTAAATTTCTATTATAATAGTAGCACAACGACATACGACAAACGTTTTTCCCATGCAATCGAAATAAGCACCTTAGAGCCGGATTACGTGTTAAAATCGTTTATATTTCGTGTAAAAATTATAGAGGTTTTAAATGTTTTTAAATGTACTAATAAATAGTTTCGACACATGATAGAGAAGAGGCTCCACTCCGAATCACTTGCATCAGGTAGTTTATAAATTCTCGAAAAACTAAATAACGTTAGCGTGTCATATTTAAACAATTATTATTATTATTGCTCCAAAGGCCTGTGCAGCAAATTGATATTTATACGAAATTTGTCGGTGGTCCACATAGAAAATTAATAATAGATATTTGGTCGAATAGCTAGGAAAAGTAGGTGTGTGAACAGAATTTGAAAGCTTTCAGCATTAATGCACATCGAAAAATGTGATTAGTTTATTTGAAAAGTATGTATGTGTATATGTAATGACATTTGATAGTGTAGTTGGAAATCGAATGCAGTCACGTTAGGTTTTTGTTAATAATTATAGACAAGGCAGCCATAATGATGATTGCTATATGCAGATTGCCATATAATGATGCAGTGCTAATTATATATAAATGCTTTAGTATAGAAAAAAATTAATATTTATATATATATATCGTACGTATGTGTAACGCTAAAGTGTCCTCAGAGCGAAATAATACCTACGACCATACAAATAACAATATAACTGCATTTAATTGTAATATGTAGGTAAGGATTATTATTTACATAAATATGCATGAAGGTGGATTTCTTTTTCATTTTACATTATTACCTTGTCGTTGTTAAAGAAGATATTATCGTAGAAATAATAATGCTGATGTTAATTATATTTGTGAAACATACAAATTTTATATTTGAATTAATTATTAAATTACTGCAAATCGATGTGGAGCTAAGTTTAAATTTACTATTCTTATATTCCAATAGTTACCAATAAATCTGTCGTAATAAATAAATTCGACAGCCAAAAGGTGCCAAGTTGTAATAATAGAGAGCAACCGTGTGAGCAATCAAATTTATGTGGAGCTTTCAGATTAAAATCAAAATTTCGGGCGCGCGACCCTGCAGCCAAAATTTTCACATTTCTTAAAGATTTTGAGATATAGTCACTAGGAACCGATAATTAAACAATACGATTTATAGGGTGTCGGATAAAAGCTCTCCTTCAAAAATATTTAAATAAAAAAAATTATTTTCTTCCATATTTCTTTAAAAATTATTAAACGCACAGCACTTTCACTAAACTTTTTCAAAATACATTTTCAATATATAAGTAGCAGTTAAATTTCGCAGTAAAAATTATAATTTATCACACAATGTAACTGAAAGCTGCAGCTTTGAAGAATGTTTCCATACGAAATATTTTGCCTATCAATTATTACGTTTGTCAAACCAGATATGTAAAATCCTCCCCTTTGCTACACCCCACTTTACGTTGTAAGACATAAAATTATAAAGACAAAACAAGGTAACAGTTAATATTTCTTGCATATCCGGTCAGAATTGACAGGACTACGATGTCCTGGCGTCTAAACAGATGTACTTATTAGGGCCCACACCTTATCGTAGATCGGAAGATATTACATGTCATCATATTTAAATTAGCAAAAGTGGACGACGACATTAAAAATATTTTTTTCTGTGTCTTAGATGCGACTGAGTGATATAAGAAAGGTGGCCATATGGTGGATTCACCCTCGGTTCAGATATAATAAAAACTTAATATTACACACTTAGTTAATTGTTATTCTTATTAGCATTTTCAAGTAGGAATATCAGAATATTGTTATCGTGTTTTAATATCTTCAGTTTGTTGTTTTTAATGGGGTGTTTAATTGTCTGTATTATTTATTATAATAATATGAATAACTCAAGAATTGAGGCATGCAGCGGTTAGAAAAATCGCTTCATTTCCGCTCCAATCCTAATTTTAATAATATGCATGCATTTTGATATAAAAAATATATTAAAGCTATAAATAATTGATCGAATTTAATAGTAATATTTTAGAACACAATTACTTACATAACTTGCATAAATTGAACGTCACGAATAATCGTTAATATTCATAAGCTCAATTATAGAACCGAATTAAGTTCACGTGTATGATATTTTATCCAAGTTGCTCTATTATGCAAATAACTAGTTCGGCTCAATAATTACAATTCTCATTATTTACGGTGACACAAACCATTGGCGTGATTCTATGTTTTTTAGAAAAAATTCTAAAGTGGATCAGAACCTTTTTGGGCCCTATTCAATAAGATAACGTTGCACCGCAATTTGTCCTGTCAAATTAAATAATGAAAGAAGCGAAAACCGCAAGTGTGTAGAGGAAATGAGATGTTAGATTTCCAACCCCAATCTATTCTAGCTTGAGGTTTTATTTTGACAGCGTTTTATGGACAATTAAATTTAACAACAAAATTTGTAATCAAGTTTTTGGAGAAATGAAAGCAATCCTTTAAAGGTGAAAATAGGGCCTTTAATAGAAATTTAATTTTATATAATTATGTTTCGTATCAAAAACTCTCGTGCGATATTATTTTGGAAAATATAATCTTAACAAAAGAACTATATCTTTTCTTATTAAAAAATAAAAATACCTTTTGTAAAATTTTAAATGTACTATAATTAGACATAATTCCTATTTGTTAATGAAACAAAAAAAAAAGCGATTTAAAATGTATGCACGCATTCAACTACCCTTCTCTCATAAACTACCCAATAACAATAAATGCGTGGGTGAATAAATGAATATTTGATAAAAAAAACTGGTAGGTCGCCATTAGTAATTAGCATTGATGGCGTTTTGCTTTTGGAATAATTTCGAATCAAAGAAAAGCTCATTAAAGCTCATGATAGAACGCATGCGTGTTCATTGAGTATCGAGTCCAAGCAGTGGCCGGGGAATTGTTCTGCTTCCTTCCTCAGGCATAAAATCTGCATTTATTATCCGCCATTTTACAGTATATACTATATATATATAAATTTTCTGATTCTTATCTATTTATATGTACAACGTACACTGATTCATTCATAGACATTACTTACGATAACAAAGAACTATTTATCATCATTTTACACATATACAGTCAGCGGAGTATATGCGGGTCTTTCAACTTGTCATGTACATAGTGTTTAATTAGTTTCTCACGAATCATGCATTTGATTTCTTTTTATAACCATAATTATCTACTGTTATATTCTTCGCCATTTTCAAATTTACTAGAGCAAACATTGTATTTACAGAGACAACTTTTCCAATAAAATATCTGCAAAATATCTAAAAATAAATAAAGTAATGTAAAAATAGATGTTTTTGCGCCCAAGTGCAGAAAGTGGTAACGCTGCTGGCGGGTAGAGCTTTTTGGTCAGCGGCCAGGAGCGGCGCAAGGATACAATTTTACAAAAGCTTCTATTTCAAAATGCAACAAAAAATCGAATTATTTAGAAAAAATCTCTATATTTCTTCAATATATTTTTTTTATTATATTTTTTTTAAATTACCAATATGCCTATTTCTCTTGTAATATTTCAAAACGAAAACCGGCCTAAATATTCTTAAAGAGCAGTTTTTCTACATAATTGTAGGGTGATGAACAAAAATGTTTAATGGTAAAAAAGGATTGAAAATAATAATGAAAAATGAGTTTATTCAAGCGGCATCTGTTGCAGTGCGGTATTTAATTATATATTAACGTATCACAAAGCTAGTATTTATTTGTAATAATATAGCAGTAATTTTGTAAATATACATACACTCTCTAAACAAAAGGTGCTTCTTCTAAGTATTCAATTTATATGCTGCTGTTATTTTCAATTTATTCGAATTAATTTTTAATCGCGATTTGATTGAATTTTTATTTGCTAGTAATATAAATTAATATTAATAATATAATGGTGTAAAATGTTTACACTCGGGTACATCTGATGGAATCTCATTATATAACAAAACGGACATTAGCATTTCTTTATTATATACACTCCGTAAATAAACTAATTTATTCTTTAGAACGTTTTTATCACTCTTTCTTATCTTTTTGTGTATTAATTATTTTGTTTTTCAGGTCAATTAATTTATTTACATTTATTTTAATTAGATATTAATTTGTATTACATATTTTGACAGATTTTTAACAGCTGTATTCCCTTTCAAGCACAGGGCAATTAATTAAAATTATAGTCAGCTTAACGCTAATTTTTTATATTAATTACCCATAATATTTGGGTTCGACTTTTAAATTAAAATTACATAATTGATATAATTCCATCAGCAGTAAATAAACAGTTAAAAATTCATTCTTTCACTTAGAACGAAACAGTAAGAGAAAATCGGAAAAAAATCACAAATTGCTAACCGTTTTTCCCAGCTAATAATTTTGTAGTTTAAAACTTGCAAGTAAATACTTAATTACTCGCATAAATAAATGACTCAATATTTATTTATACACCAATCCAATTGCTTGTGTTCTGATGATAGGTTTCTTTACCGGCATTTTTTCTGTACAAAAGAAGTGGAAAATAATTCAGCCACAGCTAGAATGAATTCAACTAAGTACGAGTTGAATATCTAATAACATAATGATACAGTAATAAAATATCGATCTTCAAAAACAAATTATCATAAAATATTAGTTACCCTAATTTCAAGCAACTAATAATTGAATTAACTGTTTCATCGAAATGCTAGTCAAAACGATAGAACGTAAATTTTCGATAAATTATTCAATTGTCCTTTGCATGGACATCATATCAAGAAATAGACAAAAAAAACCAGTTCGATTCTTAACTCAATAAATAATTACTTAAATAGTCAGAATAAATATGGTTACATAATTATTCTTCGCTGGCTAATTAGACGTAGTTTAATAACATTTCCGAGCGAGTTCAATTATTCAGGAAGTTTTGAAAAAATTTCTAGAAAATTATATATTGTACTTTTCTATCGTATTTTTCTTGTTCATCGTGGTTTCTAGATTAAGAAAACTTTATTAAACATTTACTGCACTATAATGAAGTCAGTTTTGCATAATAATTTATAAGCAAACTTTTTAACTGGGAAATATCTGGTTGGCAAAAAATAAGAGAAATAATTCTTTCAGGAATTTTTTTCAGTATAGCGACTTCATTATTAAGGACTGTAAAATCTGTATAAGTCCATAAATTATTAAAGACTATCTACGAAAAATTCATCAAAGTTCTACCAAAAGCTCATTTTTCCAAAAGTACCATTAGATATTTTACCCCTCCCTGGATGACAATTTTGATAACATTTACGTAATTAGGGATTAGCCAATAATGCAATTGTTATTAAAAAAGGTGAAAATAAATAAACAACGGAATTTAAATCTCAAACAAAGAATTTTTGATTGCATTGTTCATAACAATGGAAAATGCAAGTCGTCGACGAAATAATTAAATAGTGAATGAGTAGGAAAAGGCAGACATGTGTGTGTGTATAAAGTGTACATATATGTATATGAAGATCATTACTATGCGTATCTAAAAGAGCATTTATCAGATCACTTGTTATAACATTGTATTATTGAATATTACCGTGATGGAGATAATTATAGTAATGAAAGAGGAAGTTATATTAAATGTGCCTATATAGAGGCTACTTTAAAATCACTTACGACCGCATCAACTATAATGAACTAGGCGTTAAGTGAATATGAGGTGAATTTAGACTATAGATACAAACGATGAGGCTCTGTGTTTGTTTTCTATCTCCACACCATATCTTTTATAATATTACTTGCTACATCAAACTCATCATTTCCTTTTAATGAGACGCCACTTAAAAACAACTTCAAACGTAATTTATTAATTTTTAATAGTCATAATCAGATAGTAATATTCTATTTAACAACAGATGATGCAAGTGGTTCCATTTAAAGTGGTTCATTTTGGGAAGAACCAGCGCACTTTACTGCGCACTCGTCGCGCTCGAATAAAGGGCATCCTAAAAACATCCGACACTTTTGGCTTTCTCACTAAAAAGTGCAAAAACATTCTGTGCAGATATTCGATATTATTCATTTCGTGTTCAGTGTAATGGCAAATATTTTCCGTCAAAGATTACTAGTAGTAAAAAAGTATATAAATATGTAAATTAGATGAAATAAGCTTATCGGTGGTGCGCTGGCTAGCTAGTTGCCTACCTCCTCGCCCGGCAAGAGCACGCACACGACATTAACCCCGATTTATATTATTATGCAAATATGCCCTTATCTTTGGCACTTATTCAAATTCTGAAATAATGTTACTGCAGCCGTTTACGTGCTGTTATGATATATATTGTGCAGCCATATTGGATTTTACGACACGATAACGAAAATTACGAGGACACATACGCCATATAATGACCGCGCATAAATCAAGCCAAAATTTTTGACTTTAGAAGAAAGAAATGCAAATGAGATGTAATTAGCAGAAAAACCAACGGGGTGGTGCTATCTGGGATGGAATTAGTTAAGGGTGTAAAAATGAGCGAGTTTTTTCCAAGGATGGAGCTGTTATTTTGACAGCAAATTAGTGGCAGGTTCTGAACTAATTTATAATTATACCAAAGCATCGGAGCTGAGTTTTACCACGGATAACTGCTGCAGTATAGTGTCGATATCCCGACAGAGATTTACGTACTTGAAATAATCTGTTTGCAAGTGACCTTCCATTGAAAAAGCAACCGTAAATAAGGAACACATTAAGCTGATCTTTGAATCAATTGCCAAGGAGGTTGAAGCCACTGTCTGACTACTTACCAGAACCCCACTTATCCTACCGGTCCGAAGAGCAAAGCAAACAGCTAGAAACGGACTTCTTCGACTGCTTTTCAAGTGATGCTTGTTGCTTGTTTTCGGCCAGTGTAATCTGTTTGTTTAACGTCCTACCTGGCGTGATTTACGCAGCGCCTGTGGACAGCGATTAGGCCAAATGTTTCCAAACTCTTGGTCTGTTATCGACGTATCTTGGAAAAAGGAAACAGTGACACCCTCGAACACGTCTAACATTTTTAACCTGATGAGTCTATTAGTCTGCCTACTTTCAGTGATTTTATTGCTTATTTATTTCGTTTATCTCGGGAACGTTAATGACCAACCGCTTGATATGCTTACGGAAAAGGACAATTGCTATAATACATTTATATCGATACTCGTTCTTTTTTCGTTCTCTTATTTTATTTATCAGCCTATAAGTATTTTATTTCTCACTTTTCTCACCACACCATATTCAATGGCTCATTTTACATTCTTTTCTTTTTTATTACACCTTAATCTCACATTTCATCTATATACTTTGAATATGAATTCATTTCGAACTTATAAATTATTTTTAGACAGCCAACCAAATTTTGAACTAAATGACATTTTTTAATATATTTAAAAAAAAAAATTAAATCGTCATATAGTTCAATCGGTTCAAAATTTTGTTAGCTTTCTAAAAATACCATTAGATTGCTTGTACATTGCTTAATAATAAAGATTTGGGAAAAGTTAGAAGAGCGCACTGAGTAAATCCACGCGGTTTCACGACTATATATACAACAAAAACATTTTGTCTGCATGTAAGTTTCATTATCAATATGTAAAATAAAGACATATAATTAGAACAAACCAATAAATAAGCATAGTTATTTATTTATCGTTAAGAATTGTCTGAAAACATAAAGGTATAACATATATAGGTAGATTTTTCCACCAAGCTTGTTCCACCTCTGCACGTTTATGTGTATACCAAACAAAACGAAACGTTGCAACTTTTATCTATCGAAAAGACACATATAAAACTACCGAAGTGTTATTTATGTCTCAATTTGGTCATAATGAACTCACATGTATAAAAGAGAAAAACCTAAATGGTAAATACCGAGCTAAGAGAGTAGGCGGTACATTTTCTATATAAATGTGCACCCAAGGTATATAGATTTTATGCTCCGCCTTTGCTATAGCAAAACCATTGGCGTTACTGGGGGCGTTCCGCTTCAACTTCGGAGTGTTCATGAAGCGTAATTGACCAATAACACATGAGATATCCTATAAAAGTTCCAAGCAAGAGCAATAGAACGAAGTTTGTGAGTATGGGTAATCTATACTCAAACAACTTCTCGTATTTCTTATGGCAGCATATGCGCTACTGAATTCTCTGTTCTTATATTGACTGAAATGGGATCATTTCGGATATATCAAGCTACTAATTTAGTTCCGAAAAAATAGACAAATAATTAATTTATTGGTAATCAAAATCGGTCAAAAATTTTGCAATTGGTTTGGTGATCAATTTATAATCATTTTTGGGTAGTTATGTAGGTAAATTATGGAAACCAAAAAGGAGAATTTTGTAAATTAAACAGATAGTTCAAAAATTTAAATTCCCAAAGAGACTTTTTACAGTTCCGTAGATTTTGCATTAAAATATAAAACTTTTTATAAAATATCTAATAATGTTATACTTTTTGAAAAAACTGTTTTGTTTTTATTTTTTGTAGGTATCATATTAATATTTAAAATCTTTTAAATAGTAGACGTCACTGGTATGAAAATTGATTTTTGTGTACAAATTATGTTTCTAAAATTAGCAAAATATACATTATATATGAATTAATTAATTCCAATAATTTCCAATTCTAAAACATATTTTTCTATTTTTAGTAAAATATCTAAAATGATTTATAAACGAATTTTTATAAATAATTTGTTATACTAATCAGTTAGAGATTTTTAAAGGGCCATAACAATTATGAATATTAATAATATTTAATATAGTGGATCCTATTCTGTTCTGACCTGTGGGCTCTCAGCTGATTCCGCCTGCACCAAATCAATTGGCTACGTAAAATTTTTACCAGTAGCGTAGAATATCTTCCAAGCAGCAGCGACACGTCAATACAAAAATAAAAGATATTCATAAGACGGCACTCAACGACAACAGGACGAAGGACATACGTGCATATAACTTCTTTGTCATTCACATCGATTGTATTCATAAAATCTGGGAAGTCATGTCGCAGCGCTGGCAGACGTACGTTCCTGTTATTGTTAGCATACTATAATGCGCTGGCACAGCGTAGCAATAAGTACGTCTAGCGCATTCGATACAACAGGTCAGAACGTAGTCGACTTGACTTTATAGCAAGACCAGAACTTGATCGCTACTAAATTAATATTTAATATATTCCTCATATTTTCGCTCAACAATTAAATGTAAAAAAAATATTGCGCTTATTGCTCACTCATTAAATAATACGTAAATAGCAAAAAAATAACGCATAATTATTATTTATACATAAACAAATTGAAATAAAATTATTTTTAATAAATAATCACCTAATTGGATAATTAATTAATTTAAATCCAATTATCCACAAATAATTTCCAATTAAATCCTTAATTGCACGAAACAATTTATAAATGCATGGATGGCATGAAGAACCAAGTCCAACGCTGGTCCCAAACAAACAATATAATTGAATTGCAGTACCAGTACTAACGAACGATTATCAATATAGTATCCTAGTAATATAAACATGTGGGCATAACTTAGCGCAACATAAAATTGAAAAAGAAACGAAACGCTCGAGTATGAAAATCTTAGCACTCGTGGATGTAGAAGCCGCGCTAATACGTCAATAAATCTATAAAAGTTATCAGTGATCTATGAAAGAGTCGGTCTTCGTCTGTCGCGCAAAAGCACCTAAAAGCTGTCTTTGTCTGGCCACAATCTAAGTGTAAGTTGGAAGGTAAGCAAAAGCAGTGGGTTGTACACAGGAGGGTTAAGCCTGCCTATCGGGTAAGCACAAGTAGCCAACCGAGCTCGAGGTAGCCCGCTTACCTGCCAGGTAGCCGCGCAGTCATTCAGTGTTGTGCTTGCAGTCGCTGAGCTTCAACCCATCTAGGAAGTCCACAAGGTCTTCTTTGGCTGACTTTTGATGGGTCATCGTGCGCTTCTGTGAACTTGAACTGCACAATTTTTCGAAAATCAAAAAAGTGCCGACTCAAAATTCGATCTAGTAGTGCTTTAGCCGATCGTCATCGTTATCCTTAAATTGTGCGCCGCTAATGATTTTTCTGCAAACTTGATTCCCGCATATGAACGTTTTTGTGCAATTATTACAATGTTAATTTCGAACGGAACGACGTTAGGAAGCGGAAACGATTTCACGAGTGTTCCTGCACTTTCCGGGTGTTGTCCTGTTCCTGTCACTCCCGCTCGCTCGGCTATCGTTAATTGGAAAATGGATTCCGTCGGATTGCCAACTCCTAATACAGCACCAAGTGTTATGACCAGCGCTATGTCGTTATCACCCACAGGTTTGACCATTTTCATTTATCTAGTTAAATTGGCTATATGGGCGCATTCGCCAAAATTTTGAGAAATTGCAGGAATTTTGCTGCTGATCTGGTTGAGATTATATTTTATGTACGCGTTAATTAGTATTTATTACCTTGTTTATTACTTTGTAATTAGAATTGCTTGATATAATTGTTATTTATGAATATGCGCTCAATTTGGTATAATTTAATTAACAGATGCTGATAAATCTTTTATGCAATTATTTTGTTTTCCATATTTTTTTTTAAAAAAGTCGACTAATTTTAAAAAATTTCCGATTTTTAAACACTCATTAAATTATAAGTACTTAAGTAATGAACAAAAAAAAATATTTCAAACTTCTATGCCGATTTTGGTGAAAGCGGGGGGTAAAATTTGAGTCGCTTTACTTTAACTTACACTACAAATTGCATTTTTATTTGAAATATATAATGAAAAGTTAGAGAATCACTCGGAGAATTCTGTTCAAAAACGTGGTCTTTTTATTTAAAAATTTAATATATCTCTAGATTTTCAAATTTAATCTACGTTTCAGCAATCCGTTTGTATTGAGTAAATTTTCAATTTTTTCTCTTCAAATTATTTTTCAAAAATACGTCTAGATTTGACGTCCATAAGAAAATTTACGAACTTAAGAACCAAATTTATGATACACAATTATTTAATAATCTAAATGGTAAAAGGTGCAGTACATTAGATTTGCTAATGCATTTATATAAACATTAATAAAATGCAACAGGCTAAAGTGTCGTAACATAATTTTAACAACAACTATGATATGATTGGTTTATGACTTATATGATATTGATTTATATTTGAAATGTCATAATATACAGGGTGTTCAAAAATTAGTACATGTAACAATTAGATATCACAAGTACCAACTGAAAATATGTCTTAATGCACTTTCTTTCCATCAGCAGTTGCGATATCAGAAGCGGGCGCTTTTTGCTCAAACACCCTGTATATTGAGCAAAAGTATGTATGTGCTATTAATATAAGAAAGCACAATATAGCTTCACATATTCCTGCTTCTCTAAAGCCATATTAGTTAAAACCTGTTGCTATACACATCAGAGACATGTCCAACAACTTATAAAAAAATCTATAAAGTATAAGCTGAATGAATTGTTGGCAAATTTACACTTCTATCTATTATTATATGAAAATGTATTTGTTCTTTAAATTAAATATTCAACGTAATTTATACTACACTTTTTATCTGAAATTATAATTAATGATATTGTGGAACAGTTTACGCTATGCAGCAATTTGTCAGTTTGAAACATTTTAATTGTGACAGTTTTTACAACTATATTTAAAAAAAAACTAATAATATTGCTAATTGCTATCAATTATCAAGATTTACAGGTTTCCAGATTAAATTCAATGTGCAGCATTTCATTTCTTGTTATTTATATATAGACGGATCAAACTAGGTATAAATATTAATTACAACAAACATTGTGCAAGTTTTCTTAAATATCTGTAGTTCTAGCGAAAAAAAAACCGTTTCATTAACATTTTTAATTGATTTATAGCCAATGAATTCCATTAAAAACGAAACCAGCATTCCACCAAGTCCTCGACCAAGTCAATGCTATCTATCGCAATTTTTTAAATTCTACTAAAAACCAGATGCAATAAAAATATTAATTTTATAGCGGCAATTATCACATCGCTAGATCAATTTAAAATTCAAAATGGTACACAATAATTGTCATCAGTGTGCACGCCCATCATGACGACGAGAGGGGTTGTTTATTGGGGGTGTTTCCGAATTTGTACATTATAGCTGCTAATAGACGCAAACATCCCCCTTTATTGTAATTTACGACCGTAGTTCCGGTGCTACCTTATTTTATTTGTAAAAGCTTCCAAGAAAATTTTACAAAATAATTATACAGTGTGTTTGTTAATTTTGTGCAATAAAAAATGTAAACCCTTATTTGAAAATATATCATTAAAAAATCGTCCTGTATTTGTTTCATATAAGGCATAAAATTCCGTTGAGCAATTAGCGGAGAGCAAATTACGGAATGCAAGATCATAATAAAGCCATCCAGTCTATACAATAAATTAATAATTGCCGAACATTAACATTAAAAATAATTAAATTTCAGCGTGCCTTCTTTATAAGTCGAAACGAGCTGTCTGAAAATCAGACACAGCCAGAATAACTGACCTGTTTAACAATAATAATGTTTTTGTTGTAATTAAGAAACAATTTTCGTTCTTAAATAGTGTCCGTGTATGGAATAATAATAAGGGCATATTAACCGAAAACAAAACCCGTTTAATCTACATAAACGACTTCATAAAATATTGCTTTTTAAAGATTGCAATTACATCGCGGCGGCGGTCGCGGCTTTCTTTCATACGAAAATAAATTTAAATTCATTATTAAAACAATTTAATATAAGGGGGGACCGCATCTGCAATGCAAAATCTGCGTTGAAATAATGTCTTGTTTATAGTCGGAAGAACACATGTCGGTGCGTTAATTTGTATATCGTTGTAAGCGTAAAATAAATTTAAACAAGTAAAATTAGGGAGCCACCAAAGTGGTGGTGAAGATACTGAAGAGTCCACCTGTTAACTGCAGGTAGTTGCACTGCAGGGTGCCCATCACCTTTTTCGGTATTTTCTTCGATATTATTACGTCTGCTCCACGACCACCCGAAAAAGAATTCCTCCACATAAAGTGATTTAACAATTATTTTTAATTTCAGTGGCATCTTCTGCAACAATAACAAGTCCACCGGCCCCAGCCTCCGGGATCTCGTCCACCGTTCCATCATCTCTGGGTCCTGCAGCACTGCGAGAATTATACGGAGGCGCCAGTGCACCTCCAGGACACCCATTAGCATCACTTGTTTCTCAACAGCGGTTCTTGGAACTGTCTCGGTTCGGACTCAGACATTACGACTTGGCACAACATATGCTAACACAGCAAGGAGCTGTTACCAAATTACTAGGTACGATTATTTATATTTTATATACAAAATTAATTAAAGTGTAAATTAAATACATTTTTTTTTTATATTCAATCCGCGCGCCATCGCACTCTCATAAATCAACTTGATGTTTGTATTGCGGTGTAAAGAAATTTTGATAGCCCTGCAACTCGCGGGAATTATTAATTTAAGTTTGTCTTTTTGTGTTTATAAAAGGGAATCAATTTTCGGGCGTTAAATGTGGTAATTTATTGGGTATAATAGAAAAGGGTATGAATTGCGGTGGTGGTATGATTAATGGTCGCGGCATATCAGTTATAGAATTTTTAAACATAAATACGCTAGGTAGGTAATATCAATATAATGAAAGTGGTAAATCCAATTTCGATTATCCTGAAAACACCATCTTGCAACAAAGATACCACTTCTTCGGTTGCGCAGGAATCCATTAAAAGGATTAAATTCGAAAGTATTATGCTTATTGATTTAAAAATAAAAAGCTCTGCCAAATAAGCTTCAGAAATTACTACTACTTATTTTGCGTGGGATAAGAGTCTCTTAGCTCACTCATTTTCCGGGAGATAAAGCGCTCTTATATCACTAAATAAAAAAATCGCAAAAATTTGCTTTTCGCATCATAAAGCTGGGAATTCCGTTTAGTACTCTTTATAAGCTAAACCTAATGCACATCCTTATTTAATATAAACAACAATTGGATTTACATAACATTAAAAACAAGTTATCTACTTTGAATTACCGTAAATATACTTTTCCCATGCCATTTAGATCGAGGATGATGATATCATCTCGGTTAGTTTGGAAACGTTGAATTGGTTGTTGAGACACTAAAAGCTGCTTTTATTGTTCCAAATAGATGATTAATTAATTGGATTAATAAATTCGAAATAGAAGAGCAGCGTATAATTATGTAGCTTAGAAATCTTTATTCCCATGCATGAATGGATTTGGCTTCCATATTTAGATCAGTATTGATTAGGTGTGCATAATTTAGAAAAATTGTGCTCCTTGATCGATTTTCAAGGGGCATTTTAACAAGGAAATCGTAAAAACGACTTAAGCGACAGTGATTTGTGATCGAACATTTACATGAAAGATTAGACGTGGAGACTTACCCTCGAAAGAGCACTAATTAATGGGTATGCCGAAATAATTCTCACTCGGAATAAAGGATCCTTGACGTAGTGATTTAAGTCGATGCTTATCGACTAGAAGGCCCACTGTAAAAAACGAGAAACAAAGATCTTAATCAAAAACTGTGGTCATCTTTCTGTATAATTAAAAACAAAACAACAAATCGTTGGATTACAGTTTTGGAATTCTATTATTTATTATATACCGAATTACCGATATAAATAATCATATAATCAGCTTGGTAGAGCCTTTTCACCAACAATTATATTTCGAAATTTATTATGTGACATGGTCGATGTTGTCGATGCGATCGGACAGTCGAAGAACGAAGAACGAAGAAACACCAGCCGGTCGATGGTTATCGTTCATATCTGATATGCTAATTTGGAAAATATTTTAAACATTGAACCACTTAATTATCAGTTTAAAACTTTGATTTTCAGCTTCCGGCAAACCGAATAATTTGCATAATTTCGAACAATGTGTTTCATTTCCAATTCAATCATAAGCATTGAATTTATTTGAGTTCATAAAATGCGGGCTTATTTAAATTGACAATCCCATAAAATATATGGCTTTATCTGCAAAATACTTCTTCATGTGTTAATGAATACTCACTCAGGCCTAAAGTGGGTATCAAGATTGGCGGATTGATCCAAATATGAAATATTACAAGTAATAACAGACTATTATGGCAATTTTTTAATCCGTTTTGTTCGTGTATCTGGTCTTCCGTTGTTTGTTCTTAAGCAAACCATGACGCGCTTCTTGAGATGTATACACGAATTCACTGAGGTCAATAATTACATGAATCCACCGCGTTTTTCCTCTTATTCCTTTTTTATTATTATTTTGCTCGAAGAAGAAGAATGTATCGTTTACTTTTACACTTCACAGAAACTGACAAGTTTCGTATTACAAGCGAGAGAGACATAAAAATCGTTTCTTGTCATTATTTTAAATAAATTAAGGATTTTTTAATTGAAAAGCTATGTGTGATTTATTATCCGTAAACACCCTGTAGAGCAGTAGTTCATTATTGCTAATCAGCTTCTGCCAACATGGTCATATTTTTTGCGGGAACTTGTAGTAGTAGGAATTAAGCTGGGAGAAAGATTCCAACAATTATATAAATTAGATGTTATAGATACCCTGTGGTGAATTGATGTAAGGCCGGCAGGCATATTTTTGTTACACGGTAGGAATGAAATGAGAGTTCCTCATCATCATTTTTGCAATAACTCCACACTATATAAACAAGATAAATGAATCTGTAATTACTCACAAGTCGCAAATAATTGCTACTTTTAATTGATTTATGTCCAAATTGCCGCATAAATTGCAGTCGAACTCAAAAAAGTTTCAGCTCACTACTGGAATTATATTATGATTTAATTAAACAAACGTAATAATTTGGCGCCAAAATCAGCAATTTTTTGTTGCACGAATAGGATGTCGAGGACACTTTATAGGGTAACGATAATTAGCCGCTAATTATTTTAATTATTTTTTACAATTTAATAATATTATTGTATTATTATAATTGCATGGTGCAATTCTGCAGTTTCTGTATGTGTCTAATAATCGGAACATAATTTTGTTGCTTTCTAGTGAGAACAACATGCAATTCCTTGAAAATTGCATTTTATCTATAATATACACAATTATTGCATGTAAACAGACAGCATGGCTTTTATTTTCATTTTATTTTTTAACATACAGCATTGTTCTTTTGTATGGCTAGCATAAACAGATGACAAACTTTATACATATTCACTAAATGTATAACAAGTCACGACATACTTCGAAAAAAAAAATATAATATTGTAGCATAGCCTTCACAAAAGGGTGTGCTTTCAATAATATGGTTTCATTTCATGCCTTCTGCGTACGACATTGAAACGTGCACACACACATTGTTCATTGGTTCACTTTTATTTGTTTGCATTGATGGCGATTTTAACTGAAAATAGACACCATTATTTCCATTCTCGTGTTTCAATGTGCCATCGTTAATGACGAAACCCGAAATTGACCCCGTAAATAAATACAAAACATAATTGCTTCAAGTTTTATAAAATACCAATATTTTTTTAATAATTATAGCAAATTTTATTTGTTTAAATTTTTAGTAATTATTTTTAATTTTTTAAAAATAATCAATCAAAAAATTATTTAAATGCGATATAGCCGCTTTTTGATTTACTATTGCGGATTACAGAAATGCTCGTAAAGCTCTAGAGCTTTATCTGATTTTTCCTGAGCGTTACTTCACGATGCTATTTTCTATTTACATATCCATAATATAATAGACAAAGTTGTACGATCGCCTGTTTGTAAACGGAAATTATTATGTAGTTTGGATCTACAAAACGTCAATTATATTGCGTTCAATGCAGAAATTTCAAGCTACTGGTGTTGCGGAGTTAACAAAGCCGAGACGATTCAAATTTATTTTATTATAAAATAATAATTTCTCGAAATTATTTATTTTGGAGATAAATTTTGAGAAGTTATTAATTTAAGTTTTCAATTTTATTTTATTAGATAATAAATTGTTAAAATGACAAATTTCCTTAAAGATAAAAGTGCATATTATTAAACTTTACTGTAGACAATTTAATTACAGAAATTAATCGTTTATTTGGTTGATTAAATTTGATTAGCAATGTTGACAAGTAGTATTCAGCGAATATCAGTTCTAAAGCAAAACGGAAAATAATTAATAAGCAAATGAGCATGTTTACATCTACCAGTAATAATATGTGCACATAACAACATTTTTCCGGTTCTCTAATTTAATAACAAACTGGAAAATCTATACGCATTATGGAAAATGCATTTTCTTTATTATTTGTAGCGTATTTAATAAAAATGGACACAGTGCCATATTATTATCATCAAACATATAAAGTTGTTGCAATTGAATGTCAATATAATACTTAGTCTATAATATGCAAAAATGTATTGCAATTGAATAATTATATGCGTGTTAGAGGCAGGTATAGTTGCACATGTCCATCACTTATGATGAGTGAAATTACTTGAACGGATGGGACGAACATTAAAGAACAACTCATGCTTTAACTCAATTGTATGTACACTAGGTATTTATTTATTATATGCACAGAAAGATTATTCTATAGTATACATCATGATGCATGAACATTGTAATTTTCGTTAAGAATTTAAAACGTGTATTTTATTTTTGCGAACATAAGTATAAGTAGTACGTGTGTGTGTGCCAGTGGCGTTACTTTGCAATTTTATTATTACAAATCTGTCCAAACCAAATAAATAATAAATAAAAATGCATCTCTGACATCAAAATCATAGACTAAATAATAATCGGTGGATTAATTAAAACGGTTCTACATGCGACCAACTTTTTGCCTTCCAGCTAATGCCTTCGAGCATTAATATCTTTATACATAATAATTGCACATGAAAATGCCTGATGGAAAATAATTATTATTATGGATTGGAATATTAATGCTTCATAAATTTAATTCCGCACAAAAATAAAAACAATAATGCTAATTTATGAGGCGCCCGTAAAAATGGACATTTATCTAGCTTATAATTAAAATTCACAGTTGTATATACAGAAAATTATGTTTTCCATTAAGGAAGCCTTAAAACTTCCCAAAAAGGGGTAAAATTTGCTCGAATGTTGGCGACTTCGCCATAATTTGAAATCCATCCCACCGAGCTTTTTTCAGTTTCCTTAAAGCACATTTTAATCCTCATTTGCTAATTTATTAATTTATACAATAAACTGCACCTATTGACCATTCAAATCAGTTCAGCATGTGCAAAGAAGCAGCAAAAGCCGTCGACGAAGAAATTGTCGATATATCACATAAAAAAGTTGTCCATTGCATGGAATTGTCGTTAAACATAGACAGGTCTCAAAGTTTCAAGTTAACATTGTGCAAGCAGGCTTACCTATTACTTACTGCCAAGGTTTTAACATGCGATCTACAAAATGGCCGACTGTCTGGGAGCACTTAATATCTCTAATAACTGGAATTATCATATCGCATTAAAATGCTATGAGGATTATTTATTTAAGCAGGTTTGCCATTTTACTATTTCACTGTAATTTAACCCAATGTGTAATTACATATCGACCTATTATTTATTGTTCATGTTCCACCTTTATAATAGTACAGATGTACGTAAATGTATTGATATTATACATAATAAAAGTACGGCACAGTTATATTTATTGGACTTGTATCATCATTAACGCAATGCTACCGGAATACACTACTATTTGATATATTTAAAAATTCTCTATTTACACCTTCGAATACTTATAGCATGTAATTAAAATTAAATAGTTAATTTTATATTACTATGCGCTTTCCATTATGTTACACTTTGTGCTATAAAAATTTAATGGTACGTTTTATTACTAATATATTAGATGTAAAGGAGCTAATTCTAATATACAAGGTGTCCTTTAAAAAAATAAGTTAAAAATGATGGTAATATTTGTATTTTTTAAAATTTTGGTGGAGGAGCTAATTTACTCCTTTTTGTCTTTTGAAGCCCTGTATATAACAACATTTAAATAAATCGAAATGTACTATTGATTATTTCGCAATGTAAGCTTAGATCGTAAAATGCACAATTAAAAGGTGCGTAATAAATTATTCGTCTTATTGGATTTGTTATTGAAAATTCCAGGCCATCATCGCAGTTAGTCATAAAAGGCTACTGCACCGTATTTTTCTCTTAAATTCAGCCATATATGTAAGATTGTTATAAATAACTTCTATTTTAAAAATTGTCTTCAGTTTAATTTTATATCGTGCACTAAATAGATCAATACATACAAGAGTTAAGAGAGGCACCTAATTTAAAGACATGTCTCATAAAATGCAATATGTGCATGCACACACAGGCACAATTAAAATAATTGCATGGTAATTATCGACTGAACATTTTTACATTTATTGATTTTTAAAGTTGCAACCCGTTTTTCGTATGGGATATCTCTCTAGGAAATAATTGAAGAAAAATGCAATTAATTCAAATAATCAATACGAACATAAGGTGTAATTATAATAAAATGTGCGGTGGCCACATAGTTCGATTGGACATTAGTTACACTTACTGCAATGCAAGAAACGATAGATAATATCGACAAATATATTTATGTTCATGATTTTGCAGTAAACACTTACAAAATATTTTAGATAATTGGTGAGATACAGAACGATAATAACATAATACGACTGTATTTAAAATGTCCTGCGGAAATAAGTAACGAACGTTAAAGGATTATGAAAGAGTAATTACAGCTGGTTGCATGAAGTCTCTTCCAAGTAGCCGAAGTGCTTGAGGCCATTGAGTTTGTTGGCTGCGAACGGCTAATATACACAAGAATGGAATATTTGTTGCCTTGCCTGCACTCCGCGCACGGTTCCACCAATAATCTATATACATGCAACACTGCTCTCACGCAAAGCTTTGACCGACCCCTAACAGCACCCACAGTTCCATAGAAACCTGGACAATTTTTTTCTCTTCTTTTTTTTTATACATGTCGCATACAATTTACATTTTTTTACGAAACCGCACCCAAAATACTTCCTCGGGCTTTTCTCAACCGTATCGTAC
This sequence comes from Cryptophagus acutangulus, assembly GCA_963556235.1. Taxonomy (NCBI): domain Eukaryota; kingdom Metazoa; phylum Arthropoda; class Insecta; order Coleoptera; family Cryptophagidae; genus Cryptophagus; species Cryptophagus acutangulus. The sequence continues at coordinate 6,609,128 of OY744561.1, forward strand.
TTAAATTCAATTAGTCCTAAATTAGTTGACAAATCATCTATTGTTAGAGAAAATAGTCTAACAAAATTAGTTTGGGAAATAATTTACTGTTTTAAGTTGCAAGGACTCGCGCAAGGATACAAAAAAACAGCGCATTATTCCGTCAGTTTTTTGGCGGATGATTGAAAAAACAAGTGAATACCCAGCTGCTGGGAACACACACGTATATGATTATTATGTCAATCCACGTTATTTGTATACAAATATATGGAGAGCAAAGAACAATAAATATCGCGGCTACATTTGAGCCATCTGCCATCAGCAGCCGTGTCTATAATTCAAGAAGGGTACATCTTTCTATACATCGAGCACACGGTCGCGTCCGTCACTTCCCTTGTCGATTCTTTATAAATTCACGACACACTTAAACATTCCTGTTAACTTTTTGACCGACAAAAAGTTGTGTCATTAAAGTGATATAAAATTCGTTTATGGACATAGTATTTTCAACAGGTCTTATTATGTACACCGAAAGCAAGATTTACCAATCCATTGTCGAAGCCCAACTCTGATTTGTTTTGCTTATACGTGATAATATCTTGTATTATGTTCGTAGAGGTATACCTACCTATATTGACTGAGCAGACTAGTGCAATTATTTTATAAAACCAAATTGCTCTCTTCTCAATTTCATGCACGTAGATGTTTAGTAATTTTGTAATTGCTTTTCAAGGTTTTTATTTTTCAAATACTTGTTTAGTTATTTTATATTTTGTTTTTCAATTACAAAATAGATACCCACAATTTCATGACGTTTTCCCCCTCTAAGAAAATTCCACCTCTACAGGAAAAGTTTTAATGCGCGCAGGAAAGTGTCACTTTCCGGCCTTGTCGTTTAACGAAAAGCTCAAAGGCAATTATTTCATATTTCGTCCTATAGAGCCATAAATATAAAATATATCCAGATGTATTTTTTGCAATAAATAAATACGTACACAAAGTACATATGTGGCCTGCCACTACAGCAATAAAATACTTTTATATGTATATAAAGTATACTTATGGAACCTGCAAGATTCGAAAAACTTTATTGCTTACTGTTATTTGAAGGTAAACATTCTTGTTTTTGAAAGAAAAGTAAAAAGCTAAGCATTGATACAATGGTTTCCTTAAATAGTGCTAATAAGCGTTTTGCAAACAGAATACATCATGAAATCTGAAGAAGTGGTAAAAACTTGGCAACCATTCACCAGATACGTTTAAGAATGTACCGGCCGATAAATAGCAAGTGTGTGTGATGCGTATAAAGGCAGGAACAAATTTATAGGCAACAAAAGCTCTAAAACAGCCCGTTTTCGATCTATACGTTGCGGAGCGCTTTTTTGCACCATGAAATTTTGTTATTCAGCCAGGAATCGGCTTGTTTCATTTACAAACAAACGCGTGTCCTGCATCTGTCCTGATCCGATACATTATTCAACAAATCGGCTTGGAATTATGGGCATTTCATGGTTTTTTCTCTCCCATTGCATTAATATTTGATCGACGCAAGGTGCGCAATTGTTTCTAATTTAATCATTTTCTGTTTGCAGGAACTCTTAGGCCGCCCGGTTTGATCGGAGGCAGCAAACCGAAAGTGGCAACACCCGCCGTTGTTTCGAAAATCGAACAGTACAAACGAGAAAATCCGACAATATTTGCATGGGAAATTAGAGAGCGGCTGATCTCAGAAGGTAAATGAATTTTCACACACACAAAACGCATTTCTCGATTTGACGACGATAATTATCGGCAGAAAAATGATATAATTTACACTCTTGCATTACATACGCAAGTACACGTTGTAATTATCTAAATTATTTCCACAGAATTAGAAGTACCTACTAGTATATAATACAACTATAACGCAACAGTTATAATTATTATTAAACACGATTTTTGTGCGTGTCATTTTAAAATGCAGATAATTAAATAAAATTAAAAGATACATTCCGTGACGAGCATATGACTATGTCTCTCATTTTTTGTTATTTTACGTTTGCTGCTGCTTTTTAAATGTATTATTTCTTTTTTCGAAAACCCGCGTGTGAATAGAACCATTTTTTCCATATGCATTTATGAAATAAAAATGAAACCGCAGGTAAAATTATAACGTGCCCGAGTCAATGACAATGTTTAGGGGTTTGCGTATTGTTCGCCTCGCACCAAACTGTTATTTTATTGTTGCCTTTTCTACCGCAAAACTCGAAAAATAATTATAGGTCTTTAATTTCGACTTTTAAACGTATGTCTTACTAAGGGGGGCGCTCTTCATTATTTATATAGTCTACTTAATAATTCTGCAAAAATTGTGCTTTTTTGGGCCAATTATTGATAGATGTATGTAATTAGGTAGATATGGAACATGTGGTCAAAATATTAGTTTGGACGCGAAATTTCACATGAAACAAACTATTTTAACGATTCCATAAAGAGTCAAAATAATTGTGAAAATAAATAATTTGATGCTGATGACCATAGCACGTGTTTCGTAATAAATAAAGCCAACCGCAATGTGTAATGAGAAAACAGTTAGCGCAGAAAAATAATTGAAAACACACCTCATACACAGAAGTAATAGATTTTTCGTCTATTATAATGGTAATGTAATTGTAGTCGGGATAATAATAAAATGTAACATTAATAATATCTGTTGATATGCTTCTTGGTGGGCTACAATTGCAAAGTTTGAAATAATCAGCGTCAAACACCGCACATACACACACCAATTTAATAGACTCTTGTGTAGTTGATGCTTGTGGTCATTGAATTGGACACGCGCCTGAAAGAGCAATTGTCTGCTGAGACCTTTGTCTGAGCCTCACGCCTTATAATGACACATGTAGCTCTCTGCTCTGTGCCTATTGGCATTCCTTTACTATTATGATCCCGCACAGATTCATAATTGAATAATATTTTTATCCCATCAGGCCGCGTATTCATTACGTCTTGGCATGGCAGCAGCCCAATCTTATTATCATTATACAATTCTAGTCGAAAACCATTCAATAATAATGTTTTTGATCTAGTATAATAAATAACTGTTTTTGGGTGGTCTTTGTGCAATCAAATCTAAAACAATTTAATTCTGCAGAGTGGAAAAATGTGGAGAATTTGATTCGTGGTGGAGGCCGCGGGGTGAATTGAAACCCACTTCGTGTAATTACACTGTGACTGATGAATGATTAATAATTGTATATTTATCATATACGTGGTTGCATTGATCATGATCACACTTGGATCCAAGTCACAAGATACGATCAATTTTTCGACTTGATTTATCTGCAAGCTTAATTTTCTATTCATCCCCGAGGCAGTTATCAATAAATTGTACGTTTACCATTCGTCTTGAAATTCTTTCCGATCACAATAATAGTTCGGGCACAATGGATTCACCGTAATTTCGATTTTTCGAAACGAAATTACTCTTCCATCGCGTATTGTTCTTGAACGAAGATTTCCGCGTCAAGAGTCCTCGACTTTGTCAAGAGCACTTGAAGAACCATGGCGCTTAACACCAATGCTATTGTGCAGTCATTAAACATTAAATCATCACATGAATATTATGGGAACTTATTATGTCATTCAAATTTAGACAAACAGTTCAGCTAGTCACCATTTCGAAACTGCTCAATTCAATATGGGAATTATGAAGCAAAAAGCTTATGGTGGTGTTTCGAAGAAGACGATTAACAAGCGTCTCGTCATTGTACGTACGATTTGCCAGAGTTTCGAGGAAATTCATCAATTGATGATCGACGATTATTATTGTCTTGTCAGTTAAGTTGTTTTTATGTAAATGCAGACGGAAATTTTTCTATATAAATCAAACTTTAATGGGAATTAAGTTTCTTTGAGAATCGGTGTGCATAATTGTGGTAAAATAGCTTTAATTTCAAATCTTCCTGCTTGTAGACGTTTCGTGAACCTTGAAAACATTTCGAATATGCTTTATTGTCGTATTGCGGCTTTGAAACGGATGTCTCAGAGTAATTGCTCGACACTATAAGCTCTCCTCCACGCATTGTGTTGAACGGTCCGCTAAGCAATCTAGTTAACGTGAAATCCCGATTTCATTTGTCACAGACGCGTAGAAATGAGAGCAATCACGACCCCTGCGGCGCGGAAAAGATCAGCCGTGGCAAGGGTAGCGCGTCGTCTACAGGTGGTCATGAGACTCCATCAAGAGTCTGTCTACCAGACCGAGAATACACCGACCGGCGGAATTCCGGCTACTCTCAAGCAAATTATCATCTAATCCGGTCCCATTCTTCTTCTTTCTAGGAGTCTGCACCAACGCAACAGCACCATCAGTCAGCAGCATCAACAGGATATTGCGGAATCGCGCAGCTGAACGCGCAGCAGCCGAATTCGCAAGAGCTGCCGGTTATGGCTTGTACCATCACCATCCGTATGCAGCTGCAGCTGCGGCTTTCCCCTGGCACTCTCCCCTTTGGCCCAATGGGCCCTTGGGGCTGCAACCGTCAGGAGTGTCAAGTGCTAACGTGATGGCGGGATCGCCAGCTTCGTCCGGCTCGCCACATCCCGACCAAGGACTGCTCAGTTCACCACCCGGTGCTCATTTGGACAAAGACGATTCCAGTTTGGACAGCTCCGAGCAACCAAAGTTCAGACGCAATCGCACCACGTTCAGTCCAGATCAATTGGAGGAGTTGGAGAAGGAGTTCGAGAAGAGTCACTATCCTTGTGTGTCGACCAGGGAGCGCTTGGCTTCGAAGACATCCCTCTCCGAAGCTCGTGTACAGGTATGTCTAACTTTTCTTTGACTTGTCGAATGTGAAACTAATTGTTGTATTGAAACCAGGTTTGGTTTTCTAACAGACGTGCGAAATGGCGCCGCCATCAACGTATGAACCTTCTAAAGCAGTCATCGCCCGGTCCACAGAGCAGCCAGTCTTCGATGTTCGGCGGCCGCTTGACGCCCTCACCGCATTACAAGGGCGCTTCCACCCCTGGCTCGCCGCTTACTACACATCATCTCACCGGTCCGGCCAGTTCTTCGCTGCTGCTGCAGATGGGAGGCGAAAATAGTGCCTTCAAAGCTCTCGTGCCCAATTCGTACGACACTCTACGACGCTTAAGCGATTACGCATCAGATTCCGAGGAGGAGATTAACGTTAATGATGAATCGGATATTGAAGAGACAATTGAGCGCGACAGAAGGTCAAGATCTTCCAGTCCTGTTGAAGTTGTGGCCGATTCGCCGCCAAAAGATCCACCTACGTGCCAGCCACTTCAGCTTACAGTGCATGATCGTGATTAATTCTTTTATATGATTTCGACAAAATTAATATCAATGCCCATTATTCTCTCAGCTATGATGATGTATTTTGAGCATCTTTTTGTGTATTACCAAAGCATTTGTATATAATTCCTGATTTAGTGTAATTGTTTTTGATCATGTCGGCGGCTGTGATGCGTCTGACAATTTTGCGCAAGATATTTTAAGGTTCCTTCAGCAAAACTCTACTACAAGTTTCTCAAAACTCAATCTAGTTAATTTATTACGATTTGTTCATTAATAATTAATAATAAATTATTCTAGTAGAATTACTACTACGATCGTTTGGCACTTCAGATCTTCAGCTCTGTGACGTAGCGCTCAAGATCGAAGCGCCAAACTATAATATACCGCACTGTACTATAAATAAATCCGTATTTTCTCAACAAAACGTACTATGATAGCATTTAGGTTTAATCCAATTTAAATTATTTGTATTATAATTTAGAGAGTTTCTGAATTTTTATGTTAAATTGTACAGTAATTTATAAGGATATGTGAACAATGTTGCGAAATACAGTTTGCATTGACGTTAAGCCTTTTGTTTTATTTCCCTTCATCACGAAAAATATTTCAATATTCTCGCCTATAATTAACCATATTATTTTTCCTGTTCACATAAATTGAAGCGAAAATAAAGAATCAGCTTTCTCAATTTATTAATGTATCCTGTACGAGACACCGTTGTGCAGCAAAATTCCAATCCACACTTTCCGACCAAAAAATCAGTAATAAAAATGCAATCGGAATAAATGTTGTCAATTATTGACACAGTAAAGATAGGCCTAATTTATTCAAACACCCAATATACTTATGATGATGCCAACAAGTTTTGTACATTAAAAAAGCCATAACAAGACTCGATAACACATAATGACTTAATTAAGTGAAGAGAAATACAAAACAAATTTAATTTTAATGTAAATATGGTGGTGCATAATTTTTTGATACAAAACTTTTCGGTGTTTGAGGAGATGTTGACCAACATTCTTGTCCAGATTGATATTTATGACCAAGTCAATAGTTTCTTGTTATGTTAACGTTATCGACCTACAAGTATTAGTTCTGATCGTAAATCGACCTGCTACCATCTACTTTCGACACTCCTTATTGTGTTAACACACACCACAAGACCTGTCTGTGGAGAATATTGGAATTTCACATTTTTTCCACTTTTATTTTATTTCAAAACTGTACACATTGCACATTTTATCGTCTCAACCGAGCAACATTTTCATCCATTTTCGATCTCATTTTGTAAGCATACGATTAATTGAGTTGTAACTTTATTAGAAAATTATCCAAATAACCCTGAGTAGCGCAACATCAAACCAATTATAGAAATAAATCGAACCCGGAGCGACGAGGTGTTAGGAAAAAATCCACTTTCAAACCTTGTATGCGGTTCAAATATCTGATAATGTTTTCTTTAATTAGAAGAGAATACATCCTCGCGTGCACTGCTTTATTTTCCTGTTTCTACGTCTTCTTAATTTATGTAGCGCATTTCGAATTCTAATCAAAACCGATTTGGAAATTTCTAATTAAAAAACATAAATTACGTTTGGAATCGCTTGGACGATGGCCAAGCGATAATCGTTTCGACAATTTTAATTATTGCCTGCTTTTAACCCATTAAAATCAATCACAGACCGCTTTTACTCAAATAATAATCGATACTTAAAACCTCTTTTGAATACCACTCTATATGGCAAGCTTACCTTTTAAATCGTTTACGATTAATTGAAAATAAATAAGCTATTTATATTATTTTTTCTCACACGTATTTTATTTGAAATAATAGAAGATTAAATTACGATTTCGCATGCTTTACGCATGTTATTGCGTAGATACGCAATTTATTTCATTCAATTGATTTTTGTTCTTTAGAAAAAAATTTAATTACTATTTGGCGTTTGGATCCTGCGCTCGCACTCAAATCATTTCAAGGCCGTTGTGACGTAGAGCTCAAGATTCAATCAAGCGGATTAGAAGAATGAAATTGTCTCTCAGCAGCCAACTGTTCAAGCCCGTTAGTAAGTAATAAAAGCAAAGTTAAAATAAATAAAGTTATAAAGATCACGATTAAGCTAAATAATCCGGTTATGCAAATATCGGGAGAGGACAAACACAGTGTCGAACAGTGCTAGTCTGCTGTCGTCCCGAATCGCGGCCATATATTACAATAGTGTCTCAATTGTGGCCACTGGCCGAAGAGTCGAAATTAGCTGGCAAAGAAGTGAATCGCGTGGACCCGAAACCGAAACGCAAATTATATATGCAAATCTTAATAGTATCTAATTATTTCGGTATATAAATGAGTATCAATGAAAAACACTTTGACGACCATTAAAGTTATTTCAGGTTTTGTTTTAAATGGAAAGGCATAAATTCGAAGTGATATGTTGCGCGCTTATTCGCACATTTAAATCTTAATATGTAATAAAATCTTTTAACGAATAAAATACGCAATGTAAAATAATTGGATTATAAAACGCCCACGGCCTGTGTCATCGGAATTAATATGTTTCCATACACATTTTAGTTATCGCGACCTTACAATAGTAAAAATAAATATGTATCTCTAATCGAATTAAATTGAATAGCATTCCGAAGAATTATTTGCTAGACTACTTTGATGCCGAATGACTCACAAGATAATTAAATAAAAAAACTCCGAAAAGGTTCCCGAAATTTATGAATTAATTCAAATAATCAAAAAAACTATCAAACTATAATTTAGATAATAAGCGGAATCGGTCAGAATGTTTCCCCAAAAAACACTATCTCGTCTGTTATAGATACATATGATATTATTATGTATTAGAATTTTTTGTCTTCGATGACCCAGTAAAAATTATTGAACAATTATTATTATTGGTAGACGCACGCGATTCCCTTTCGGTCACGAACAGACACAAAATTTATTTATCGAATTATTTTTTTGGCTACAGATCTCTGTATAATTATGTCGAAAAGACAGTGGCTGCTGCTCAGTCTTTTCAGCAATTATCCTCCAATTGGAATCCGAAAAACGTTCGAACTCGTTTGCCATTGAGCGCCCAATATATTGATAATTAATTTAAATAAGACAATAAATGTTAATTAGCTGGAAATCTTGTTGTACAGGTGGAGAAAAATGTAATTAAATTCAGGTTATTGACTTGAACCTATTAGGATTCATTAAAAGTGTAAGTTAATAGAGAAAGGGTGCAACTGCATATTAGGTATGCATTAAATAAAATCTTTAAATGCCGTTCTTTAATGTGTTATTTAAATTAAATCAGTCGTGTGCCACCGTTTGCTTCTTGTTTTTTCTTGTACTTATATAGAATAATTGCTTTTTAACGGTAATGGCGTTATTTTTTCGCTCTCGACAGAAATTTGTAGACACTTAAAAGATTAAGAAATGCAAAATGTGGAAATGCTAATTACGAGCTAATTTCCTAAATCCGAATATAATTATACGTTCTAGTAGCCAGACGTATTAAATAACACTTTATAATAATTATATTATTGAAGATGCAATAAATGAGGAGCTTGCTGATCAATTTCTCCCTATATATTATTATTGAACGGCGCACATGCTATTAAACATGTATAAAATATTAATAACATACTGGTATTATTATCTTTAGCTATAGCGAAACATAGATTTTTCTTGTAAAAGTATAATAAAGTTAATATAGAAATATAAGGAGCTGCGTTACTCGTAATAAAACAAGACATCAGGATGTGAAATAATTGCTTTCATAAACTATGTATGTCATTTACAATTCTTATTATTATTTGTATTAGGAATAGGTATCTATGTGACGCACAGGTGATCATTTTTTCCGAACAATTACATATATAGGCATATCCATCATCAACAAGAAAGACATCACCTGCACTGCAGTCCAAGCAAGGCTTTTCTACCCCACGCATTCACCACGATATATTTGTTTAATAAGCATTTTTCCAGGTAGCAAGTGAATTTCTTCCTCAATTTGTCGGTATAATAACGAAATATCAACCCCTTTTATCATGTATCTTCATTCTTTATCTCGTAATAGATTTGTGTCATTATTTAATTAAGTCTAAGGGTGAAATCTTTCCGCTTCAACCCTTATACTAATGGATTAGTGGTGTGTGGTATCTTCACTAAGGATTACAACAAATTAACAAGTTTTGATTAGTTTCTTCTAATCTTAATATTAATTTTGCCATATAGTAGTTAATTAATTAAATTTGTATGTGTGGGGTCGAAATTGCTCTCCTAGAAAACAGCTTCTAATTAAAAAACACTTCTATCAACAGTTGCTGCAAGCTCACAGAAAAATAACTAAATAAAAACGAACTGATTAAGAAGAACAGCGTCGTAGGAAAAAAATCTATTAGAACATATGCCATTAGATCGATATACATTATACATAATAGACACGTGCCTCATTTGCATTTTTAAATTAATTTTACCGGTGTTTTATAGGATTTTTTTCTACGTGCATCTATCGATGTTGATTTAATAATATATGTATGAGGATTAAATGCATCAGATTTTTATAAGTGGCAGGTGAACAAGTGGAATAATCATCATCGTCAATGATTTGGGACAGTGACAAAAGCCACTGGACTCTCAAACAACTGTTTGGACAAAATACACCAATATTATAACACCAATATTGGAGCTCGAAAGGACCAAGATGGAAGAAGAGGAGGAAGACCATTACTAGATCTCAATTCATCAAAATTGGAGTCAAAATCTAACCCTTCCTAGAATCCTTCCTCAAATACAACACCTCCAATAATTGGTAATCTAATATCTTCAAAAGTCTATATTTGGTTGTTTATTGAAGAAAAACACGCCCTAACAAATGACCAAAGTGAACAAACACACTAATATATAGCAGCTCCTGCAAGAAGAACACAATATCCCAGGCTCGGTATATAACCGGCTTGGTAATGATTTACATTGGCAAGCACACGTCTAACGCGTATTTATGAGTCGGTTCCAATAAATATCCACCCGGGAATAACTTAATAATCCTAACATAACTTAACCAAATCACGAAAGAACGCATAATCTAGGAATCTGCGCGACACAAAAGGACAACGTTGTGTGCTAACTCATATCCACCAGCAAAGCCTTCCAGCGGTTTGCTGCTTCATATATGGTCAGCGACATCGCATTCTGCTTTGGCTTTATTATGTTATTTGCCACACCAAAGCCAAGCCAAAGATTCATATCATCCATAATTTCAGATTTATTATGAAATGCAAAAAAATGTGCATATGCATATTATTGAAATCAATTAAAATGAAGACAAGATGAAATTATTAGATACCAACATGTCGATATGCAGGTTGTGCATGTTAGAATATCAAAGATCTGCCAATCTGTGGGTAATTAGGAAAAATGGCTTTCCTAGCTAAAAAAAATGGAAGGAAATCAATTCTGCTGGTACGTCAGGATTATTTAAAAAATATATTCTTGATATAATATAGAAATGTTCTCCACTCGGAACAACGCACCTTATGAATTAATGTTAAGTCTTTATTAGAGACAGTAAAATATTCAAACCCATAGAGGATCATAATGAAGACTTTAACCTTTTTTAATATCCAACGTAAATAAGAAACTGAATGTGATACATTCGTGTAATAAAACACATCATGAGAGATTGACAAGTCTTTTTCTCTTAACAAATAGCCACGATATTATTCATTCCTTATTAAATATTTAAATTAACTTTATACACATGCAAGAAGAGCGCGCTCACCATTTTTTTATCCATCACATTTTCGTCTAGGAATCTGGATGATTTGAATGCGGCCGCGTATAGTGGAGGGCAGATGCCGATGGTCAGCTAAGTAGGGTAATTATATAAAAACTATCTAATAGTTATTATCTAGATATGACTAGTGCAGCTTGTGTCAATGTTTTACTTAAAAGAAAAAAAAAATTGAAGACGAAAAAAAATAAATATCACTGTCTAAGCATTAAATGAAGGGACATCTCTAGTAAAAGTAACATTAAAACTATAATATAAAGGCAGCTGTCTATTTTTTTATTATTTTCTATTAACGCGTTTTTGATTCAAGTCAACAAACTGCTCAACTCAATTAAACTTGTTTAAATAATTGCAATTTAATTTAATTTAATAAAAATATATGCAGGTGCTTCTTCATTTTCGAATTTTTACCGCACCGAACTAGTATTAGAAATAGATAATTAGTAATTTGTGCCAAATGAGGGCTATCATACTTCTATTCAAGCTATACCAGCATAGTTTTGCACGTTTTATCATATTGTCGTAGGTAGGATATTTAATTCCAATTAATACGTAAAATAAACAAATAGATCTAAGCAATTAAAATTTATTAATAAGTTACGTGTGTTGCCAACCGCCCTTAAATTATTGACCAAATACTGGCGGCCGGCTCAGGTGGCGCAGTGGGTTAACGTGTAAAATTAATTAATTGTTAGTTTTTTAAAATTTCTGTGTTGAAAACTGCGCTTCTCTTTCAAGCACCCTTAAACCTAACAGCATTACACATCAAAAACGATCAAATTACCATTTAAAAATATAAAAGGACCAAAGGCCAAAACGAAATCTTTAGACAAAACATCATCGCCCCAATACAATGCATGTCAAAAATGTTAAACTAATGGGGCGTGATTTCTGTTGGTGTTAAATGACCAAAGCCACCCCCAAGTTACAGGTAGGTAGTAGCGTCTATTTCAACTATCATCCCTTAAGTTTAACATACTTAGGTGAAGCTTCAACAGGTACGCATCAATAAAAAAGCCAGATGTTGAATGGCTTTCGATTCTTATTCGCAAATATTTAATGCAAACATAAAAAACATGACCTCAGATTTAAATTGATTGTTGTTGAACAGGGCAATTATCGTTTTTGTGCAAAACATTTAAGACATATGTGCGCATATAATAAAACAATTAATACCCTCATGATTGAATATTACGCACCAATTATTGCATATCCAGATGTAGACCAGGTGAAGCGTAATAATAGAAAAATGTCTTAGAACTCCTATTAATTGACAATTAAGCAAGCGCTTAATTAAAAATATTAATTAATTGCTGAGACGCGGTCGGATCATCTCCGAAAGCAGCCAACATATATAAAAATGATGAATCTGCTTATCTCGAGGAATAGTAAATATTTTTCTCGAGTTGACAGCCAAGGCGGTATAGAATGGGCAATAAACGGTTGTAAATGGTGATAATCAAACACTGTATAAACGTGTATGAATTATGAACAAGGTTGAGCGATCCATCGAACTTATCAGGAATGTTGTCAGATTACCAACCGTAGGTGGCAGATGCTAACGCATGCAAGATTTTAATGTTCCTTATTTGTCATCCATCCATCCGCCGAATCTTTCTCACAAGGGAATCATTTTTCTCTCATTTTAAAATCTGTGAGGGGGAATAATGACAATGATTAAGGGATACATCAGTTTCCAGAGGAACATATAAGCTGCATGAGGCGCTGAATTTTAAATAGGTACCACGTTCATACAAGATAATATAGAGACATTATGGGAGAACTGAAATGCATTTTGGAAGATCTGTTTGGGAGGAGCAAATTTAACAAATTTTTTGAAAAAAATATAGAGATTTGGAAGATGTCCTAGATGATGAAAAAAAGAAGAACAAATTTTGACAAGTAGAAGTCTGATAACAAGATCCATCATTTCCTGAACGATGTTTTAGAAGACAAGTAAAACAAACATCGAATAATTAAGATGTAACTCAAGTTTTTGCTAGACTTGATGACCCTTAAATAGCAATATCTGCTTAGAATACTAATCTTTGTTATGCAGTAATAAATGTTGATGGTGCATAAATCATCTCCTAGATAATACTTGCAGGATCTGAACCAATAGAGCTGGTTGAAAATTCAAATGGTTTCAACTGGATATTGAAGATCGAGGCAAGCAAAACGCAGGTATTCATCTCGGACAATAATAAAACACCAAAACACAATATAATTATAAGTTATAATTTGTGTTATACTCGACGGGGAGCATAATAACCCATATATAGCCAGATCGATCAGTAGCAGTCGCTAATAGAAATCCGGCACTATTTAATACTACTTCGCTTCGTCACTTATACCGAGTTAAAGTATGATTATCGTTAGTCAATCATCAGTAACGGGCAGCTTCATATTCGCCGAGTCATAACCAGAGGGTGGGACTCAAAAAGCGTTTATTTTACAGCTGCTTTACGCTACAGAAAAATTCTCTCATCGCTTTAATGTCTTGTTGGAAAAAATAATTAAACCCACTTGGAGGACAACTATTGTATCTTGTATTAATCAATTATTGGGGGCAGAAGGATCTGACCTATCGCTCCCAGAGACTGCAAACCAAAAATTGGCTTTTCACCAGAAAGTTACTTTTGGTTTTGGATTGGATTTGAGACTTGCAGAAATTTTGCAGCATCTCATTGTGATGATGAAATGAAAGATGTAAGAAAAAGCTTTTGATAGAGTAACACACTGGCCAGCCACCAGCCATATAACAAAATGTGTTCTGCTTATACAAAGATCATAAAAGTTTTCGAAGAATCAGCCATCAAAATTCCAACTGAACCAGATTAACTGTTCAGGCCAATATACATTTACGTTAAAATATATTAGCAGTAAAAACAAATAAGACATTGTGTGCAAAGCCAACTCAATTATAAACCATAAAGTTAACAAGTTATTCGACGTACACTTTTGTCTTATGGTGGTTCGAAACAGAAGAAGACTGCGAAGAGTGAAGAACAAAACCCTGTCCTGTCTATCCGATATAGTAATTTCAACTTAATGATCTTGGTACACGTATATGTTCCAATGTGAGTGAGTGAGTGAATGGTTGCTAACTAAGTAGAAGTAGTTAAAAGTGATCGTTAAACTTCAGTTTGAGTATTATAACTTTACTAGCCATCGGCACTTTTTGGCTCTAGAAGTTAATGCACTCAATTTCTATCGTGATGGATTGATGTGTGTGCAAAGTGTCTTTCTTCGTGGTTTTTTTTCTTGTCATTTATATCTCTAACACCTAATCGAAAATAACTCAATTTTCGACCGGAGATACACCTTCGTCGACCATTATGCATAAGAAGAATACCAATAATGAAAAATGGAATTAAATATAATTAAGGATAATATGATGGAAACGTTGCGAGCAGCGCTTGTATATATGAGATACATAATATATAAGTTAATTTGTAATTGTAATGAGATTTCAGAAGAAGAAATATAAAGAATGTCAGCCGATAGAGATGTGGCGTTTGAAATGACTGGATGCTTGTGATTTTTCTTTGCCTATAATTGATCAATAATTATTACTGTCAGATCGAACAATGCTTGTTTGGAATCTGGCTGGTATATAAATATCTTAAGAAACGCTATTATATTTATGTACGTGGATATAATGCTTTATTAGTGTCATTAAACTATAGTCAAAGTATTAATACGCGCTTTTTTTTTGATTAAAATTATATTACTGCCCGTGGAAAAATTAATCGTTATTGTTAATCTTAATGAGCTGAAATGCCATACCTAAATCAATCTGCCCTATTTAAAAATATCCAATAACAATAAGATTATAACAAACAACAACAACAGTAGCCGCGATATGAAAGATTTGAGGGCGAGATTTGGGGCCTCAAATAATCGAGCCTCAAATGCAAGCCCATATTTTGATTAAAAGACTATATAACATATCATGACACAGCAAATTAATATCGTCGATAAACTTTATAATTCCACTTCCTTTTATAGTTTATTGTTACAAAAAGGTACGATACAATTAATTTATTATGTTTTACAGATTGGCAATAATCATAATTAATTTCCATTTGCCTTATAAATAACACACCATATTAATTATAAACTGACATATTATTGAGAAAAATAAATATGCTATTAATATTAATTATCGCCATACAAAAAAAAATAATATTGGAAGAAATTATTATATTATTGGAGCGTGTAATAATAGCTATAGTTGAGTAATGAAACATTACTCAACACCCGTGCGTAATAAACAGCACAGAATGCGCTCATATTTAAAATATTCCTAGAAATGCTTCAAATGTGGCTCAATTAATTACACCGTGTTACAGATTGTCAATAATCGTATTTAATTAATTTTCACATGTGAGATATTTATAGGCCGTATGTGCGAAAATAAATCAAAGCGATCCGTGGGTTTTAAATTTAATTACGAATGTCGCTTGGAAGGCAAAAGTTTATTAAATAGATGCATCAAAGCAACCGCTGGTTTAATTATCAAATTACACATTAACACTGGTATGATTGCCACATTAATTAGTTCGACTTCTGTCTGTGTGGGCCAAAGATAGTTGAGGCACGCCCCAAGCTCATAGCGCATTTTTCCTTCAGACGAAGATTTATCGATTCAATTTTTTCCCGTAAAAAATCCAACGAAATTAATAAAATTCTTGCAAGAGGAAAAAACGATGTCTTGATTATTTAAATAAGCTGAAGCGTTAAATGTTTTAATTTTCGAAAGTGTTAAAAGTCTTTTGGTGCGTCCTATCATCATGGAAATTAATTTTTAAAAGACTAACATTAAGAGGACAAGTGAAAATGTAGCATTTAATTTCACGATGCAAAACGATACGTGTAAAAGAATTCATAAATTAAATCCGGAACTGTAATTGCATATTATGAATAAAATAATGAGGATTACACAAGTTAATAAATGCGATTGCTGTGGGGTTAATGCAAATCGTATTCGGATTGCTTCCTCATTTGACACGTTTGAAAGAAATGAGGTTGCAGATGTATAATTCAAGTACGAAGTTTCAGGGCATGCAAAACCATTTACGAATTCAGGTAGTCTGCCAAACGGTCACCTCGGGTCTTCTTCATCGTGCAATTTTCGAGAAAATGCACATGATTACTTAACTACTATGTTACACGCTTCCACCACATATATTTAGGATTCAATTGTACAGGGTGTGTAAGGCACAAAGGAACTGGTTGCAGTAATAACCCATTTTCAGTGCTTAGAAACTGAACCGTCAATTTGCTAGTCCAAACAAAATCCGAAAAATTGGGACATTTACTGCGAATAGAAAATTAGTTTTGTGGATGGTAGACATTTTTATAAAACACTCGGTATAAACTAAATTCCATAAATTAATTGTCTAATCAGCCACAGAAAAATTATGCAAACCAGTAGCTAGATTCTTGCGTTTCTTTTTCTATGTGATGGACAAGCAATTAACTATTTTTACCCTCTAATAAAGGATTAGTGAAAATTTTGCATAATTCTATTTTCAAGTTCTATAAAAGTAGCTAAAAATGCACCTTTTCGAATTATTCCTGCAATTTGCTGGTCGGATTTTATTGCCAAAATTCCTGCATTAATTTTCTGCTTAAAAAAGTGGCAAATAATTAATTTCATCTTGTGATATAAAATTAGCCAACATTTTTGCATAATCTATTTTTAAATATAAAATACTCTCCGTTTGGAAATATTTAGATTCCTGTTTGCATGAGATGAAATCTTTTCGATAAACTGAAAGTTTTTCTTGTGATATTTTGAAAATTTTGATTAAATTTAGATTGATTTTGATAAACTGAAACGAATTCTAGCTGTAATATTTCGTGATATGTGGAACACCGATTACTGAGCTGAGTTGGTTACCCCTCGACATATCCTGCTGTTTGCAGGTTGATTTCTCTTACAGCAAAATTTTGGCACAATTGATTACAAGCAAAAGGTGTGAAAAGTTTCGGCAGAACGAGAAATCGAATCGTTCGTCGAAATATACGTATAAGCAAAAGCTCTGAGCAAGAGCGAAGTAGTCGAGTGTGTTGTTCAAATTTATTGCAAGTCAGAGCAGTCCTATTATTCCTCTAGTTGATTACGAACTCAGCAGGGGCACCAGCCTGTCACTCCCGAACCAAATTATACTTAATTATAACCATAATGTAGTTTCGATTTACCTATTTCGAGCATTTTAAACATTCACAATTTGACCCTTTTGTGTTAAAAATAAATCTAATTGGCTGTAGTTCCTCTACTAGTCGTCCGATCCACGCGATATTTGTCTGTTTGTTTAATTATTTACGCGATAAAAGACGGGAAAAAAATGAAATGGAATGCGTGTAACATGTAGACTGGTTCTCAATATAGAAACGATGATTTGCCAGTAGTTCCCAACAACAATTAATCATCGAACAATTGATTGAAAATTAATCAAAACTGTAACTAGACAGGTGATTGGTTGTGAGCGTTCACACCATAGGCGTCAAATTAGTTGTTTAGAAAACAACCTTTGTATTAATTGTGCTATAATAAGTTCTTTCGATTTTATAATATTTTGCTACCACATATATGATGCTCTTATTTATCTCAAACAATACAAACACGTCTCAGTTTTTCGAAACAATAATCATCATCCTCCGAATTTTTTGATAGATGAAACCGAAAATGAATTATTACTTCTTGTCTCACACAGTTGGAAACAATATAATTCTCGAAATCAGTTCTTGTAATAAGCACAATCAACAGTTGTTTGTTTGGATTGAAGACTTGAAGAGGATCTAAATTAAATTGGTCCCAATTTTTTATAGAAGCAACATTTCTGCCCCAAACATAGAAACTAATTATTTCACGAAACCGAATTTATTGAGCTAGCGAAGACAAAACATCAGGCCCTTACTTTCCGAATATGCTAATAAATGCAGCGAATTTTTTCGTCAATACATACATATGTTGCAATTTAAATAACGCGGAAACTGTAAAACATCAATTAAAAGTCTGCTAGCTAATAATAAATTAAGCAAAGCTAATTATATCACATACGGTAGATGATCCACATGCTAATTAATACTTTTTGTATTCAAATGTAAGACAATTAGGATTTAATGAATGGTTTCCCTTATTGTCTGAAAACGTATCGAGACATATGGTGGACATAATAGTTCTCGTTGGTGTCAAATGATCAACAATACGAAGAAATCCGGCTCGTCCTCATCTATTCCAAACTGCTAGACAAATTGAATGGCCAAAGTCAAAAACAATATATTTCGAAAAATGTGGTGGTGCTACCACACCGCTTGTTAACGTATCGAGTTACTAGAAATCAAATGTTAACATTCTTGCGTGACATGGCAGAAAATAATTCTTAATAGTTTATGATGCTTGCAGCTTCTTTATTATGTGATGGGAGGTCCATGTTTAGAATGATTTAATTTAATTCAGCTACAGTTTAAAAATATCACATTCTAACCACGCCCGCTATTCCTTTTTTTTTGCTATGCGATGAGATAAAACACGAGACAATGTAATTTTCTGGTTTGATAGACAAGAGCGTTACGAGTTTTTAAACAGAATGGTATTATAAGATGTATTTTGTCTATACATCTTGTTAGTTAGCACAAGCTATTGGTTCTTATAATGGGTGTCGATTTAATCAGATATCAATTAGTTTTTCGTTTTTTTTCTTCTTTCATTAGCATTTTGGTCAGTTCACAAAACCACTACTGCACAAAACGATCTAGTTTCAAAACAATCTAGGCATCTGGTATTCTTAGATTCAAAGCCTATAATTGTAATGATTTTTTTTTCAATTAGTTTTCAATTTTCTAGGCAATTTTTCGAGTGCGGAGTAGGACGGCGGACTGCGCATCGTGGCACCTTACTTCAAAATTTATCTGTCACTTGTTCTATTAATTGTTGGTCCGTCTGTATGTATGGTTGCCTAACTGTTAAACTAATCCAAAATTTTGACATTTTGCTGATAAAAAATATATTACTTTAAATTAAAAAAAAATCAAACCTTGTTATTTCAATGAATTATCGTACGACTTTCATTAAAAATTATTAACAAAAAACAACTGTAAATGAAAGCTCATAATGACTTAATTTTAAAGAATATTACCATGCAGTTGCAAATATTTAATTATTACGTCCATTGATTTGATTCAATTATTAAGTTTACTCTAAATTATTATAATTAAAATCCATAAAAGTATAGTAATTCAATGAAATCAGGTTTACATTTCATATAAAAACGCTAATTTATGGGTGCCTGAAAATCTGAATAATTTTGCGCAGATGGACGACATCGATTTTGGTTTTTAATTGACAGGTGCGCAATTTTTCGGGATTTTACTCGCAAAAAGTGAAAGTCTTGAGATTTTTTTTCCGACTGCACACAACGTAATACATATTTTGCCAGATTATGCGTGTAAATGATGTTGTAGTACCTACATATCGTGCCAAATTAATACAGCTAATTATACTCTTAAAAATAATTATAATATGGTGTAAATTCTTATCAAAAGCCATCTTCAATTTTACCATATATAAAATATTGAAAGTGGAAACGTTTATGCTGATTTTTTTTTAATTAGGTACACACGAAGTGAAAATATTGCGATATCGATCTGGTACGCAACAAAAAAAATTATAAAGTTTTGAATAAAAGTGCCAATAAATCTGCTTTCCATACATAACATATTCATCTAGTTAGCATACGATTTACCCCTTGATAAATGGCGCCTCTTTGAATAATGTCGCTGAAATTTTAAGCTCCAGAGGGATAACATATGACTTTCAGGGATTAGTGTCGCGGGACATGATTTATTTCAGACGCAAAATCTTTATGTGGAAGTTCATGTTAAATCGCTCGAACACAATAAACTATCTTTATAACATATTTATACCGGTTTTTAATTCCAATCCGAGTAGGTGCTGATAATATATGGGACATAATACGAAGAAGCACTGGCGCTCGCTTTTTATTATTACGGCGATATTGTTCAATTTTCTGCGTCCCATAATCCCGAATGCATTGCAGACGATGTTATACAACATTACATTTAAATAAAACTAATTAAAAAATATACACCTGATTTTACGCATAAAAAAATATATAAAACCCATCACAAATAAATATTATTTATATTGATTTGGGTCACAATGTGTTGGGTGTGACATTTAAAAATTAGTTTTACATTTTATACAAATTTATAAAAATATGCCTCAGATTAATTAACATCTGTTCAATTAAATCTCAATAAAACCGTTTTTTTCTCTGGAAAATTAAAATAAAATGTCACTTAATAATATTGTGTAAGGTCGTTATTTTCGCGAAATTAAAAGTGTAATTTAGTGATGTATACATGTTTCCGTCAGCTGCATTCAGATTGCTGCTAATTTACTACCAAATCCAATTAAATCATGATTTAATTAAATGTACTTGTTATATCATCAAAATATTTTGAAGATCTGTCCCCAGAAACGTAAGTCTGTCAATTGCTGATTTCTCAATACAAAGAAGAAGTTTGTTAATTGAGTATAATAAAAGTATGAATTATTCTAGCACTATAACAATATCGTAAAAGCGTAAATGAATTTTTACGACTATTTTTTTGTGACGAACACAAAAAAGCTAAGCTGGACTTAATGAAGCAATTCATTTCGAATGTAAAACATAAAAGCAACAGTGTACAGGCCAGTAAATCTTGTGGCATATAATCATCATCAGAAAAACAACTCTATATCTATGGACCCCAATATGTGATGTAGTGCTACATACACACACACATAAGCACTAAGAAGAGGAGAAGGCACTTGTCAAAGTGTCTGGGGCCCATCTCGTCCTTTACAATGCTCATTGTGTTCCTTATTTATGACTACTCATCGAAGTCTGCTGTGCAATCATATAACTCTCTAAACCTACAATTAAGGAAGCAGTAAAAAAAAAGCGTTTCTTCTTATTATATCCGTGAGCATTTACATTACTATAACACTGTTATACTACCATAATACACTTGTGCTTGGATATTTAAATAATAAAAGTTGATCGCTTGATTGCATGGACCCGAACATCAAAATATAGGTTGTAAATTTTTTAATGAAACACTTTTTCGTTCGATATGAAAGTGTCAGAAATTAATGTACATATAATCAGAATTGCCAATACGAGCGTGCATGGTGTTTATCGAAAATTTGCATTTAATGAGTTAATTTTTAAAAGAAAAATTCGCACTTGCATAAAGCGAATTTTCAAATTATTCCATTTGGCGCCACAAGCTTAGATTCAGCTGTCTCTGTTTCACTTTAGGGGTCGCTATCTTGCGTCCTTGTCGCCAAATGTACCAATTTGAAAATAAACCGACAAGTTTGACAATAAAAATCATATTTAAATTCTCACACTATTATAATTATTGAAACCTCATTAATTTCGTTCCTAATTAGTGATTAAAATATAAAAAAATATGCCAATCGTTCGATCTGACCACGTAAAAGTATTTGGGATAATTATCTAAGGCTAGAAGAGAATATAAAGAGACGCGTTTACAAACAAACGATAAATCTTTCCGTGTTAATTATGTAGCATAAGATTTTCTCGAATTGAATATAAACGAGCTAATAATATTGTTCCAGATTGTACGTCTTAATCCAGTTTGTTTTAAGTGTAAATTAATGTTAATTTTTGTCTGATATGCGGTTCGATGTGCGTAGAACGACCTGCACAATTCGGTTTGAATTCTAATTGCTGGACATCAAGTGAAACTTTTATTAATTGGCCGCCTTTTTTGGCGAAATCGAAGACTGATTTCATTACCAATACTATACGCCTCGACTATCATAAAAAAATACCTAGTTAATTGTTAAGTATGTTGTACAATAAAATATTCATTGATTGCAATTATTAATCGCACAGCTTAACGCTATAATACAGTGACTTTTATGTGTTAATGCGATAGTAATTAAAGTTAATTTATGGACTCGTTGCAAAATGACATCTAAAGGAGCTTACTTGTAATTAATTGTACTAATAATTGACGATAATCTATGTTTGCTTTTTAATTTTTCAGCACTAAAGTATATTGGGAATCTCGGAGTTCAGTAATTTATCATTAGCTTTTAAAAAAGTTAAGTGTGCTTTATTATAGCATTATTAGAAGAGTGTTTTGATTTCGGAAAAAATTCGAAATGTAATAAAAAGTCTGGTCTAGAGACTTTTCGATTCGAAAAGAGGCAATAACCACGACCTTGTCCGCAATAAAAAATAAAGAAATAGTTTTTGAGAAGGACAGTTAAGTTTAAGTAAGCATTATCTGTATCTATAAAATTTATTTTTATGTGATTTTCGTGCCCACACTTACAACTTCTGGCGAGAAAGACAATGATTTGACCTTTTTAACCCACTAGAATATTACAACCAGAGAGCCTAATAACACACATCGAGTGGACTTTATTGAGATATCTTTTGGAATTTATTGTATGCGAGATATATAAAATAATAAAAGTGGAAGAAATGGTTAATTGTCATCAGGTAACAAATTAATTGACTGTTTCCGCAACCCTCTTCCAGAAAAACACGTCAATAAAACGAACAGCTTAACCACAATATGAATGAGTTTAGTGATAATCTCAATACTAAAGGAAGAGGAAAAAGAGAAGAAAACAGCGAGAGCGCTCCCCAAAAAAGTGTTACCTAATCACTACCGAATATTACAGCACTAAATCAATCCGCCTTATCGGCAAGTTGGACGCCTTTTATTGTTACCTTTTCTTTAATTACTTACAATGGATTTTCGATGTAGTCCAATTAAATATTGGTTCACCGATCTACGGATCTTGTTTGCATTTGCCACGGAATACTAAATTGGACAACGTTTTCATGGGCTATAAAGTCGGGATTTAACATTTATATAGAAAACTTGGCACCTATATGTTATTGATGATTAAACCTGTTCAATCGTTTCCTTTTTTTTTAGAGATATTTAGCTTCGCTTTGCTTTAATTGAACCGTTTGTTATTTTTGTTTCAACTATTTATCTATTAGTGCATTGCAGAGCTAACAATCTTTAGATATGCTACAATGAGAGAATTGTAGCGAAAATAAAATGCAACCGGAAAATTGATTTTCAAATTAATAATTAATTTGGGAATAAAATATATATGGCCGTTCGTAAATTATCAAAATAAAAATTACTCACTAACATCTTGATGTATGGGATGGAATTGATTGGCGCTCCTAACGGCTTGACACTTCACTCTGCAAAAGAATTAATTAAATTAATTAATTGCCTTTAAATGGTCGATTTTTTCTTAAAATAAATAGTATAATAAGTGATCTGCGATATTGAAGTATTTGGAAAGCTTAAGGGTGTGTATAGTTTTATCTATCATTTCTACGATAAATAATTTATTTGTAAAACAAATCCAAGATACAATTAATCAATTTCCTATTTCCTCTAACAAGCCTATTATTGCGTCTGGTAAATGCAAGTATCCTCCATTTATAAGGAATGGAATAAATATAGTAGGGCCCCTCTAGGTATGTGATTGTAAAATAGCAATAATTATATACAGAAAACAGAGTGACACGCAAATCCATTTATATAATTTTTCAATAATTTATTTATTTGTCTTGTGGATAGTTAATTGCACACTTCTATAATTCTAAGCTGCTGTGTTACTTGAAATTATTTTAATTGCGCTTTTGCGGAACGCTCAGCCTGAATGCAACAACGCATCAGACGAAGCTTCTTGGATACGCGGATATAATATTTCTCCGATTGCTTTTATTAAACCGTTCCACTATATACTTATTAGAAAACATAAATTAGCCTTTATTTTGCAAAAAACAAGAAGCTACTGAAACTGAATTTTATTTTGCACTACTTATATTTAAAATTGCGTTTAACAAATTGCATGATATACACATTACACATTTATTTAATGTCTTTCCTGGAAATTGTTGCTAACTATTTCAACTTATTAAGCATTTATAGTATTTATGTACAAGAAAAAGGAGCTCGAGCATTTAAATTAGTTTTTATAAAACATTACTTACCCCCGTTACAAAAACGATTATTTAAATCTATATTACTAATTACTATCGTGTAGCACCAATTATTTATAATTATTTTAGACATTTGCAATAATATTTGCAATTGAGAAGTTAGCAATTATACGATTTTTGACAGAATCTGGCAATGGCCCTTCGCGCGTTTATCATCCTACCTTACATAAAAATCCCAAAACTTTACATCAACATAAAATTGCAAGTTTGCTGATTCTACTTAAACCTTAATTACATACGTGTTCCCCATGATGTTATAATTACTTTAAACTATAGCTAATTAATGAAATACATTTAAAAACTTACATAAATTGAATAAAAGTCCACAGTAATCACAGCAGTACACTCTCACGGCTTCACATCACTTTACTACCAACTTAAAATACAGTTTCCTGTATAACCGCAAGGTGCATTTAACCATAAATCTGCAATTTGTATATTAAATTATTATTAACAATATTAAAACATTTAAATTAACATGTCCTCAATTAAAAACTACTAATATTAATTACTATCTAGTATAATTTGTTATATATTTGATACAATAAATTAGTGTATTACTGGTTGCCTACTTTTACTTAAATTTGACCGCGTTTTTTGAATTCAAAAGTTTAGAAAGTTTTAGAAACTTAGTTAATTAACTAATTAATTATTTTATCTTATTATTTAATCAATAATATTGATCATTAACTGACTCAGCAGCTAGTAAAAGGTCAATATTATTTTCAAAATCTTTATTTCCTTATATAAATATCAAAATTGAAAACTTAAATATTTTATCTTAGTTAATAAAAATGAAGCATAGAAAAATATCATTGTCTGTATAGCCTAAACTAAAGTAAATGGCAAATAACACAAAATAAAAATTTCAATATACCTTACACTAACAATATAACATTAAATAATAAATAACTGTACATTAAAAAAAAAATACGTTACGTTAAATTACGAAACACGTTAAAACTTACGGAAAAGTTTGATGTAGTCTAGCAGAATGCTGGATTCAGTAGTACAATAAAATTGAATATAAAATTATAGGTATAAAACTCATGCATAAAAAAATTACATACAAAAAAATGTAATAATAAATGGTACGGTACATAAAATGCATCCCGCAAAATTGGACCCTACAAATTCTAGTGCAGTCTTATGTTTAGAATTATCGTCTAAAATTAATTATAAACTATCGGCTCTGCATTTGGTGTCAATTGCGACACATTCATATATTTAATCGTTTTATACTTATCCTGGATTGCATGTTGGGGATTATTCGGTGCCATCACAAACATACTATTCAAAAATTCGACTCCGCTCTTCAGCTCGTGCAATTCGTAACCAGTATTAGCGGTCAAGCTACTACTCCAAGGCGTCTGGCCTAAAGTGTGTCTAGCCAACGCTAACGCAGCGGCCGCTAAAGTGGACGGCAAATATTTCAAATAATTTTCTCCGCTTAAAAGGCTCAGCTCGCAAAAATACTAAACAAAAATATTAGTAAACAGTAATTAAAATCTGCAATCCAAATTACCATAGCAAGATTCATCGTCTTGTCGCTCAACTTATTCCCAACGCACATCGCAGTGACAAAAGTAAGTGGAGTTGGAATCGAAAGATCGAAACTCAATACTTTCAGAATTAAGTGCTCCATACGGATGACTTGTTGCTTTGTGTACGTATCATCGGTGATGTATACGAATTCGCCAATGTCTGGTGGGTAAATTTCTTCGTATTTTCTGTAATAAATTATTTAAATTAATTAAGTATACAATTAGGAATAATAAAATGCTTACGCTGCTAAGAACATAGCGGCGGTGCCAACCAGTTGCAACTTCGCTCTCACTACAGACATGTAACTTAAAAATCGATCGATAAAATTAACGGCTAGATACAATGTTTCGGATTGTAATTTGTATTCTTCGCCCACTTCGACGAGCCAATCGACGAGGATTGAGCGCATCGTTGGGGTGACATCGGGCTGTTTTTCCATGTAACCTGGTTTCGGTCGGTGACGTAACTGAAATGCAAATATTATATTTTCATGTCGGCAAAAGGCGATTAATAACATACTTCATGCTCTCGCAGATATCGGTAGATATCTTCCCTGTATTCCTCCAACTCGAAGAACAAATTCTTAATATTTTTCTTATTTATCGAAGCATCGCTTTCCGCCAACTGCAGCGTATCATCAAACGTCTTCTCTATGCTCATAGTGCAAGGACTAACCGGCATAAATATTTGCTTCTCTTTCGGTTCCAATTTCGCGTCTAATCCGGATTTCGCATACAAACGTTCATCCGCCGATTCGACATAAACTTGCGGTTTGCTTCGCTGTTTATATATCTCTTCCATTTTCGACGTACGCTGATCAAACCCATCTTCGTACACTTTAAATGCTTCGAACTGTGCGACCGGTACAATCGGAGTGTCAAGATTCTTGCGATTTTCCTTTGCGTTGATGTTCTTGTTTGAGAGACCTTTCTTCGGCTTGTCTTTCGCAATGCCAAGACCCTGTTGGCGAAGCACAAAACTGATTAGTGGAAAAATTACACTTTCGCAGGTTATAATTTAAAATTCTGTCACATGTGACATGTCAAATTACGGGGTAGTTTGTATTGTTGGTTGCATAACTTGTGATAAATTTCCGTGAATGTCTCCTAGACAATTTTGTTCCTAGGCAACGAATTGTTTCTAGGCAACGGGGCCTGTTAAATGGATTCGCGTAAACAAAACCGATTTCAAAATGTTCATCAGGAGTGCCTCAGTAATTTGCGGATTAAACGTTAATAAATGATGCTGGAAACTAGCTTCGCTTTTTAGTGAATAGTGTTTTGATTGGCAAACTATACCCCGTTACTTAAAATAAAATCGATAACGCTTTCGACCTGTTACAACAAGCATGAAATCGACCAAACATGAAACGCAAATATTAGGTTAAAATTCATTTATTGCGAAAATACAATAAAACCGAAACTATTTGTAATTAGAAATGTTACCTAACAGCAATTAAAAACTAACACAACAAATACCAAACGAATACTTATCTAAATAAGTTTGCATTGAGCAAACATTCTAGGAAATTTTCCATCTCGCATTTCCTGTATCTCACGTAATTAAAATGAAGTCTAATGAAGCACAGTTTATAAATCAACCACCCATATCGCCAGACCCAAACATACCCCCAAAAAGACCCGCCCAAAGTACCCAATTTCCCCACAAAAAAAAATGCTAAACGAAAATCGCGAACAATGTTTCCCTCACTAATAAACTTACTTGTTTTTGTTTTCCTTTAGCCGCAGCTGCTTGCACATTCCCATCGATGACCCCCAAAACGGCACGTTTCTGTTGGACGGCCATTACACCCTGCTTGTGGCGCATTTCAGGGACACGATTCTCCTGGTCCTCGTGAATGCGAATCGAAGCCATCGTTGAATGAAAACCTCCTTAAACCAGTGAGCTGAAGTGTTTGGGGCCTAAACGGGATGCTGCACGCGAAATCTAAGAAGCAGGGACTTACTACCCCGTGATGCAGAACACGAAATGAAATTCTAACGGTCGTCGTCGTCTAGAAGCTCAACAAATGCGGGAAAGGACAGCCGGAACAGCTGAGACGGTTGAACAAAACGCTTGTGTACAAATGTCAGCCAATGGGAACAAGGGAGGGAGAGCATGTGATTCGAATCTTGAAAGGGCACTATTCAAATTTTCGATACTTACAGAATACTATTTTCTTCTATATTTGTAGTTTACTTGTTTAGAATTAGTTTAGACATAGTTTTGATTTTAGTTTACATTTAAATTAGCCGCACTTTTTGAATTTACGAATTGTGCTCCCACTATGGCAATTCTGACCAATCAGGATGCAAGAGGGGGTTGGCGGCCATGAAACAACTGTCAAAATTATTGAATGGAACAACGTGCTTCTTGTTTACATGTTTTTAATAAGTTACTAAATGGCGAAACAATACAAGTAAGTAGTTTAAACAATTACATTATAATTAAATCTAACCTATAACATTATTGCACAGATCTCTGCACCCGATAAAGTACTACCGGGATTACCTAACCCACGATATCAGGCCGGACGGCCGCGAATTCGATAAATATAGGCCAGTTATCGTGAATTTGGGCTCAATTGATAGTGCAGATGGTTCCGCGTTAGCCAAAGTGGGCCGCACTACTGTTATTTGCGGTATTAAAGCGGTGAGTAACTTATCGCCATAAAACTACCCCTATACGCAACCGCGATTTGCAGGAACTGTGTAAGCCGAAGGCCGAATCCCCGCTCGAAGGTTTTGTGATACCCAATTTAGAGCTGTCACCGTCTTGCTCAGCCAAATTTAAATCCGGCCCGCCCAGCGATCAAGCACAGGTACTCACACAATTACTGGCGGATGTGATTAGCAATTCGAAATGCATCGATTTGAAGGAGTTGTGCATTTTTCCGGACAGATTAGCTTGGTGTTTGTTTGTTGATTTGATTTGTTTGGATTTTGATGGGGCTGTTGTGGACGCGTGTGTTATCGCGTTGATGAGCGCTTTGAAATCTCGTAAGACCAATTAATATTTAAAGTTAATTTTAAATTAGTGGTAATGTGTTTTAGTTACTTTACCGACCGTTGAGTATGATAGCGCTTTGGAAACTAAGCAAGTGCTTATTGAAGACAGGAAGAAGCTCAATATAAATTCAATTCCCGTTTCGACGACTTTTGCAGTATTTGATGAGTATGTTGAAATTATGATTAATTAATTATATATTGATCGATATTTTTAGTAAAATTATTTTGACTGATCCAAATGTGGACGAAGAAAATTTATGCACTGGTCTTATCACGATTGTTTTGAAAGACGAGGAGTTGTGTTGCGTTCATAAGCCGGGTGGTAGCCGATTAACGCAAGAAGAATTATTAAAGTGCATCGAGAGAAGTAAAGAACGATCGAAAGAAGTGAAATGTTTGATAGAAACCGCTTTGAAAAATGTTTGAATTATTAGTAATTTTTTTTAAATCAAAAACATTGTTCGATTTTCATTAAAAAATGTATTTACTAATATTTTAAATTAATCAATAACAGGTTCGTATTTTTCTGCGTTTTGAAAATGTTCTGCATCATTTGAAAACCTAATAATTATATGTTCAGTTCATTGGTTTTCGAAATGATTACACGAAAACTGATTTGAATTTATATAAACTATTGTCTTTACAGTGTTTTATACAAATTTTGTTAAATTAAATCCGAGTACATGAACGACGACTGATGTATTGCTCAAATATGTATATCCTTTCCACTTATTTACATAATCAAAATAAAAACAATAATATGCAAAAATTTATACAATATTACAAAAATACTACAACGTACCAATCAAAGTAAACACTTAACTTATTTTTTTACACAGTATTTTACACAATTTATTAAAAATATACTGCATGTTCCATTTCAACATGTAATGTCAAAAGAAAACACTCAGTATGTAGTAACAACAATTTAATAATTAAATCATAAGAAGTATTATTGTATCTACAATTTAATATACAATCAAAAATACCACGAATACTATTTTTCAGGTTGCAATAATAATAATAATAAAATAATGAGGGAAGACTGCAGCAATAATTTAAATCGAATAATAAATAATTGGATGTATTCATAATATTTTTGGATATCCATAAAATTTGGCTAAAATAAATATCGCATCATAATTTGTAGAGTAGAAATAAAATTAGCTAAAACAAATAATATATACACAGAAGAGCTGAATTGATTAAAATTTGACCACATAATAAACTGGTAATGCACTTACGTGATTAATTCGAAAACAATACTAAACTTGTTCGCGCGGTTACAAAAAAATAAATAAATATAAAAATCTTGTCTACTATTTACAAAACTATGTATAACAACAAAAATAATTGTTTACTGCATTTTCTATAGTACATATACACAAAAATCCTTTCCATCTACAACAACAACAAAATAAACTCTCAAACGTAGTTTTTTCCCGTTTACAAATCAATTTGTACTTTGCTATTAATTAATTAGATTTCAATTGATGCACCAATATAACAACAATAGAGTAAATAAAAAATTTTGGCACCAACATTTATTTGCAATAATTGTTTGTAGGAACAGTCATTGTGCAATGCAATGCAGTAGCTGAGATCATAAGCATCTCCGTCATCAATTAATTAGAATCACAAAAATTATCTAACAAGTTGGAATTTAATTTCGATACTTAATAATGTGCGTTTCAAAATTAAAATGCGATTACTATAGCTTGTCTCGGCGAAAAGTGGAATAAAATCCATTCGGTCGCGAGACAAACTATAGCACAGTATAGTTAGCAAAACGATTATGCTGGCTTTAACGCGCTAATTAATTTATTTAATAAAATGAAAATAATTTGTAAAATATTATTTCGCTCGAAAAACCAACACAATGCCTCCAAAAAAAATTGTTTTGAAACGCAGTGCACATACCTGTCGGCAGTATTCTTGTTAAGAAGTCGATAAACTTTCTTCTTGAAAATAAAATGAAAAAAGTTTGAATATTAAAAAAGACTAGTTCAAAAACGTAATGTACAACAATAAAAAATTAATCAATAATTACTATATAATTATTTGAAAATAATAATAAAATATATTATAAATAAAATGAAACCCGGTAGTGTTACTGTGGTTCAGACGTGTTCGATCTTCTTCGCATCTTCCCCAAAACGTTCTTTTGTTGACTCATACAAAGTTGCTGATACTGTTGAAGTTGAGCTTGCTTCTGAAGCTGATTAGCTAATGAAGAATTTGAGGGCAGCGTTACTTGCGTAGCATCTGCGAAAACGTTACTGGTTTCAATCTCTTTCGCTATAGAGCGAGTTTAAATATTAAATTAAATAAAATTACTAAACAAAAATAATTATCACAGATACTTTCTCTCATTGATCAATAAAGCAAAAACGTTTAGCAAAAATGACTTCTGGTTCTGGTTCGCCAAATGCATGCATTACTTTTCGCGATTTTTGACTTCAATTACTTTGACTTTGGAATTGAAATGAACAGTGAATATCAGTTATCTACGTTAAACTGCAAATCTTTCAACTGACTTGCATTGGATGCGGCCATCATGATGATTGGTGTTCGTTGAAGAGTTCTGGAAGATAAATTCTGTTGGCTGCTGCCAGTTTGTTGCAATCTTGGCCTTTGTAGAGGTGTAATTAGTTGAAACGGTTGCACGCCCTGAGATATTGATACTGTTTGTGGACCGGCCGAACGAATTCCCTGCTGATTGATGCCTTTTACGCCACTACTTACCAATTGTGCTGCAAAAACGAATAATTACAAACTATCACAACAAACAAACAAAATCAAACTGACACATTGAGGTTAGGTAATAGTTACTTACGAAAAATCTGGTAATTTTTCTAATACCAACTTATTGTGTGATAAATTATGAACAATATTTGCTTTAAAATTACAAAACGTGCATTTATAAAATAATTCCTCGAGTTAATTAATTAGAAACACTATAGAAATTAATAATATAAAAATTATGAAGTTGGTAGCACGTGTTCTGCCGAAAAATCCCTAACATTGACAGTTGATAAAGTGCGCGCCTAAAAGCCGGTTAAAAGCGTTTCGAAATCGCGAATATTTCTTAATTTCTAAGTGTATAATTAATAAAAAGTGATTGTGTACCTAAATTTGAAGTGCTAGCATTGGTGAGAACAACCGTGGGCGCCTTAAGCGAGTTGGCCCCACTACCCGCCAATACTTGTGTCGTCGTGTTGGAAGTGCTCGGAGAAGTGACCGCTAACGAAACAATCAGCCCAGTCGGATGCCCTTGAATGTTGCCCGTGGAAGAAACATTCGACGACAGCGAAATCGGCTGTGCAAATCCAGGTAATTGAACTTGTACATTCTGTAAGCCCTGCAAACTTTGCAACTGAGCAAAATTCAAACTATGAACATTGATGGTGTTTTGCGGCGGCGGACTCGACATCGGCGAGTTCGAATTCGCTTTCGGCGATTGCACCATAAACTGCTTCGGGTTTTGGATGAAATGCGCTGTTGTGGTGGTCGCGGAATTGTTCGAAGCCCCCGCTAATTTTTCGAGTAGTAAAGAGTTCGTATTGGGCCCGACAATGTCGGGCCGATTCGCCGCCGGCGTGCCGACGAGTAAAGCCGACAGGCCCGATTTATTACTACTATCACTATCACTATTTGTTAGAATCCTTTGGTTAACTTGTTTTAGTGGCACGGTTGTATAGTTCGTAAAGTTAGCGCCACTATTCGACGCTGACAGTGTTATCGTTTGGCCTTGTTGTTGACTCAGTTCTTGTAAATTCATCCGATTGTTGTTGATCGCGATGATATTGCCGTGATTCAAAACGCGCGCATTCTGCAAAGTCATTTTACGAGCTAATAGTTTTTGGTTGATTGTTTGTATTTGATGAGGTAATAACGATGCATTGTTAATTGCATTCACTACCGCCACACTTGCGTCACTATTCACATTACTTGCCGGCGAGCTATTTAATAAATTTATTATTGCAGTGTGACTTCCACCTGAGACTATTTTCTGTTGCTGTTGCTGCTTGGCGTTTGCTAAAAATCATTCAATGTCACAGTTTTTATTCAATTTTTACTACAAATCGTTCAAAGTATAAAGAAATATAAGCCAACAAAAAAAGGTTTGCAATTTACTCTAAAAGAATTAATTAATTGAATTAACTATTTTTTAACAACCTAAAAATTAATGATATAAAACGAAGATTAACACTACGTTGAAAACCACTAAAATAATCTCTCCACTTTATAAAAGAAGCCAATCTACTAATAAAATCGCCAGACTTACCAGCAGCTTGAAATTGTTGCGCTGAATTCTTCCACATCGTCGTCAAAGCATTCGTTTCTAATTCTTGATTTGTGATTTGCTGTGATGCAGATTTGATGGAAGTGGCTCCCTAAAATGTCCAACAATACAACTCCCAATTTAAAAACCGGTAAACTCGTCTTACCAAAACAGAAACACTTGAGGTATTTTGAGTTTGATTTTGATGCACTAATCCAATCGTGCCGTTCACCAACGTCGTCTGATTCTGCAGCGTTTGACTCAATTGATTCAAATGCTGCTGCGCCATATTCGTCTGATTCGTCGGATTCTAAAACACAAAACAACCCTCAGAAATTTTATCCAAATGAGCTTACAATGTTCTAACTGTATTCATGAGTCGCTCCTTGTACTCGGCACTGAAGCCAATCTGGATCCGCGCCGACTTCCTGCCGTTTTCCGTAAAAATTTCCGTGAACTGATTAATATATCGATTGGCGTTCGCTTGCGATCCGAGCGAGAAGCGACAAGCCACCCCGTTTCGTTCGTTCTTTTTATGGTCCCGATCCAGATAGAGCTCGCCCAGAAACTCGGTCGTCGAAGGCCTTTGCAGAATCGACAGTTTGATATGGTAGACTCTTGGATTATCCTTATCTTTCGTAGGCATATCCGTTTCCAAGACATACTCTTCTATTAATTGAGGTAGACAATCGGAAGTATCCTTCGGCCGTTGATACGCTTTGAAGTGCGTGGTCACCGGACTTTCCGGCGGACACAACGCCGGCGAATCCAAATTCGGTATCGGCATCGCCATCGTTCGGCTCTCTTCGGCTTTCCTGTTTGATTTGAGTCGGTTTTGTTTGGCAAGGTAATTGTACAATTCCAGGCCGGGTCGATGCGTGAACTGATCGAGTTTTCGTTTACGATTGACGGTGACTGTTGAGAATTTCTTGGCCGTTCGTCGGAATTTGTTTGTGTTCCACATGTGTTGGTTGCGAATGATTTGGGTGTTGCGGTCGCTTAGTGAACAGTCTGGGTCCAAGCAAAGATTTGGTTCGTTCAGTAGAAGCAATTGGCTTTCCAATTGCTGACTTTCCTCGCTGCCCCATTCAGTCTTATCTTTCATCATTATATTTACATCGACCAATAGACTCTGTAAATTTAATTTAGTCGATTATTTCGTTGGGTAATTAAGTGAATAGTTACTTGTAACGTAGGCCTAAGTAGGACATGATGAATATCACATTTAATTTGAGGATAAGCTTGTCGATAGTCCCTGACTTCAGCGATGATGCAGCCATTATAAAAAAGGTAACTAAATCCTGAATCTAATAGTTCTACTAGTAACGGGGGGAGCTCTTCGTTATCCACGTAGTTAAGAAGATAGTCCACGTCATAAGGCCACTGTTTCACTTCAATCATATTGGCAGTATCGTCTGAATAATAAGGATCGGAACGGGAAGTGGCCGCAAACGCCAAAGAGAAACCTTTATGACAAGGTTGCAAATTAAGAATTATTGTATTCAGTCTTTCTCTCGCTACGAGTTTCTCTAACAGCAGTGAGTTTTTTCGCAGACCCTACAAAAGTCATCCAAATATTAAATTACCTCAAATTAATATGAAATATTACCGTTACGGTTTCAATGTTGTCATTCGTGGAAAATTCGTTTTCTAGTTCTAAAAGTTTCTCAAAAATGGAAAATACCTTTGGTGATGAATATTCCGATGAATTATCAGAGTAGTATTCCTGGGACTGGGAGGAACGACTGAATTTTAATTTCTTGAGTGCACGCTAAATCGAGAAAAAAAAAACAAATCAATTCCAATTTTTTGTGACAGCTGTCATTTTTTTGACACATAATTTTTATGAAGCAATCGATCATCTAAAGCACACACAATTTTAGGAAAACTATTATGCACAAGCTGGAATCGTTTTATAGCTGTTTGGCTCACTATTTGCATTAGAATAGAACCAAGCACGTTTGCAATGACGAAATGGAAGTTTGACAGAAAAATGCAACACGCTCGTTTCCGTATAAATGTTTGCAAGGTTTCTAAAAAAAAGTATATTTGTTTTTCGTACTTCACCCTCCTCACATGGTGCCTCTTGGCTTTGCATCGTTGAAGTCTCTCAAATATCAACAAAGTGGAAACACTCGATTGAGTTCTAAAAATAAATGAATATTAATACACTCAGATGGTTGTTGCAATTGTATGAATTGATAAATGTGTGTGAATTGTGTGAAAACATGATTGCGAATCTCACAAGTAGTTGAATGGTGACATTTGTCGTTCGTTTCCAACCCCATTGAGCAGAGTTTTCAGCGATTTGTAGGTCATGTAAACAATAAATTGACAATGAATGAGACTAACCTTACATTTATTGTGGAACTTGTACATAAACATTATTACTACATGCTGCACTACGCTGTTTGATGAGCACATTCGTATCTTGTATGCAATAAGGCCGCAAGGGTAAACCTAACCCCTATTGTCACTTGAAAAATATATTTACACTGTTCACATTGAAGATTTCTTGAATTACGATTAAATGTTGATTACATTGAAACGGGAATTAGTCGGATACAAAAAATATTTTCTTCAGACTTCAGTATTTTGACAAAATTATAGAAAAACCCAGTTTACAAACATACTGGGTGCCCATGGCGGACCTCTATCGGCAACTTTTTTCTCACCAATCAAAATTTAACGTCACTTTGGCGCAAATCTTTAAATATCTGAAGTGTCAAAAATATTTTGAAAAACACATTATTAAGACTTACGTTTTTATTAAATAATATGCCATAAATAATTTATAATTGAATAATAAGAATAGTGCATGAATATAAAAAAGGTAACAAATATTTTTATTTCGCAAATAATTTTAAAAAATATTTTGTTTTATTGTTTTTATGCAAGATTCAAAGGAATATTTAATTGTTAATTTTTTAATTGGAAATAAACTTCAATTTAGCTTCCTAAATTATAGCAACGGGATTGCATTAGATAGGCAACCAGCAATACATTTTGACAATTAAATTTAAATTATAGCAATAATTAACGATCTCACAGAAGAATAATTTATTTAGAAAATAAGCTAATTACATTATGCGTCTTCTATTAACTTTCTATATTTTTTCCTTGTTGATAAATTGATAACTAATAATTTAAAATAAAATACACGATTTGTTTCCAATAGATTTAATTCAAGATAGATACAGATAGCAAAATATTACAAAATAATTAAACAAACTATATACAAAGCAAACAAAAACTATTAGGTAATATTTTAACTCCAAAAAAAATATTTTTTACATAATTACTTAATTTTTCTTGTCTTGGCACGAATAATGCACCACATCTCCGTTAGGATACCTCAACAAAGCACTGCAAAAATAATTATAAACCCCAAAAAAATTCACATTGCATAAAACTCACCTCTGATTGCCAAATCGCTTCTTGCAAACCGGACAAACATTCAACTCTGTGATCAAAACACTCTGACTTTGCAATGTTAACTTCATTTCCTGGCATTGCAAATGTTCCGCATATAATAAACCCTTCATCAATTCTTCACTTCTACGTTCTTCCACCACTTTCTGCAACGCAGTCAGTAAAAATTTCGTTATCCGCGAAACTGAGACACTATCCGGCAGAATCGCAAGTGCATCGAGCGGGTTCATCCGCGATGCGTGCTCTTCCAGCAATTGCAACGCCAATTCCAAATCGGGCTGCGCTGTTTTCGGGGACAGAGTAATGCCGGGTAATCTTAAAGAGCAGCTATCGGGTTCTAAGATGAGCTTGATCAGTGAAACGTAAACCTAGAGGCATAAAATAGTTAAATGCTGGAAAAATAATATTCAGTTAGTTACATTTTGAGAGCCAGACGTCCCTTCTCGATAAACCTTGTCGCAATACTCCACCGCTTTGACCACATCCCCCAAAGCCCGCACGTAAATAATCAGCGCTTCTTCGTGATTCCCAATTCGACCCAAAATAATTGCACGCTCTTCCAAAAACGAATCCGTTGGGAAATTATTTAAAATATTCTCCGCTCGATAATGAGTGCTTTTTTCAAGAAATTGCAGCAATTTCTTGCGACTATGTTGAGCGCTTGCTGGCCCATCATTGATCACTTTCTCGCGATATTGATACACGAGCGCGTTATGGAAAATCGGGTTTGTGTCCTTCCAAATATTCACAACGTGTTCCAAATAAGGAATCACCACCGACTTGTGCGATTTTAATAGGTAGTCCAAAATGCGCGGTCGGGGCAAGGCTTCCACTTCCACTATATCTTCCGTAAAAATCTACAATTAATTAATTTAATTTACAATATTAGATTATTACAAATGATTCACTTTTAGTCCTTCAGCCGCATCGGCATTAAGCACCCAATCCGCAAACTCCAATATCAGAACCATATTCTCCGCGCCCAAGTGTTGCAAATACTTGACAGTCTTCTCAATCGATCCTTCCGATTGCAAAAGTTCCAAAGCGCGCATATGTTGCCCTTTAGTTTGATACAAAATAATCAAATCGTTATGTTTGCCCATTTTCTTCAAAATCTTCTCCGTTTCACCCAGATGGCAATTATTCAAGCGAATCAACGGCGCCACTAACGCATCGTTCGTCTGCAAATAGCACTTCAACAAAGTGGTATCGATAATTTGCAATATTTGTTGCGTTGATTTATTAACGGGGCGATCGTTTAAATTGCCCGTAGCGTTGATATTCAACTCAGTGCGCGTTTGTAGCTTCAATCGCGTTTCGCGCAAATAATTAATAAGCGCCAGCAAGCCATTCTCGAGTTCTTTCTCAGTCAAATCGCGATTCGGTTCGACTGTGTCCGACCCGCCTTGCTGCTGCGGCAACAAATCGGGGTACAATCGGATGACATCGTACGGATCCGTGCCGAGTTTCACGAACTCGCGCATACTTTCCGCAAATTTCTTGTTGGAAAATAAGTCGTACGCTAGGAGGGTTTGCACTTGATGTTTGATGTCTTTTTTGTCTTCTTCCGATTCGTCCGATATTTCGGTTAGTTTGAGCGCTAGTTGGAATTGTTTGGTTTCTAGTAGGAGTTTACGTTGTTTCGGGATGTCGACTGCGCGTATGCACCACACTTGACTCGTGGAGGCCGCGTAGATTAATCCTTGCTTGCACGTTACGATAAATCGCACTTTCGGCATGTCGGATAGGGTTTGGACGAGTTCGCCGGGGTCGACGTTCATTATCTACCAAAACATATTAATTAAAGACAAGTTAATTAAGTCTTTGTTAGCTCACTTCAACGCAATCGTTGAGCACTCCCAAAGCGTACGGTTCGTCCCAAGCTAAAGTTGCAGGCGCATCCGACCATCGTAACGCTTTGTTGCTTTCAGTTTCGCCTTGAATGTTCACTAAAACCGTTTGCGTTTCGCGGCATAACGCAAACGTTTTGTCGGACACGCGGACCATGCACGGTTCGCTTGATCGCGTGCTACTTGTGGGGAATAAGTCGGTTTTTTTACCTTCCAGCTGCAATAATTAATTTATTAAATAGATCGTGTGCATTTAAAATGGTAAATTACAGTTAATAGTGCGTATTCGCCGCGATATCCGACACAAATAGCCTCTTCGCACCACAGCATAGATCGTGGAACGTCTATTAAATTAATGTCGTTCATTAGTTCCAAGAATTCTTTATTTTTGAAGTAGTAGAGTTGAATTTTTCGTTTCACTGCCACAGCCATTCGGGCTAGGATGCTGGTGTCCCCGGTTAAGGAAGTTTGTTTCTGTAAAAATGCCAGTTGCAAAGCGGGAATTAATTATTGTAAATCGTCTAACCTTGACGTTGATTGTAAAAAACGTCGCTCCTCTCGTTTTGACCACATTGTGTAAAACCGTGAAGTTTATCGCGTTAATGTCGTGGGCTTGTACAATATTGTCTGCAATTAATTGTATAAATTCCACCTTGAAAACAGTGTTTTGGTAATGAGAACTTACCCGATAAACTTATCAACAAATTGAACTCCGGGATAACATCCAATTGTTGGATTGGTTTTTTGCTAAATGATTTGTTATATCTTCTTAATTCCACATCGCAATTATCATCATTACCAACAACAACACTGTACATAAACAAGTGCCCTTGTCTTGTGCCCACCAATAAATAATCATCTAAAAATTAACAACAATTAACAATAATTTTAATACAAAAATTAACAAAAGTATCTTACCGTAAGCTGTAATTGATTCAACTTGAGTTGTTAACTTCAATAGGGATGAAACCACATACGCTTCATGCATTTTGCTTATTTGTTGTTATTTTGATTCGATCTGACAGCTAATTCTAACCTCAAATGTGTGTTGTCCTCAAAACAGTTGTATGCCTGGTTGCCTATACAAACTACAAAGCACGTGGCGCCTCTCTACAAGGTCAATGCCCTTGATGCACTAAAAATGCACTAAGCGGTACTAACATAACCTCAATTAAATTGTAACGTAAATAAACAATAATATAATGGAACAAGAACCAGTTAAATCAGAACGTAGACGATCCTTATTTGCAGTTACCGATGAAGATCAAATCGAACAATTCAAGAAAGAGATTGACGATCAAATACAGCAGACGGTGCAAAAGTTGGCAAGTCTCAAAAAACAATTCAAAACGTAAGAACAACAACAAACAGATTTTGTATTAAGAAGGGATATATTGCTTTAATTTTAAAGGCAGGAGAAAGAGTTGCTGAACAAAACGTTTGATGAAAGCCTACTAAGTGAGGAAGATAGGAATTTCCATGAGTCTGTTGATAATTTTATAATAGATACAAGGGAAAAATTATCGATAGCAAAAACTCTGAAGGAAATTGCTGTAAAGAACCAACAGAAGCAGCTCCAGCGAGCTCAAAATCGACTTCATTATATTCAACAGTACATTATGGAGCAGACGGAAACACGAAAAATGAAAGTTTAAAGTTCGAATTAATTGGTGGAGTAATTAGAATCAAAGTTTTGCACTTGAAAGTTATTAATTCGTTACAGAATTGAGTTTCGTTAATATTTTACTGGTTGCATAACTTTAGATTTTTGTTCGAAAAAAAAATGTTTTTTATGTGCGGTGATTCTTTTGCTTCAGCGGATAAATATGTATAGGTTTTTTAAGGTCAAATACTTACGTCTGATTTGTATAACCAGTCTGAGTAAATAGTTGTCCTTCAATTTTTTATTTAAAAATATCTCAAAACCAAGTTGAATGTACAAAGTTTGTTTTTGATTATCTAGCTTTTAATAAAAAATCTAACAAATTGTGTAGATCAAACTCTATTCAACCGATAGAATTGATTTTTCCCATTACATAATTGCTTATCATTCGTATCGTAACCCCTTCTTAATAGTGCGTCAAAAATAGATTTGCGATAACGCAAATCAAATAAATTAATTAATTATTGAACATTGTTCTATCCAAAAGTAGGTAAGAAAATTCAGTTTAAATTCAAAACTTTTTACCAAAAATCGTTACATTTTAGAAGATATTTAGTTAACTAACTAACAGCAAAATGAAATTGTATCACATTGATCCAAGTCCACCCGCAAGAGCTTGCCGAATGGTCGCTGAAATTTTGAATTTGGATCTTGAGTTAGTGTTGGTTGATCTTAACCTTAAGGCGCAATACAAGTCCGACTTTTTGAAGGTAATAATTAATTTTTATTTTAAATTAGAGTTAATAGAATTTTTTTAGATAAATCCAACTCATACAGTTCCAGTCCTAGATAACAACGGGTTCATTCTATGGGACAGTCATGCAATTATGACGTATTTTTGCAATAAATACGCAAAAGACGATTCTTTGTATCCGAAAAATCCTGAAAAGCGCGCAATCGTCGACCAGATGCTGCATTTCGACAATGGGACATTCTTTAGCCGACTAGCTGCAGCTGTGGTACTTAGAAAATTAATTAATATTGCTTTAATTATTTAAAATAATTTTTTTATAGCGTCCAATGTTTTACAAAAACGAAAAAACGCTATCAAACGAAGTGCAAATTAATCTAAGTGAGTCGTACTGTTTTTTGGATAAAATCCTGGATGGGAAAAAATGGGTAGCCGGTGATGACATGTCAATCGCCGATATAAGTCTATATGCATCTGCCGTTTCCATTAATGCCATTTATCCAATCGACACCGAAGAATTCGCAAACGTGATTCGCTGGATGCATCAATGTTCCGAACTACCTTGCGCGAAACTGAACGAAGCAGCGGTGAAGGTTTTTGCAAGCTTGGTCAAATAAATGTATTAATTAACGCATGTATAAAACAGTATATCGCAAAATTAACTCACGGCAATTTTATTTAAATTCCTTTAAAACGTACTAAAAAAAATTTTTTGCGAAATAATCTAGTGGCAGTTTTGAAATTTTATTTTACAAAATTTATTGTGTCAAAATTACTGCATCAAAATTTTAAGTTAAACATACAAAACTAATTATGGCTGAAGATGGTGAGATTTCCGAAACGGAAATGCAGGAATTGCAAGAACAAGAGGCAGAAGAAGAAGCCTTAGCAGAACAGCAACGAAAGGAAAAAGAACGAAAGAAAAAGGCAAAAGAAAAAATGACGGGCAAAGTTTGTCGAACGCGCATCGAGCAATTAGCTCAGCCGAATCGGCGATTAATTTTGAAT
The DNA here is from genome assembly GCA_963556235.1 of Cryptophagus acutangulus. NCBI lineage: Eukaryota > Metazoa > Arthropoda > Insecta > Coleoptera > Cryptophagidae > Cryptophagus > Cryptophagus acutangulus. The sequence goes on from OY744561.1 coordinate 6,650,795, forward strand.
TTATGGGAACAACATTCGTATCATTTGCCTAGAGAAAAAGTCGAACACATTAAAAGTCTTCTTCAAGAACTATACGCGTTAACACCAGAGTAAAATATTTTAACACTCATATTAAATTAAGACTAGCTTTTATATTGTTTTAAAGGGAAGCGGAAAAATATTTCGAACATTTAGCGGCAGAAGAACGGAGCGCCCTCTGCAAACACCAAGCGAAAGCGAAACTTATCGCGAAGTTGAAAAAGCAACGCATGGAACAGCAGCGCCAAAAAGCGTACAGACGCTTCTTTTGTCTACTAAAATGTGGCATGCGCCATGCTGTTCGACATCCGGCGCCCATTTTGGTATCCATCCGCTTGCGCAATTTATCGGATACGATTTTGGAGCAAATTTGCGGAATGCGGGGTGTTCGAGTACCGAGTCGAGATACCGACGATAAAGTTGGGAAGTTTTTGATTGCGGTCGCTGATTGGATGGCTGTCGCTTTGGAGCGTTTGTATTATAATGTTCAGCTTAAGAAAAATTTGGAGTTGGAGCAGATCCAAGCGGATGAGGATGATAAAGTTGAGGAAACTGCGCCTGGTGAGAAGAAGATTCCTAAAACTACTACTAGAAGTAAGAGTGAAGAAGAATTGAAAGTAATTGGCGAAGTGCAAGTGGCAAGTGTGACAGAATTAGATGACGAACCCGCAGAATTGGAGTTTGAATAAATTTGAATTTCGCGCGCTTGTTAAAGTTGGTACTGTTGGTGGCGGCCATGATTTTTAGTAATGTCATTATCTGTCAGACTCGAACAGCTGACTGAATCATAACATTACATTTTTATAAGAAAATATTTACAATTACTAATTAAATAGCTACTAAAATGATAGGAACTTATTATTTTGTGATAGTGGGTCACAAAGACAAACCATTATTCGAAATCGAGTTTACTAATAGTAAAGATCCAAAGGTACGCTACACAACTTAATTAAATTTGCAACAATTAATTAGTTCGTTGCAGAAAGAAGATCACAGGCATTTGAATCAATTCATTGCACATTCCGCTTTAGATCTAATCGGTGAACACAAATGGAAAACGCACACGATGTACCTAAAATCGGTCGACAAATTCAATCAGTGGTTTGTGTCTGCATTTGTGACTGCCAGCTTAATCCGATTCGTAATCGTGCACGACAATCGAAACGATGACGGCATCAAAAACTTCTTTTCGGAAATCTACGAAACGTACATCAAGCATTCAATGAATCCTTTCTACGAGGAAAACACTCCAATTAAATCTGCGGCGTTCGAAAAAAAGGCGCAACTCTACGGTAAGAAGTATTTGTCCAGTTGAAATGATGCAAGCGATTCTAAAATTAATTTATTTAAATAGTAGATAATCTTAATAAAACTTTATATATAACAATTTAATTTGAAAAATATAACATAATCATAATTTAAACAACACAATCCGTAAAAGTTAACTTAGATTTCCTGGCCCAGTAGTGATAATTGCTTCAAAAATTGTTGGGCATTGTTTAACGTGGTCGTACCGTAGATGATTCGTTTCGCATTACCTGCCGCGGTTTTTTGCTGAAACCACACAATTAATATACAATATTCACGGATTGCAATGTTATACCTTCGCATAGTCAATTAAATTCTGGTACTCGATATAATTCCCTCCACCCACTACAAAAACGAACGCTTCCTGGAACGGGGCACGATTCCTCGGAATCTCCGTCAATTTCAATTGTTTGGGGTCCAAATATTGGTACTCGTCCATTTCTTGACTATTTTTAAACTCCATTAAATGGTCCACTATTCTAGTCACCGGCAGATTCTTAAAATAGATGGAAATATTATTATTTGTCGGAGAATATTATTATCGAACTTACATGTCGTTTAACCACTAAATTCTTCACACCTTCCATTACAAAATTGGACCCCTGTGACATTAATTTGGAAAACATACTAACAGTTTTCGTGCCGGCACCTTCGTAGTGGTTCAAACCTGCTGCCATTTTTGAAAAACCCCTTAAATTCACATGTTAACACAAAAATAATTGAAAGTAATAGAACTTACTTCCACCGCTTAATATACGAAACAGCCGACAAATCACAGCCGCATTCTATCAACAAATTCTCATACTTTCTCAAATCTCCATCAGTTAAATGCGTCGTACAAATATAAAAAATAATAAACAATCGCAGCTTATCATCGGGCGTCCCCGCTTCGGCATCCGCCAATAACTCCATCAACATTTTATCCACATTCTGCACTTTACTCATAATTTTTTCTTCCATTTCGAAATATGAATCCAACTTTCGCTGTTTAATTCCGTTCAAAATTACGGTCGCCACTGACGTGTGCATGTCAATCAATCGCTTTTTCTCCAACAATTGCGGTAAGGAATTTACCGCAGATGTAATTTTCGCTGTGTTATCGGTGACCAAACTCATTGCGATGTCGGTTTCACCTAAAAAACCGTCAATATTTAATACTTTGCCACAAAACTAAATTTTAGATATGCAACCAAACATACACATACCATCAATTCCCATCGAACTCTTCAACTTCTTCACCTCCTCTTCCGACGACCGATACTGCTCCAACTCTTCTTGGATCGCTTCAGCGACCGTCGGAAACGGCGACCCTTTATGTGTCGTCCAGAATTTATCTTTCGTATCCAAATCGCACGGCCGATTCTTCGCTCGAGCACCGCCCGAAGGCGTACTTTCGTCGATAACCACCCGATTTAGCGCTAAATCCAACAAATCATGCGTTAACGCTTGATACGTCCACGTGTGATGCAGTGGCGTTGCCATATCGACATTCCGATCCAAAATGATCAACAGCGGCCGCTGGAAATTGAAATTGCCCGACTGCGTGTCCGTGTGGAACAAATTATTCCTCGCATCGAACAAATTCTCACGCAACTTCTTATCGAGCTTCTTAGCGACCATTTCGGCCGCGTTGCCTTTCGGGCTGCGAATTATCGGAACGTTCCCAAGCGTTACAAACACGGAGAATAAACTGTCGACGATACTGTTCATCAGTTCGTCGATTTCCGTGTCTTTCGCATCGCATTTGTTGATGGCGTAGTACGACAAAGCGTCACTGTTTTGGTGCTTGAGGATGAACATCTCGTCTTCTAGTGAGATGAAGTTGATGTATTGATCGTAGACTTTGTGGATGTTCGCCACACAGTTCGCTTGAATCGCAGCCGAAGCCAGATCTTCGAGTTTCTGTCTGGAAATCGGCGAGATGAAGTTTAAGTGGTAAATGTCGTAAAGGCCTTTCTGGAAATCTTGGCTGATTCTGCCCAAGTTTTCTTCGGTGGGCGCGCAAAAGTACACTGCGGGCACTTCAGGGATTGAGTCGCGATCTGAGTGCAATTGACTGCAATTCCGATTGTTTAGTAATTTAATATTTGTAGTTGTTTTTTGGCTTACACGAATAGAGTGACACCTTGCTCTCTGAGTTCCTTTATCGAGATTAACGGGGATATTATGTCTTGACCTACACGGTCGTAAATTAGGATCTTCCAGACGGGTTCTGAAGACGATGATTTCGTTTGTGGTTTGTTTAGATTCAGCATTTGCTTAATTGCATCTGAAATTAATTGTTGTATTTGATTTAGTTGAGTTTGGGTATACGTACTGATTTGTTTTTGGCGCAAGGAAGTCATTGTAATTATTGTTTAGTAAATGCTTGTTTTTTCTCATTCAGTTCGTGATTAATTGATTAATAATTTAGTAATTAGGGTTGAAAGTATACGTGTTCGAAAAACATATGATGACTTATGAAAATAAACGTCAAAGTGGTTTAGGGATTTTTGGTTTCTTGTAGTTCATAACCTGCAATTCAAATGATGTCAGTTCGAATTAATGATGGCGGCTGGGACGCTTTAACTAATTTTTATTAAAAGTTTAAATAGTAATTAGTTAATTTATTTACAGTTTTAAGAACAATTTATAATAAATCAGTGCTCTCTAGTGCCATATTGGGAAGTGCTACTAGAGGACCGAGTTGAAGACAAACATTTTGGTGAATATAAAAATTCAAACTAAATTATCGTATCGCATAGGAAATAATATCAATCGTTTGCAATCAAATTACATTGCTTTATAACTCTTTCTTCGATTGCGGTCGAAAATCTCGATAAGTTTGAACCCTTCATCAAAATCGCACACTTTCAAAGACCGCTTAACCCACGCTGGTAAAGCATTTTTAATCATAGCCCGATTATAACGTTCGTCTAGCAATAAAACTGTAGCAAAATCATCTCGATGTCTGCAAGCACGTCCTATGCATTGATTCACAGCCTTCATGCATTGATTTTCGTAAAACTTCTGGCCCGCGCCGGAACCCTACAAAAAAATCGATTTAAAAATTGGTTTTGCAAATTAATTTCGTAGTACCTCTGTTCTATCCAAATAAGCCATTTTCTCCTTTAAATCCGGCGCTTTAATGTTCGCATAAGGCATCCCAACTACGATTACACAGCGGCCAAGATCGTCGCTGAAATTTAAGCCTTCACTTAATTTTCCGCCTGAAAAATAATTTACATTATAATTAATCACAAAATTAATTAACTAATACTTTACCTACTACGCTGAAAAGCAGAGCCCCATTGCTACCACTTTTCATTATCGCATCCGCGTACTTTTGCAGCACGCCATCCACAGCCCCCGAATTTTGCGGCTCGCGGAAAACCGCTCGATTGAATTTTGCTTCTTTAATTTGCTCCCAAATCCAATTTTCGTAACTGTATGACGGGAAAAATACTACAATACCCCCTTTAATTTTCTGGCAGCACTGCATGATAATATTTTTGACGCTCTTTCCCATCGAGTTACGATTTTCATAATTAAAGAGTAGTTTTTCGTGGTTGGCGCCTTTTGTTAAAATTATTGGTAGGATATTTTCGGGTGGAATTATGTGGTCACAGGAAAATTCGATTATTCGTTCAGGGGAGGCTCCTGCGTTTAGGAAAAGTCGGTCGCGGAATTCCGAGTTAGGTTTCATTGTTCCACCAGCTACAATTACCTAAAATAGATTTATAAATATATTTTAGCGGATTTAAATGGTTGTAAGAAATAGTTACCGAGCGCGCTTCTTTTACGATGTCGCTAAATTGCGAGGAAGGATTTAGAAGGAGGAATTTAAACTTGCTTTCGGATTTATCGCTGTTTCTGTGCACTAATATTCGTCCGTCTTTATACAAATACGTTAAAGTTTCTAATAGGGAAATTACAGGTAAAATATGACTGTTCGTAGATAACGTCTTCAGTTTAATTTCGGGCTTAGATTCTTCTTCGGTTTGCTTAGTTTTGGTTTTAGTAGTTGCTATGTTGGACAGGAAATCTTTTAAACTTTTCCTGGGAGCTTTCACTTCGGGTTTATCAAGGGTTGGGTACTTCATAGCATATCCGCGAATCTACAATATCAAATTTAGTTAAATAATTCTGGAAACAATTTTTATTTTACCTTTTGTGCGATTCGACTGTCTTTGCAAAACTTAATCAACTTGAACATATTATAATTATCGATTTCAGCCGTTAAAACAAAATGTTCAATCGTAAAAATATCCCCAGAAATTTTATCGTTTTCTAAATAAAATTCGCATTAGTTTTAACGACAATACATTTGTAAAATTCTTACCCAGAAATAATTTAAGCTTATTCATCACAAAAATGAGCTGATTAATCGACAGCAAATTAAAAGCAGAAAACCGCTTCTTAAATCGCTCCTTATAACTTTTCAGTTGCAACAAAGCCTCCTCCAAATTCAACAGACTCACTTCAGCGCTATGCATTTGCGCTAACGCTTCCAATAAATTATGAGCCTCATCAATAATCACAATATTGTTCTTCAAAACTACACCATTCGCTTCTCTTGTCGCTCTATGCAAAAGGGTATTATACGGAATTAAAATCACCTCAGCATCTTCAGCTGCTCGTCTGCTCGCATAATACGGACACCCTTTCAACTCTTTTCCACTTGCCACTAAATCTTCGATATCTTGGATTTCCGCGAGCGCGTAGTTTTTCAAATCGTCGATGTTTTCTTGTTTGTAATATTCGCACTTGCAGTTCGGGGATATTTTTTGTTTTTTGGTGGTTCGGCCGTCTTTGTCCTTTGATTTACTAGTAGCTTTTTGTTTCTGCATGTCCAAACATTTCTCGTTGATTAAAGACATGGCTTTTAGTTTGGATACGTTTGGATTGATGCAATAATTTTGCCTGGAGGCTAAAGATGCGACTCGAATGTTGCTTGCGAACGGGGATTTCGATATTTCGCCCACGAATTGGGCGAGTTGCGAGTGCGTTCTGCTGCAAATGTAAATCTAATCACAGTTTTAAATAATTATCAACGAGGCGATTTTTTTTTACTTTTACTGGTTGATGTTTATTTTCGATATCGTCGTCTTCTTCGTCCGATTTTTCCGATTGTTCCTCGGATTCTTCAAGCAAAATCTCCTCTTCTTCGACTTGTTGTGGCTGTTCTTCTGCTTCTTTAACATTTCCATCCTTTTCTTTCGGTTTATTGGACCAGTTCTTCAACTTATTGCTCTTTTTGTCGAACTTTAATTTCATAATCTTCTCAATATTATTATCGTATTGTATTATTCTATTTTGTTCTAGCTTTAATGTATTTAACTGGCGTGCAATTTCAATTTCTTTAGCCTGAGTAATTAACCAGTCATCGGATGGTAAACTTTCCTTGTCGTTTTTCAAGTTTTGAATCCTTTTATTTAATTGATTTCTTAGGAATTCGTTGTGGTCTTTCAACCATCGAATAGCACCGCAAATTATGCTTAACGATTTGCCCTAACATTGTTAAACAAATAGTTATTTACATTCCAATATTGTTTATTAACTTACAGTTCCGGTTGGACTTTCGAAAATCCCGAGTTTTTTATTTTCAATTACACTGTACAAGTTTTCCATGAACTCTTTTTGAATACTATATGGTGTAAATGGAAATGCAAACTCTTCTGGCACTTTTAAAACATCTTCGTCGTGGTTCTTCATTGTTTACTAATTTTTGAACTAAAGTAAGGTTAAAATGGACTGACGTTTGAATTGAATGCACGTATGCAACCAGTAATGCACTACTTCAGTGCCTTTTCCGTAGATGGTGCTAGTGTATATTTATTTAAATTATAATTATTATTTCATTTATTTTAAGTGCTGTACGCGTTTAATTGAGTAAACAAGTGATTAAATAATAAATATTGCTTGAGATAATTATGATTGGGTAACGTCCTATATATTATTTTTAAAATTTAAGGAAAATATTTTTAATTACTTTGATTATTTATTACTTACTAATTTGCAGTAATATGTTAATTTTAATTGTATACGTGCTAAACTGCACTTTAGTTGCTTGATTCCAGCTTTAAATGCATAATGAATATTAGCGAACAATCATCATAAATGCATTTTTCTAATAAATAAATCAAAGAAATGAGTAAATGCCCGTTTTATGACCAAGACTTAACATATATTTAATATAATATAACAACATGACACACAGATTTAGTTATATTTCCAAACGACCTCAGTTAGCAAATATAATGGCCTATTAAAATCTTTTATTGGCCTATAAAAGTATATTATATGATACCTACACACAAATCGACAATAGTTTGCATTCAGCATGCAAATGCAGCTGTGTTTTCTTCGGATATTATTATTGCTGCAACCATATGAATAAATTATGAGTCAAAATTTCGAAGGTGCGATTCCAAAGTAGCAGTGCTAAGAATTTTCGAAAAAAAAATAAGTCAAATTATTGCTGTCAAGCGTTTGGTAATAAATTCGAAAATCCAAAGGTTGGAAAAACATTAATGTTCCAGTAGTGGCAAATGTATAATTACTTTCAAGTTGATAAGTTGCACCGTTTCACGGTGCCAAGAACTTGATACGCTACCGGCTACCGCATTTTTAAATCTGCCTAAAAGATAAATAATGAGTCTGTTCTGCTCAACGTATTCGAAGCCAATTTATGATTGCAAAGTAAAAATGCAAATTGTAATAAATTGCTTTGCTTCAGTTGCTTGCTTTTGGTTTCTTTTCGCCTTACTCCATCCGATCCATTGGAGGAAGGCTGATTGAATAACATTTCGAGATTAAAATATTCATAGCATTTTAAAGGGGCATGATTTCGTGGAGAGAGGAAAGTCAAATTAGTCTTTTCTGCTACCTGTGTTACCCAAGCACCTGTTTGCCTTTATTTACTCTTATTTTCGTTCGACAATAGACTACTGGAGGCCTTGTATGGCAGGAGCAAATCGTACCACTGTTTATTTTTCCCATAAGGAACTATCATTATGATCGATGATTGTTATAATAGTCTAAAACTAAATTAAGTTTTTGAGATAATTGTTTTTTTATTAAATCAAACGGGGGAGATAAATCCCCCCTCAAAGCAGCATTTCGAAATGATCTCGTTTTTAATTCGAGACCATTTTCAAAATTTCGAAATTTTATATGAAAATATTCGAATACTTGACAAAGACCGTTGGGTAGTAGTTTTTTTCATAAAGCTACTACCACCCTGTGCCTGAAATAGATTTTTCGATCCTCGTATTTATACCAGAAAGGTATTTTGACAGCAGCAACATATTAGAGGATTCTATTGTGGCGCCTCGTTGTGGCAAAATTGCGAATTTACTGTCTTTAAGGGTGTTCCCCTAATTGTACCGCAACTTCAAAATTATTTTTCTAATTGTTAGAAGCAAGTCAAAATTCGGAAAAAAATTGTCAAAATAAATGAATCTTTCTAGTATTAAAAAATAATATTATTATTATTCTATCGTCAATATTAAAAAAGTTGGAGCCAAATTACTAAGGAGCTGCGCTTTAAGCTAAAACTAAACTATGACCATTTATACTCCTTTTTAATTAATACCTGGTTTAATTTTAGCTGTTTTTTTTTTTTCGTTCAGCTTATATAACACTGTGTTGCATAATTTACAATATTTAATCAGTAATATTTGATTTATTTCTATGCATACAAACTACAAGAACTAGAGAGCTGCCATACAAATAAAAGTATCGCTGAGCTATGTACATATTTAGCTTCTGTAATAATAATTCTTCAGCTTTTTTCCCAATAAATAAATAGTACATAATACATAATTTATGAACTTGCAATAGTATTTCCAATCCGTTGGCAAAATATGGAAAATTGCAAGAAGCGTGGGAGGTGCACTATCGCAAAACCGTATTTATTTTTCTTCGTTGCATTTTAAATGCAGGTAGTAAATGTCATGCATAACCAGTCTATCGACCAATTAATTCAACTTTTAAGAGTGTAGGTATGTTGGATAATTTCTTCTGTAACAAATAAAAAAGTGGCGTTTGTTAAGTACTTTTATGGCCTTTATGGCGTGCTATAAATTGGACTATTTTAGAACCGCGACAACAATATTCATTATTATTCCCATCAACCGAAAAATAAATAAATAACAACATCGCGTTAGGTAACATATTATTTTATCATCACACTTGCTCGAATGTTTACATATAGTATTCGTTCTTAGATAAGATAGCAACTAGTACTAGTATTTATTTCGCTTTGTCCCAAATAAATCAACAACAAAAAATTGTTTCGTAGCCTCGGGACCAAACTAATTTTTGTGAAAGCAAGCATGACATTGTAAGCAGAAAAAATTGCTCACGTATTCTGCGATGCAGTAAATTTATTATGGTGCATATCAGAATGGGGCCTCGTATTATCGATGGCTGAACCACCACGTAATCCACACACTCACACTTACTACACGTTCAGCGATTGTCGTGAGCTTGTTGTGGCAAGCGTGAGCATGCACTCGGGGTTTTATCCTGCGGCCGATATCACGAAGATACGCTCTTTTCTTCTTCTACCTCGCGAACGTCTATACAGGGTACTATGGCTTGTTTTTCCAAAATTTCGGAAAAAGCTTGTTTGGTCGGAATCTTAAGAAGTTTTTCTCTTTTGGGGCTTAAAACTTAACATGGTACTACTTTTTTTCTTCAAACTTTTTCTAGTTGGAAATTACTTCCATACAAAGTAGCCCCAAAAATCTTTTGGTACCACCAAAATACGAGGTCCATATTTATTTGGAGTTTCCAAAACTAGTACCCTTCCAAGTCGATTTTTTTTCGGAGTAATCACCCTGTATAGTAAAGCCAAAGAGCCCGAGGGAAGAAAAGCCAAGAGGGGCACAGAGGGTACGCTATACTATAATGATGACCGCGCGAGTCAGTGACTCTAGTGGTGAGTTCAAGGCGACTTGGAGCGTTCTCTCTTACTCCGAGCCACTCTTCTTCTTGCTGCATGGGACACCAGAGATTCTCAACAGTTGCGGTCACGTTTTCGTATTGTAACAACAAACAAACTGGTTTGCGATGCGATGGATGAAAGAAAGAAGGTGGAGGAAGAACGAACGGAGCCTGAAGACGACGAGGAAGGGCACTGTTGATGATGATGATGATGCTGGGGAAAGAAAAGGCTTTCGGTATTTTGTTTATTAGTCATGCAGCCCTTATATGAACGAACGGATTAATTGCTTTCGAATAGAATGCTTTAATTTTGTTATTATAAATAATTTATTTCTTATTTCGATAAATCGTACAATAGTTTATAATTAAGCAGTTAGTTTATTGTCGTAGGTCTTGCGTGGAATGTTTGCCAATTTTATGAAAGCAACTCTAACGGATTTTATTTTGGCATTGAATTAAAACTACTACTACGCTTTGTTATTCTATTTTTACGGTAATTTTATAAATAAAAACTCAAATGATAGATGATGATGAACATGAAGGTACTAAGAAGCTGAGCAATCTTATATTTTTATGGTAATGTTTGTTGCTCGCTGTTGAATTAAAATTACAAGCACCAATAATCTTAATGGAATGCTTTCTTGGATGTCATTCAAGCTTCTGCTGATGAATAAAAGACAATTGGAAAAAAGCACAAACAACACACTGTATACATAAATATTGAACTATATAATTTATGTGCAGTGTGCTACCTGGAATTAGCTACTGGACTACTCTTTTCGATTCCTATCAAAACGACCTCGCCCAAATAAGCACCCATCGCGTCTCCGATTTTCTTGCTGGTTAATTATATGTTCGTTATGCAACGTTAAAGGTGCGGCTACAATTTAATAACGCTAATAATATCTAATTGCTAGTTTCAGAAATTTTAATTTCAAACTTTAATCTTGACTGCGGGGGTTTAATAAAAGTATTTTGTTTTAATTATTTTGTCGGGGGATAAAAATCCCCCTTTGGAAAAGCCAGTGGAAATATCTCGCTTTTAATGCGAGACATTTATCTCGTTTTTAATTCGAGATAGACGCATTTTCGTATGATTTAAAATCCACGGCTTCGAATTGCTATCATCTCAAACATATTCGAATACTTGGCAAAAGCGTCCAATGTGCATAGTTCCATAAGAAACTACCACGGAGCACGGACAGATCGCTCAAAAAAATAATATTTCACCCTGGTAGTTATAGTAGAAATAATTCTAATAGCAGCATCATATTGATAGTGGCTCCCTCTTGTGGCGAAATTGCGAACTTACTATTCTTACGGGTGGTTTTATTATGGGATATTTTTACAATATTTGAAATGAAGTAGTTAATCTATTTTGACAATTTTTTTCTGAATTTTTACTTGCTTCTAACAATTAGAAAAATAATTTTGAAGTTGCGGTACAATTTAGTGAAACACCCTTAAAGATAATAAATTCGCAATTTTGCCACAACGGGGTGCCACAATAGAATTCACTAATATGTTGCTGCCCTCAAAATACCTTTCTGCTATAAATACCAGGATTGACAAATGGTTTTTTAGCAGAGTGGTGGTAGTAGCTTTATGAAAAAAACTACTACATGTCAGCTTTTGCCAAGTATTCGATTATGCTTGAGATGAACTGTCGAAATTTTGAAAATGTCTCGAATTAAAAACGAGATTATTTTCGAAATGCTTTGAGGGGGATTTATTCCCCCGCCTGATTTAATAAAAAAACAATATTTCCGAAATTATTAATATATCCGATTCCAATAAAATAATCGACGGGGTGCTGCTAAACAAATTGGATCTCAATACAGGTGCGGTGCGTTTGTGTGGGAATAAACGGCAAGGGTGGCTTTTTGGACACAAAACCCTATCAAATAGAAAAATCTCTATGAACTTAGTGTGTGACAGAAGCATGACGATTTCGTAATTATTTTCCACAACGAACGAACGAAGAAAAAAAAACGGTTTTATGAGTTGCGTATAGAATGGAAAAAAAGAAGCATCCAGGTTGTAATTAAATTTCTGAAAAGCTGTTTAGTGCTGGCTACTGGTATTTGTTTTCATGATGACATAAGAAAAAATTTGATTGTTTCTTAAGTTGGCGTTATATGGTTTTCAGTGTACTGTAAAATTTCATTAGCAGTATAAAAAAGCGGTTTCTTTGAACTGCCAATTACAGTTTTGCACAATTCGCTTCTAATATCGGTTAAAGTCGCACTTTATTTTAAATAATAAATTGTCAGCGAAATTAATTTTCACGCAAACTTCGAGCAGCTTTTCCATCCCAGCATCCGTTAAACGATCTTCGAGTCGTTGCATTGAATAATAAAATCTTCTCAGCCATTCACTACTTCCGCTCGAAACTAGTTAGATTCTATTTTCTCAACTATTATATTAAATTTACAAATAAATAGTAATTCATCTGGGCTTTTGTCGATCAGAGGAAAAAGTCGTTACTTTGCTTTGAATTCCGAATTTCTATTATAGTGGCCAACCACACAAAACTATTATCCTATTCACAGTTGTTGAAATAATTATAGTAAATGGTAACAATTCAGTTCAATTAATTCAAACAGTTTTTTCGATGTGAACACGTTTTGGCGTTTTTAATTTATTTTAATGGATTCAGCCTCCAATAGACCAAACTAACACAGGATGCATGTAGTAATAGTTTTGTTACCAATTAGCACTACAATGATTAATTCAAGAAGATTACTATCTTCATCGAGATTTAATTGCAACTGAAATTTTGATATGGTGTTAATTTAAACGTGTTCAAGGCTTCCCAAAAAACAATTTTAGACTTGATGACCTTAGACGCAATCATGTTTCGATGATTTATAATTTTCTAGCCAGAATTATCAGCTTTTAAATTTAATCCCTCGAAAAGGTACTAGTACCTAAAGCGAAGACGTCGAGGAATTATCACGTTGGGACGTTTTAAATGCATTTTTAGACTTTGACTTTGATGATATGCCTTGTCAAGGTTGTTTTTTATTTATAAAATAATAAATTGACCACTTTAATAATAATTATTATTATTATTTAAGCTGAATGACAAATATCAAGTGTAATAAAATAATGTATGCAGTTTTAATATTTATTGTTGGATTTTAAATAATGAAGTTAATTATGCTTTGTTTATTCAAATATTATCTTTCCACAAATGCACATGTGTGAATAAATTTGGATGACGCACTCGAAATTAATAACAACCGCATACAACAATATTTTTTGTTAATTTGCATTTTTTACACTTTGGTTCATCCTTAATAAAATTGTCTTAACGTAAATAAATTGCGCGCCAAAAAATAATTACAAACAAACTTTCCGTCCACTTCGATCGCCAGAACTAAGCCCACTTGACTATCCAGCTAATTATCATAAAATCGTTGCAAATCCTCGACAAATCCAAAATTCCATAAGCTATACAAATGATCCTCGGTTAACAACAGAAGAACAACAATAACAACATCAAAACACCTTAATCTGTTTCAAGTGGATTCAGGTGTATTTTTCACACCTTTTTGCACAATAGAAATAGAGAAGCTTTATTGCAACAAGAAATAAATAGTATAGCAACCAGTTTCTTTAGATCTTTGTCACCCTAATGTACGTATTTGCAAAATAGCTTCAGATAACCGTATAAACTGCTCGAAATGGGGTTGCAACTATTTTTTGGCTCCCCTAATTTTCGCACACTAACTGGTTCAACTCGATTCGAATATTTTAATTCAAATGTACGTGTGAAATTGCGTTTGTGGTCATTTTGATAGCCGGGCGAATTGTATTGACGAAAATTAGTAGTATTGGTTGGCGCGCGGATCTTGTCCGCTACGTCACAACTACGTTTTTGCTTGTATCTCGCTTAATATTGTCAATAATTGAATTATTTAAAAACGAAATATATTTTTTTATTGTCCCAAACCAGTTGGTTGTCAATACAATTCAAAATAGTGGAAATAAATTAATAAGGTCCATCTATAAAAATAGGGTGCATTTTATTGTGCAAGTGCATTTGTTTGTTGTGCATCGTTTAAGGGTCATTCTTTTTTGCACCCCTTAAGAAAATGACTAAGGGAAGATGTGAATGCAAAAGAGTCATACGCTCTATTTGGCGTTCTATTGTTGCTGTCGTCAAGAAACGTGGTTCATTCCTATTGTTCGCTGATGTTTAAATCATAGACCAAAGTGGGTTTTGCTTTGCCTTTTCTATTCTTTTGTTCAAATTGTGTTTGACATTTATTACACTACACTCGACCATTGTCGTTCGTTGATTTGCATTTAAATTCGATCATTAGGGAACCTTTTCACACACCAACTTGGTAGCAAATATTATTTGGATTTTCTCATCACAAAATTTGTTCAATCAGCTTCGCTGCAGGACAAAATCCACACTTATTGGAATTTAATTTTTTTTGCGGCAAAATCGCAAGATAAATACGAAACGGTTTCAGATGCAGTGATGCGTGGATTTCAATCTGTCACTCTTCATTGCAAATATCCTCAATTTTATGCATTCAATGCACAAATCCAAGGCCCCACCAATTCAATGCACTTTTCTCGAACCTTATCGAATCGAAAATTATGCGGGAAATTTCAATGATAAATATATTGTGGGAATTTTAAGTTGTCTCTTCTAGGTGCGTGTGTCTAGAAGAATAGATAAATATAGGGTTTAGAAATTTGAAGACATAGTCTGGAATGTTGATCGTCGGTCATTATCCATACGATGTCATCTCCATACTTAATTTTAATTTTTTGAAGGATAATTCATGTAAATGCAATTGCAATTTTCCATGCTAATTATAAAGTGAGTGAAACAAAACACTTAGACGCTTTGATGATTAAAAGCGATAAGCTCATATAGTAGCTGGATTCTTTTTATTTTTCATGTCGTACATTCCATGATGATCGCTATCAAACAAGATGTTGCCTGTGCCTTCGAACGTTATAAATTTCATCTACTTTATTGTGTCTCATAAAGAAAACACTTCCACTTTGCTAATGCAACGAACAAAGAGCGCTTAATTTTCAGGAATTTCATCAAATTCTTGTCAACTAATTTTCTTCCTTATTTTTCTAAATTTTAATTAAAATCGTCTTCTTATGTTGGTCGATGTCGATTGTTTGCATTCCCACACATCTTCAATAATACTCGAAGATCGAACGACGACGATTTGTTCTTGAACTTGCTGGTGCAGTGCGGGAGTACCTTCACCAATAAATGCAATCGTCTTTGTTGAAAGCACGGCAAACAGTTTGAGTACTGCCTTGTTCAAGGAGGTAGAAAAAGAGTGGTGCGTAACACGGTTTTCAGTCTCTTCATCTGTATTCTACAGACCATTACTCATACACTACTACTACACTCCTTTTTTCTTCTTTGACCAACTTAAATTGTTTTGGTAATTTTTAATTTATCGTCTTGCTACATAATTCTGTAAAGAAAATGTTAATATTTGAATATTTTCGGTAAAGGCCGCTTCGCTTACCTGATTTAAAGCTATTGACTTATTTTATGTGTGCGTTTAGGTCTGGTTAGCGTAATAAAGTTTATTAAGGGTTGTAAAAACGTTTTTCTTAATTCAGGTAGCAGTTTTTGTTTGTCCAAAAAGTGCAAACACCGTAAAATTGTTTTGGTACGAAAATATTTGACTTCGGAAAGAATAACACCATAAAAAAAATTCTATTTTGTTCCTATTAATAATAAATAAAGAAGGTCACAATTTGCTATTCAATTATTATTAATGATCGTTGTTGCAAGGTTGAATTAAATTTGTTATTTTTTTTACTCGAAGTGTTGGCTAGGTTAAGTACTACACGTAAATATTGTGATCTAAAATAGTGCAATTCACGCACTAGATTTTTTAACCGAATTTTTTCACAAAGAAATTTGTCCAAACCCAAATAGTCCGTTGGTGCTAAAAAACAGGTATGATAACACCTGAGTTTGCAAGGATGGGAAATAGTAGTACTACTTTGTTGCACCCCTATTTTAGCACTACTTGAACGAGCTAGTTTACGACTAAACGAATTCATTGTGGACCTAGATAAAGGATGGACATCTATTAGTTTGCATCTTGGTCCATTTCACTCGTCTAATGATCCAGAACAAATTGTTATTAATAACGGAATTTTGTGTGAATTGTTTCGAAAATTATCGCAAACCCACAATATTAAATTCCCAGAGAGATCATATGATGTAATGCATATGATTATGCGAAATTGAATAGGATGAAATTTGCATGTGCCATTGTTAATACATTTTGGCTATTGAATAGGAAGCGACGTTACAAGTTGAACCACTTTTTTCGTACTCGCTTTCAAATTGAGAAGTTACGCAATTTTAACAATGTGCAGATATATTGTTGTAATCGCTGCGATTTAGGGGTTGCCAAAAATTCGGACTACCGGAATTAAGTGCTGCAAAGGGGATGGATGCAAACCAGATTTTTAGAGATAGCAAATTTAATATGCTCCAATAAGTCGAACAGTTTAACCGATTTTTATTTGACTTTTTTTTCTTTAATTAAAAAAAGTGAAGAAATCTTCAAACGCGGCCCATTCGGCGTTACGTTAAGAATAATTGATTAAAATTCCGAAAAGGCGAAAAAACGTCCGTGTGCAGCATTAAAAAATCCGAATAGGGTGCGAGAAGAGAATAAAAACCAGTAGCTAGAAGATTTGTTTGTCAAAGAGGAAGCGCGGAGCCGACAAAGCCCAACCATCATTATTATCACCATCACATAGATTTATGGCTTTGTCGGAAAATAATTAAAAGAATTAGCAATATAATTGAATGGAAAGGCGGAATTTCCGCACCGGATCGCGTTTCCTCGAAGTATTTGCGGAATTCGCAGAAGAGTATTGCACCTGGTTTGAAGAGTTCCAATTAAAGTTAATTTGAAATTCAAAATAAATTTCTGGAAGGCTGGAATTTTTTTCCCATCCCTTAGAACGATCTAAGTAAAGTCTGGTCTACAAAAAGTTATCTGCTTGTTCAACCACTCTTAAAATAAACCTCATAAAGTGGTGCTGATAAAAACCGAAGAAGGGCCTGCTTACAAAAATGATAAGATACTTGAGAGATAAGTGGAGCTGGGAAACATCAAAGCAACATTTAGCAAAATCACACCTGTTCTGAAAAACGAATTTTTTTGTGAAGTGAAACCGAATCTTTATGGCCAGCCGCATATGGCAAATTTGAAAAATCCATTCGAGCCATAAATTCGCAATCGCTGATTTTAATGACCTATTGTTTGAGGCGAAATGACCCTGAAGGTCGCAACACCTGAGAATGAAGAATGACTGTTAGTCCAGGCAACGAAGGGTTTTGACCCATAAAAAATTATTACAAGGCTGAAATTTGGATATTAGGTAGATAAAATTATGGTGAACTTAAAAAACCAAAGTTACAACTTCTATGGACCCGACGTCTAATTAAAAAAAATTAATTAAGATTATAAAATGGGTTATCCCGGTCTATTTTATAGTGCTCTGACCAAACGACAACAGTTACGTAAAAAATGTATAGGACATAATTTGTAGAGAACAAAATTCTCTACAAAAAAGTCCGCGACAGCATATATCCATCTATTACCGTTTATCTGCAATGTTTAATGAAAGTTGACTAATTATTTATCTGTGTCTCAAAGCGGTGAGTGCGGCGCGCGCTACCCTCGTCAGCAGAACCGTACTCAAGCATTTGGATTTATCGTCAATAGTGGTGCCCAGATTGATCTATCCATGTATTTATCAATAATTTGTAGATTTTTCAATAAAATAGCTTGAAAACTATTTTTATAAATTATAAATATAGTTTTATATTATAGATCTTTAAATATAACATCAAATTAAATTATATTAAAAAGTAAAATATATAATTAAAAAAAGTATTCAAATACATGTTTACAATATTGAATGTGATATTACAGACGACATTAATTAGAAGCAGTCAAATCTGAAATATAAAAATATATCTGTTATATTTTATTATTTATTCAAAAAATCTTTCTTACCTAAACCATGCAGTCATCGTCATCACTCAGCTCATCATCTTTGTAAAAATTAAATGGCGTAACATCCGATAAATCATTATTGACGTCTTCGGATTCGCCTTCTAGACAACCCAATTCATCCTGTATATACTGCGAATCATCGTAATCATTCTGCATCGTATTTCGAACAACTTCTGGATTGGAACATGAGTCGCCGCCACACCCGGTACAAATAGACGTGCATTTCAGCCCAGCTTTTCTGCATCCGCATCGTTTCTCACAATTTCCAGATTTACAATTGCAAGAAATCACATGTAAAAGATTGTCAGGCGCAGGAGAGTCTGGACCCATAACAGGCATCAACATACTGTTTGAAATCTTCCAGCCCCAATCTTCTGGTATAAGGTTATTCCCCATCCATTGCTGCACTTGGTAATACACACGCTTTACGTGCTCACTGCAGGCTGGAATTGTTGGTGGAAGTCCAGCCAGACGAACTTCTGTCTTGGCCCGCGATAAAGAAACCTTAAATCGCTTCCAGCGATATTCGTTTAAAGATGTCTCACTCGCATCAGCTCCATAAGCTGCTAGCATCAAAGTAGTACCAGCTGCTATAACTTCGGCAGAGGTGGAAAAGCTTTTCGTAAATACTAATGCTTGTTCATTTAATTTCGATCGTTTTGTGATAGCTTTTAATATTGTGTTTTTACCTTTGAGGAACAGTGCGTTCGTCGTGTCGCATCCAGTAAAGGCATGAGCAAGCAGAATGATATTTTTAAATTCTATGAAATCAGTCGAACGATAAATATCATCTAATTTATTTCCACGATTTGGCTTTCTAAAGTAGATTGTTTTATGCTCAGGAGTAAGAGCAGTGATAAGTACTAACAAATCTATGTCGTTTCCAACCACCGCTACATGGTCATGAATAGCAGACTCTTCAATAGCTGTTACAACAATTAAACGATCAGCATCTTCAATGGCTTGTTTTGTAGCGATTCCAGCGCTGTGCAGATGACGTGATAAATATTCAATAAAACGCCTTTTGTTTGATGAATTTGACAGGAATTTTGTCGCATTCAATGTTGCAATCATGTCTTCAGTAAATATAATTTCTGCTCCCATATTTTTTTGAAAGCGACGACTCCTTTCATACGACTTGATGCTGGTATTTACCTCATTATAGCCATCGAATACAACCACTACCGATGATCCGTAATTCCGCCGAATGTATTTTTCAAAAATTATAAAAATTTGTTTATAAGTAATTCCAAGGGGCCATATAACTTTGTGCAAAAGAAATCCTCCATCGATGATATTGTGCCAGTTGTTTATATGCGAAATTAACTCTAATCGGATTGGTCGGAAAGATTTATATAAATTTGATTTTGCCGTTTTCCGTATGCTTCCAGTCTCATCAAAGAGTGCTAATGGATATGGAGCAAGCTCAATCTGCAAAAAGGGATGTTATATATTGCCGATCTTTGTCGTTAATGTTGTCTGAGCTTTCAATAACAATCTCTCCAAGGGCAACGTATGTAAGCAAATGAGCCCTCACTGCTCGTGAATATGCATGTCCTGAAAGCATTTTTTCAACCGAATTTCCAGCATAAATAGTTTTCCACAGATCTTCAACACCAGAACCTTCCATAATATATCCGATTGCTCCGAGATATGACATTAACATGTGGAAGCCGCCTAAACGAACTACCACGCATTTAAGTTCATTCTGTCCTAAAACACCAACGATTTCTCTAGCTTTTGCGTATAACGGCTGATCAAATGTGACAAAGCATGTTTTTTGGTTATTTTTTTTACATTCATCGACGGCAGCATGTAAAACCGTATTAATTGTGTCAATGTTTGATGGTGGTAGATTAACAAATGGCAAGCATAATACACGAGATACCTGATAATTCATTTTATTTGTGAGAAACTCCATATATCCTCTCCACATTGGCAAATCCTTTAATTGTAATGCTTTTCCCATGAGATATGCAGCATATGAAGCAGGGAAATTAGAATTTTCATGAACATTTAATACGTTCTTAAATATAATTTTCTGCAAACCTGATATATTAGACGTTCCGTAAGGGATGATATGTACATCCGCTTTTTTTGCTAGTTCCTCAGCTGATGGCATTTTCTCCAGCTTTTTGACACGTCCACGGCTAGATACTGCAGTTTTTGGAGTTATGCAACTGCATCCACCCATACAATGAAGCGTATTCAGTCCATCCAATGTACAAACATTATGATCAGCATTATCATAAACCAGTTGAATGAAGGCATTTTTATCAATTTCTGTTTTTGGATCAAGAATTGATGAAGCTTCGTACAAGAGAGTATTATGATAAGTAGAGCACATGCCTAATCGCGACAAAGCATTTATAATTAATTTTGAGCCGGTTTTTCTGTGTAAATACACACTCACAGCAAGTTGGATTGTTGAAATAAATGACTTTGGGCGTATAGCTGAAAGAATAAAATGAGCAAGCGTGTTACGTTTTACTTCGATAGATTTTGCAAGCACTGATTTTTTCTTGTTAATAAGAAGCTTATTCAAAAAAAAACACAAACTGTCCGGAATATCTTTGAGAACATCATCCAAAAACTGATCGGAACATGGATACGATTTTGTGTCGTAAACTTCACTAGTAATGTCTTCCCGAATTATTTCCGCTGCTGTTTCAACAATTCGCAATCGCTCATCTTTCGCTGTCTTCGCTTTATTAGTATACCATGAATCCAGTAAAATGAAGTGAGTGGCATCTTTTAACCATATGATAGTAGGTTTTCCTTCTTTTTGTAGAACGTTTAAATCATCTTTATAATGGCTTTTCAATTTTTTCAGCAAATAATTTGTCGTCGGCTTGACTTCCAACTCATTTATTATTTCAGATAACGTAAACAGACTATTGGAATTATTGTCAATGTAATTGCAAGCATCGATAAACGCCTTCTCTAAATCGTTATTAACAGGTCTACCAATACCACTGCCTTGCACCGGGGAACTCATAAATTTAAGAAATCGCGATAAACATGTTCCATGATATTTTGCTTGTACCATCATCAGTGGCGGGTTCGATTTCAAGAATTCATCAACTTTTTTTCCCCACTCGTCATTTCTTTCTTTAGCGGCATGCTCAATTGACAGCTGTACATCGTCGGATGTAACTGATGTAACAATATTATGTTTGCGATCAAGTTCTTCATTACAAAGGAAGCATACTTCTTCAAAATCAAAGTTATCACCAGTACTGCTTGTACTAGCGAGCTCCGCATCGTTTGTTGATGGATTTTGTAGAACAGGTATTTTTCGGCCTAAATTGTACAAAGCCCGACAATTTTTATGCAAGCGACACTTATTTATTCCTTCAAATTTCACCCACAGTTCATCACCGCGTTTTTTACTACACTTAATTAAAGTTTTTAAGCCTTTCAAAGTTACATTTACTATGTCACCACACTCTAAGCTCATATTACAAATAAAACAGTTAGTAGTAGCCGACATTTTCCAATATTTTGGTGAATTAAAATCGTGGATATGGACACCGTATTACGCTCGAATACGATACGATACGGTCCTGCCGGCGAGAGGTACAGGTAGCGCGCGCCGCACTCAACGCGTTCAGACACAGATAAATAATTAGTCATCTTTCATTAAAGATGGCAGATAAACGGTAATAGATGGATATATGCTGTCGCGGACTTTTTTGTAGAGAATTTTGTTCTCTACAAATTAGGTCCTATACATTTTTTACGTAACTGTTGTCGTTTGGTCAGAGCACTATAAAATAGACCGGGATGACCCATTTTATAATCTTAATTAATTTTTTTTAATTAGACGCCGTGTCGATAGAAGTTGTAACTTTGGTTTTTTAAGTTCGCCATAATTTTCTCTACCTAATATCCAAATTTCAGCCTTGTAATAATTTTTTATGGGTCAACATAGGAAATTGGTCTACGTTGCCTGGACTATGTTAGGAAAATGCACCTGCTGAAATTTCAATAGAAAAATCAATGTCGAACGCAAAACAAAGCCTTATTACTTTGTCGCTGTTCGAGATCTTTAACGTATTTGCGGTTCTATCAGTACCACTGATCTTTCCCAACGATTTTTAAGCGACAAAGCGGAAATCTTCGTCAGTTCTCAGCGCACTAAAAACTCGCTCGAGTGCGGCTTGTTCGTTTTTGTAATTAGTGTCAAATTTAATCTTTAAGAGTCTGGGAAAATTGTAGAAAAATTTGTTGGACATTTTTTGACGAAATGAAACAAAGTCGTACACTAACAAAAAGAAGCTTTATTTAATAAATTGAGGCTCCTCATATACTTTTATCATTTATATTTTTTACAACAAATTTACATTATAATCTATATTTTATAATTAAATGTAGTTCAGTGTTGTGTTAGCGAATGTGATCATGATTAATAAGTGAATTAATTAATTTTCTTTTAGTATTTATAAAACCGACCAACACAACGCCGAAAGCTACTCTAAATATATATTATTTATTATATTTTGAGATCATATTCTAATACATCACAGATGTTAGAAAAATATATTATGTATTTTTGATATCTCAAATATCATAAAAAAAAAATAAAGCAGAATTGTTGAGATCTTGCAACCCTGCACAATAAAGTTTGTCTCGAAATCCAGTTTTCATCGCGTTTCATTTTAGAGCCCTTTCATATCATATTATCCAAAAAAAATCGACAAACAAAGCGGCAAAGCTGCCAATTAAATTAATTTTTAATATTACGTTTATTCTGCAAAATACTTTGTACTAAAATTCTTCTTTGGGGCTTTTTGATTTCAATTAATCCGAGCGAATTTTTTTAATTAGAAAATACACAAAATTAAATGCTATTCTTCCACCACTATGTATTTGTTTTGTCTTTTCATTCTGAACGAATGCCTCTCGACTTGCATTTCGAAATGAAGTTTGTTTTCAAAAATTGAATCATCAAATCATCGCAAACGGTTCGACTTTGTATTATTTACAAAATTGCACTTTTTCCAAAGAGTAAATCGAACGACGTTTGCCGTGCTTCCAAAACGAATCCAACACTTGTATTTCATACAATGTTTTCTTCGTCCTCTGTGTGATGTAGTTTTCAATAAATATTTGAGCAACAATCATGATGTGTTGAGGATTCAAACAACGTCTGCCCACCAGCCCATTGTACCAACAAAACAAAAAGATTTTTTTGGAGATCAAACGAAATACAAAAATAAATACAATATAGTCTATACAAATTACAAACAAAAAATACCTTATACTGTACACAAAAAAAAAAAAATAATAAAAAAAACTTATAATTAATAAAATCTTTTTCAAGAAACAAAAAAATTAAAATTGTACTTACAACACATTTTCTTTTCAATTAATTAATTAGTTAATAATAATTAAAATAAAATATAATTTTCGAGATCTATAAATTTGTAACAAGAAGTGTGGGGAAGGTGTTTGTTTAAATATTTTTACTTTTCATCTTTTTTACGTTTCGAATAGAGCAATTTGTCTTAACTAAAATCGTTTATCATTTTGGGTATTTTCGCTGGTCGAGCTTCCATACAGTTGCAGTCCAACTTTTTCGTCACATCGGACGATCGCTGCCGTTTCACTGCGGCCATAAAATCTGCAACAAATTCAAAAAATCAGTTAACGAAATTTTTCCAACACAAAATTCCCATAGCATTCAATTCCAACATATCAAATAACGGTAGTTCATTTTTTTTCATTTATCATTTACGCACATTTCAAAACAAACCAACATGTGCTGTCATAAATAATAAGTTTACTACGATTTTACTACCACAAAGTCAACGGCCTTTATTTCATTTAATTAACAGATGACAAATAAATTAATGCGACTGGAAATATAAAGGAACCCTTTGAGCTAAACTTAAGCTAAAGAAACTTACAAAAAAAATTGACTAAATATTACGTACGAGCCAAATGATGGACTCAACAAAAGAGAAAATATCCCCTGGGAACCGTGCAAAAATCGTGAGAACCACGAGCGGTTCGTAATTGAACTTGTACAGAGCCACGTGTGGCAACATTACTATTATTAAGCACCATGATTGCAGAGGGATTTTGAACTTGTGTGGCGTGACCTCTTCGTGGTGCGTCTTCTGGTCGTTGCAGCCAGCACTGCACGATCCACGCTTACACAAAAGCAGGGTGAAGAAAATCATTTCCTTTTGTTCTTCGGGGATACAATTGCGAAAGCGATTAATTCGAGCTTGTTTAGAAGACGTGTTGTACCGGTTTGCTTCTAAGACCTTTTAAGGTTCAATTTAATGACATTATTATTACGATTTGAAATTCAATGCTCCATTTACTACACGTACTACTAGTAGCATAACGGGCGGAAATTGATAAGGTACATTTTTACGCTATGCTGAACTGTTGTTGCTGATAGATAGCAGTGTCAAGAATGAGTAAACAAACTAACGGAAATTGTGCCATTTTTGCGATAAATATTATTGTTTACGAACGGAGTTCTCCACCCTAGACCCACAACGTTTACGTAACCGTAATTTATTTCTCCCGAGAAGGCTCCAAGTCCTCGCCCACATGGGCAACAGTCAGCTTACTTTTTTCCCCATTTATATTTTCGATTTGTTTGTTCGTCCTGTAGTTGTAAGTAAAAAAACCGGTTCAAACGAGAAGTGGAGAGACGAATACAAATCTCCTCGTGGTGTGTACGTGATGTGTAGGAGAAAAGCGCAGGCGGGGGATGCACGCTTCTCGATTTGTATGCATATATGGGATGGGTAAGACCGGTTGAAGATGCAACACACACAACTAATTGAATTCGATACCGTTTTCTTTATATATCAATGATGCAGCGCACATCATGCAATCCTTGCTTTTATTTTTCTTCTTTTTGTGTGCACCAGTGTTTATGGCACGGCAAAAAATCGGCAGCAAATCACTCTTTTTTCTAGAGTCCCATGAGGAGGATTCCATTTAAAGGTATGAAGAAGACCTCCAAAGATCTGGCGGGACGTGATTGGAAGTCACCAGAATCCTTCAAAATATTTGAACAAGCGTCTCCAATCCATCTCCGATTACCATATGAGTTACATTTGCTCCAGATCCGATATCCCCTCGACCAAGAGCGTTATTAACTCTTAAACGCACCCCTGCATTAACCAGAATCAGATATTCTATTCAAAAGTGATTTTATTATGCATTTTTTACGACGCATACTGGTATATTGTTTTGAGAGTCCACACACACACACACTTGAGACATAGAAGCCTTATTATGTATTCCAAAAAAAAAGCAAGCAAGCAACCACCCTCATGCGTTCGTTGTAGTCGAGTGACTTTGGAAAAAGTGGGTGTGTTTTGGAAAGCATCTTATGTGATGCATAAAACAAATGAGCTTTATGAATAAAATGTATAAATGTATATCGTGCAGACCTTGAACACTGATTTCAAATACATTTCTTCATAAATAAAGACGGACAGAGAGTCAAATACACACGTGTTCATACAAAGGCTCAATCAATTGATATTCATGCCGTATATTATAACATTCTTTTGACTATCTCTGTCTATGTATACATAATATATTGTTAGAGTTGAAATGCAGATGTTCATTTTGAATTCTACAATACGCTTTTCAGAGATAAGAAATTTATCTCAAATTGCAAATATCGGCGAGTTTTCTGGAGGAACGCTTTTAGAGCTTCTGCCACCAAAGCTTCCTTTAATATAATATCCAGGAGTCATAGTATTACGAAACCCATTGGTCAAGATGACCAAATCTTCTCCTAAACTCCAATCTCATAAAAAGCGCACACCAAGTGGGCGATCCATCTACAACGTCTTAATTGTTTAATTATAATTGCATGTGTACTGAAGAACAAGGCCAACAACTTCTGTTTGGTTTGTTGTCAGAGAGTGGGCAGAACAAATCAGGGTGTAGCCAATTTATACAGGGTGTCCTTTAGCAGGGCACGAGCGCTGAAACGCTCCTCCAAACAGTTCAACATATGGCTGTCACCATCCAGAAGGATATTATTCAGTAAACAATTTCAACAGCTGCATGGATGCTATTTTTACAACGCGTGTTGTGGGTGCATTCGCTGAGGAGGTAAAACATCAACCATGTGCGCTGAAAATGCTCGCACAACAAAGACACTTCTTCAAACAATAGACGATTGGTGCATTAATGGCACTAGTAGGAAAGCAAATGCTCGTTCACCGAACGATGCTATAAAATCACTACTTCCTAGTTCAATGCTTCCTTGTGAAGCCGTTTCGCTAAAACGGCAAAAGTGAACGACCTGAGTTGGCCGTAAACACTGCAGTGCATCTCCAGAGAAGACCAGGGTCCTCATTATCATCACCATTATCATCATCATCGTCCAGAGGGCTCTCTGGGTGAATGCACTGGTCAAGGTGAACCACCTCTTCTTCACGATGCGTCTTCAGTGCGTTTACTACGCACTGTTTACCATCAAATGCAACCCTTGTTGCATTTTCGATACAATCAAGCTAGTTGGAGATGATGATGTCGGATCGGAGAACTAGTTTTGTTGCGTTATTAAAATAATTATAGCTATCATTCCCATATACTGACTGATGTAGATATGTTATTAATTCTCTTCGTATGTATTAATATTAAATTAAAATAAAACCTGACGAAGATTGTTATCGTGCACTTTTTTATTCGTGTTGCTTTACAAGCAGTTTATCAGTAGGTGATTTACATGAGTCGCGGAGAATTTGATTGCCGTGCAAAAAATTTAACTTCCGTCTGGTCTCGCAGATAAATTGTTCGAAATTCCGAACAAGGTGAGAGGATTTTTTGTTGCAAACAGCTGGGGCAGATGCGAACGTGACCTTAGGGTCGTATGAATACGGGGGTGCAATATCGAACATATGATAGCAAATAGGGGGTGTTGTAACGGTTTTTCTCTCCGATTTTCGGTTGCTCTTTTAAAATTGGTATTTTTATAAATGAGCGAAATCTTACCAGTAATTAGACTTTGATGCATTGGCGTGGCGGGTTCCAACTTGATCGGAATGGGTTCCAATTTGATGGGAATGGGTCTAACGGGACGAATGATGGGATTGCCATACAACTCCGCAATATCGTCGAATTCGCTGGACGGTCGACGTTTAACGGGCCGAATCATTTTCGGCGGAGTCACCGGACGCCAAATATACGTCCCATTCGTGTTCAACGTTTCCTCCAATTGGAAATTAAAGTTCCATTTCTCCGACATATCCGTACGCACTTTAATCAACTCGTCTTGCACAAAGTTCTGCGAGCTTTCGTGATCGATGGGATCGAACAATGCTCGTTTGACTCGACGAAGGTCGCTCGTTCGTATTGCATCAAAATTGTTATGATTTCGTGACAAGTTTGGCAAAGCCATCGCGTTGTTGTTGAGAATAATTCGGGTGCTCATTTTTAATATTTTGGTTTTTTTGAATTGTTGAGGTTATGCAACCACAAACGCGCGTAATTCGAACACTTTTGCTATTTCGCTAGCAATTCGCACTTCGACTCGATTGGCAATTGGTCCAAGGGGCACTGAACAGTTCGCTCAACTTTTCGTTTATAGTTCACAGCACTGGATTGACGATTTAAGGGCAGAACAGAAAAAAAACTGGTACATCGATTACGAACGACAACAGCCTTCCATGGCAAACAGAACGCGACTGACAAGCGAAGCGAACGCTAGCCGAAAAGCGAAGTTGGCTACGTTCGGATGACAGTTCCGCGGGGTGCAGTGCGGTGGCGTTCGGCGGATCAGTCCACTTTTCGAGGGAGGGCGGCCATTCGTGTGAGCAGAGGAGAATTAAATTTAAACCGTTTGTTTTGCTGCGATTTTTGAACGGTTTTTACGCTTTTATTACAAACGATAATTACTGTAATGATGATGGTTCTTAAGGCAAATCGAAGTACGTTGTTTTTGCATTATTATTGCTACTGTAATTTTTACTTGTATGAATATGTTTTGCAATTTTTATGAATGACGCCATTTTTATTTTATTGTTTTTTCCCTTATTAGGTAATTAATTAATAATGCCAATTTTGGCTCTTTATCTGGCGGTATACAACATGTTTTTAAATGTAAAGTATTTTCTAGCATTTATTAGTGACAATAATTTACAAAATATTAATAATCAATTTTTTTTTAAAAAAAGCGACATCTGACAGCTGCCAAAAAAATTAGATTCAAATATTCGCGCCGTTATGATTAATATTCTATATTCGACTAGGTTAAGTCAGGTTATGTTAAATATAGTTACCTAATTCATTAAAAAATAACTCCTTAACCCAATTTGTTCATAAGTACATCGCCACCTACCCGTAAAAGCTTCGACAAACATTTTCGAAACGTTTTAGTGTTTTTTAATTCAAACTCAAATATTAGATGCTAATTTAACATAACCTTACCTAACCAGAGTTAACATAGCATAGTTAAGAGCGTGCATTAAAAGGCTTTTTATAAATATTTAATGAACACTTTACGTCAGAAATTAATTGGTACTATGTTAGATTAGAACAAATTAATGCGCTGTTGCGCTTAATTATTTGTAATTTACTTGACAATTATTAACTGTATTATTTTATCTTCGTTTTAGTAGTTTGATTGGCTTATATTATGACAGATGATTAAATTTAATTTTGGAATTTTTATCTAAATTTTGAAAACTGATAATTATTCGAAAGTGGTGCATGATGCATTGATCTTTGACACAGAACACATAATAGTCAGCTGCGTTATCTAATATTGACTCTTTGCATAAAAATATTTGCACTAATAAAGATAAGAAATTAAAATAAAAAAAAATGCAAGTTTACATTTAAAATTTCCTAATCTAATAATTAAAAAGATAAATAACTATTGCATTGTAATATAAAATTGAATTTTATTTTATTGTATAATAAAATGCTTGTTCCTGTCTCGTGTCGTCCTGCAGATAAATAATATGACAATAAAATAATTGAACATCGAGTGGTTCATTGAACCAACTAAGTACTCGAATTGAAATGCACATCATTGCGTTAAAATTATGAATAATTAACGATTTAAACAATAGCCGTTTATTATTTATATTTCCATTTTATTGGAAATGAAAAAAAAATCCACACATTTGCTATGCACATGGTTTGACGGATATATCCTGTTAGCGCAGAAGGGAAACTGACTTAAGCTCTAAGGGTGAGAATCTGTGCAGTGTATCCTGCCCCTAAACGGATGCATAACCTTTTGAACCACTGGAAGAAAAAATCATATCCTACTCAAAGCTTCAGGTAAAAAGCGAAATAAAAAATAGGCTTTCTGACCATTGGATGACCACAACCACTAAATCAGTCTAGACTTGATTTTGGTAGTACTGTTCTAGACAAGCTGTCTGGGTCAAACGCTATCTTAACTAGTTTATCTTTTTTTTTACTATAAATAGTATTTTTTTCCCGCCGAACAGGATTCAGGTAGTTTTGTTGCATTTTCTTCAAAATCTATAAATATTTGTGGAGTTAGAAAGCAAATTGGTTTTAAATATTTGGGTTTCGATTTTACAAACAAACTTAACAAGCCAAATATTATGGAAAACATTCGAATGTGTTTATTTTCAGTCTTCGCATTTAAAAAAAATGAAAAAAAATTAAACATTTAAAAATGAAATTAATTTTGAAAGTTTTTTTTTACCAACTTTATTTTGGTTATTTTTGAAAATTTAATTAACATCTCTTAGTGCACTTTTCCAATTATTTGACGAGCCAATTAAAGTCTTATTACGACACAAAAAGTCGAATTAAATCACAGTTTAAGTATCATTGATGCATAGAAAGAACCGTCTGTCTAGACTTCTATTTAATATGTAGCAATCAAATTGATAGATTTACAGTTATTTGTTTACAATAATGTATTTATTGTTATATGAATATATTAGCGTTAGAATAAATATTTGGCAAGTGTTTCCTGCTTTGCCTTGCTTTTGAATCATATAGGTCAAGGATTATTTTATTATAATCTCAAAAAATATAAGCGGCTTTTTTTAGTGTTAAATGAATTATTTTTATCATCACAAATTTACATTATTTACTGCTTGCAAATTATTTTATTTAATACTACAATGTTTAAATGAGAAAGTAAAAATGCATAGATTACAATATATTTGAATAATCAAATAAAATATGGTAAAACAAACACGCATATGATAAGCGAATGTAAATAATATTGAAGGCATAATTAGTTTAGATTGTTTATATTATTTTATTGCCGCATAAATATTCAAATTTATTGATACGCTTATGCAACCAGCAATACAATTTTTAAACGCGCTTTAAATAAACGAGAAGAAAAATTGCACTATTTAAAGTTTTTTTATTATAATTGTTGATGATAATTGAGAATATTTGATAAACGAGTGAAAATATTCTTTCAGCTTCAGGATATATGGATCATTAACTTAATTGCTAATTTTTCAAATAATTATTTGTGATTTTCTCACATATATTTTAAAAAAATATGGCGGATTGGTAATTAACGTGACATTACATTATTTACCGCATTAAAAGCATCATTTCTCTTCAGATAACTTGTTTATCGTCAACATTACAAATTTCAAATCGTACTTATCCAATTTATAGTTACAACTTCCTCAGTGAAAGTAGTTTTTACAATCGTTTTTCCACATTGTTAAGTGCCAACACTTCGCTAAACCAATGATTAATTACCATTTCACTGACGAATTAATATCGAAAAGAAATCTCAAAATTAAAAAATAGTTTTTTTATTAGAAAATTATCAACAACGTAACAACAATGATATAACAATAATGACTAAAAAAATTGATGAGATGATGATTTGATGATGATATCAGCCTTGCGTTTTTCTGATCAATGTTTGCTGTGATGATAAACAACCTTGTAGACGGGTACTTTGACTGGTACTGGCTTTGGGATGTGAATGGTGACGTGTTTCTCCACTTTGACTGGTACTGGTTTCTCAACATGGTATGGTACTTCCTTCTCAACCTTGTAAGGTACTGGTTTCTCAACGGGAATGGTGATGGTTTTGATCACGGGAACGGCCACGGGTTGTGGTACGTGAATATGGACTGGATAGGGTTGTGGTACTGGCACGGCGACTGGTTTTGGCACTGGTACTGGTACTGCGTGTGGAATTGGCACGCCGACATGATGGTACACTGGGATTGCTACTGGTTTGGTGATTTCGACCGTGTGGGAGATTTCGTGGCCGCCGTCACCGCCACCGTAACCGCCGCCGTAGTCGCCGCCCCCGCCGCCGTATCCGCCGTCATGACCGCCGTAACTGCTCGAGAATCCGGCATTTACGGTCGCAAAAACGCAAAGGACTGTTATACAAATCTGAAACGAAATAAACAACAAATTAGTTACTTTCTTATGAAAGTTTGATTAATTTAATTGATATCACTACTATTGTGACTTCCAAGAAGACCACTTAATATTTCTATTGCAAATCGACAATCTCTTTTCTTTTCACAGTTAAATTATTTGCACAGCAAATTATAAAACGCATATAAAAAGAAACTAGACCACAATAGTAATTAAAATAATTTTCACACACGAACTTACAATGGAATTCATGGTACACTAGCGAATTGGTTGTGTACGAAGAACCGAAATGTGGTAATGAATGTGCAGTTGAACTAACTGATGAATGAATTTCGGCTTCATTCGATTTATATAGTACCTCTAGATGATAAATACTTTCACTGTGGATGTCCACCCCTCTTCTTGGCGGATGGCGGTGGTTGCTCTTGCTGTTAGGTGCGACATCAAACCAAATCGCTTCTTTTCTCACTTCTTCAGGAAATGATCTTGAATTTTGATCTAGAACTTTTTGCATTCAGTTTTGGTCTAAGCCAAACAATCAATTAATTATACGCTTTCGCAATTAATTGGGATTTAGCAAACGTATGCAATTTTTTATGTGATTTTTAAAGCTAGTTTTGGTGGTTAATTATTTTTTAAAAATTGGTGCATTTTTGAGAAAATATTTAAGATTGCTTAGAATTTTTTTAGTAATTTATTTTTCAGAAAAGGGACTTATCTAAGAAAAATTTTAATTCTATCGCATTAAGCATCGATATAACGGAAATCTGCAGTTACAGTAATTTTATCTAATTATACCAAAAAGGATTTTTCTCGGGATTTTAATTCAAGCTAATTATTACGCAGATTAGATAATCCGGAGCATGTATAATTAAAATATTCTACTTTATTAAAAATAAAATGTATAAGCAAGGAATTAAATTTATGTAAAAATTAATTATTGTTCTGCAAACTTCGGTTATTCAACTTTGAATTATAATTCCAAATTTGGCTACTTATTAAATCTTTCCGTTATTTCTTCAAATTGCTCTAATTTAATCTAATTTCAAATTAAAAATATATTTTTGATGAATCGATTTAGCAGATGCAAAAAATAAGTTGCACTCTATTTGGTGTATTTGAGAAAAAAATTGAGATCAGGTCGTGAGCCATTCTCTTAAACTTTTAATAATATACCGTTCGCTGATGGAAGAACTGATTTAATCTTCTCACAATTAACAAGCTTTATTATTTTATTGCCAAAGACAAAAATTGAGCCACCCTGTATAATTATAGAAATTAAGTAAGTACTTTCTTTCCAAGCAAGATAAACATATGACTCCAATAAAATAACGTAATTGCCCTGCAATTAAAATTCGCGTAGAATATGCATATGTTAGAACAATGCCATAATTGAAAAATAATTCGTAATGGAAAAAATAATGTGGAAAAACACAAAAATGTAACAGTGAAAGTATAGTATAAATAATAGTATGTATTAATATAAAGCAAGCTATGAGTAAAAGTAGAGAATGTTGGGCAGGGCAATTTTTGAGATGAACGCAATTATTCTTTTATTAAAATGTTGTGTACGAGAAGACAACCTTTCAAATGGCAAATGACCGGAACCGACCTTCGTCGGCTTTCAAACAATTCAATTATTGCATAGAATCCGTAAGCAATTTATTTTATAGGGTGATAAGGTACCGAGTGGTCCAGTGCAGCATCCGGACATCCGATGCACTTATTTAATTTCTCCAGTCAAAATTCAAAATTTCATGTCAAAGATTTATAATAATTATTTAGAGAAAAAAAAAAAATTATCGATGTAAATAATTATGAAAGAAAAATAAAAGAAAATTGTTAGAATAAAATATTTATTTAAATTTCTAATCTTGTCGCAACAATTTTTAAAAAACTTCACTCTATGATTTTTATGGCAATAGAAAAGTAATTAAAATAAAATTATAATTAATATTAATTCAGAATAATAATTAATGTGAAAAACAAATATTTTTTAAATTATTACATTTTTTTTATCGCCGTAAGAAAATTAGAAAGAATATAATCCGTTTATTATGCATATGGATTAGAATTTCTTATTAATAAAAGATCTAAATTCCTTCTAAAAGCTTTTATAACTACTTTCACTAAATAGTAACAACGATGCTATACAATTTTGCCTGAAATAATTATTGTCAATGTGCTACTACAATTAATTCATTATTTTCTATAACAAAACAACATCCATTCAAAATATATTTTATAAAGAATAATTAACTCTTATAATTGTGCCAAAATAATTACATAGTTAATAATGGACAGTAAAAGCTTCACACTTCACTTACATAAAACTAATTGTCTTCTTGTTTGTCGCTCATAAAATTTAATATATTTATTAAAATTTAATCCCGCGGATAGGCAACCAACAAAACATTCCGCAATTAAAATTAAAATTCAACCATAAGAAAGTTAATTTGATTTTTGCGATTTGTTTCAATTAAATTAAAATTAGCGAACAGTATAAATTAATGGAAATTAGAAACTTGATTACCATTCAAAAAAGGTGCAATCTGTAATCAGATGCATTCATTCAATTGCAGTTTAATAAACACGCATTGTTTTATATAAATTAGAAACTGAATTAAAAGCAAAAAAATGTTAAACAAAATACGGTAATTTGCGCTTAAAAAATGAAGCCTTTCATTAAAATAAAATCAATTTAAATACTGGTACATTTTTATATTGCATGTCGAAAAAAAAACGTACATGCAGAAAATTAATCGCTCTTATTTTCTTTCTGCTGCACGAACTGCACATAATCGTCTAATTCATCATAAATTCAGAAAGCTGCAATTATTATCTTCTTTGCCATTTTGCAAAGTAAATGGTGCATTGCAAAAACGACTAAAATAAAACACAAACATTGCGAGTTCAGCGCAATTTATTAACATAAAAATATAACAATAAATAATGCATAACAAAAGTTCCTTTCATCACTACTTGTGACCAGTATAACAACTTTAATTTATTAAGCAAATAGAATTAGACTAGGATTACTCTTAACGTGTCTTGAAACGACAGTTCTACGATTTATCTTTGTACACTATAAACAACTCCCTAAAATATTTAAATAATTTTAATCAATGCGAATAAACATTTCTGCCCCCCGCCGCCCTTCGTTGATAGCGAATATGTCCAGCAGGAGCGATTGGCGGCGGTCGCAAATTGGTATGCAAAGTCTCCTCGGCCGAGTTAAACCTCGGCTGTCTTTGATTATGCGGATAAACCTCATTATTGTAATTCATCTTCATCGGTTGCGGTTTCCCATAGATTTTAAACCCGGCATTCTGCTGGTACTCATTCTGGTAGTTCTCCACAATCGGCTGCTCGTTCTGATAAAATACTGCGGGTTGCTGCTGCTGAAGCTGATTGTTCTGCGGGAAGTAGAACTGGCTCTGCTGGTACTGCTGCTCGAACGGCGCATATTGAATTGGCTGCTGCTGGTAATTCGCCTGCAGCAATTGGTTCTTCATAGCTTCTTGAATCGGCCGAATATCGAAATGAATCGGGATCAAATTCGGGTTATCCGGGACGTCCTTAAAATCAGTGGTAATCACTGGATCGCGCAACAATCTGGTATCGATTGGCAGCTTTGGCACCCCATTAGGAATATTCGGCTGTTGAAGCTGAGGATCCGTAGCAATCGGCTCGGACGCTCTGAAATCGGATGGCGGAGGTGCCGGTTCCGGTTGATGGTTAACGGGCAGATCCACTTGAATTTGCGGCAAATCCGCAGTTCTCACATCTTCATGTTGAGCCAAATGGCTGCTAATTGGCGGGATGTTGCTTGCAGGTTGGCTCTCAGTCGCGAAAATTTGGTTATCCGAAGCGGCCGCCACATTTCGCTCCATTAGATTGTTAAACCCAAAGCTCTCACTTCTTCCTAACGCGCTAGCGTGGTTGAACTTTGCGGCAAATTTGTGACCAAGCGGGATTTCGGAGCTTCGGACGATCTCCACGCTGGGACTCAAATTGCGCCAAGCGTAATTCTGTTGGTGCTGCTTTATCGCTAATTGCTGATTGGCGAACGGTTTCTGGTTGTCGAGAGCTTTGAGGTATTTTTGGGTGGTTGGTGAGAGATTTGCTTTGGTAAGGAGCTGCTGATGGTTGGGCAGCTTCCCAAAATTAACCGGCGATTTAGCCTTCGGCTTAATCCCGGAAATTTTGTGCTTCTTATCCAACAACGCTTGCGAGACGAATTCTTGGGGTGTCATATTCGGGATGGCGACTTGCTCGTTTTGCTTACGCGTTCCTGTAATTATCTCCCCCTCGTCTAAGTTTATCTTCTTGGTTTTGAATTGCGTGGGTTTATATTGCTGGGGGGTGTTTTTGAAGCTGACGCTGTAACCCACATTGAAGAGCTGCGACTGGCTGTGACTGGGGATGCGGTTTTTCACGTTGTGGTGGACGGCGTTTGGGGGGGAGGGGTTGAAGTTCACGTTGACGGAGCTTTGAGCCATTTGGTCGGGCTGATTTGGGTCCGGGTGGAAGATGTTGGTGGTGTAGCCCACATCTTGGCGGCGGAGATTGGGGGAGGCGTAATATGATGCTGAGGATTGGTGGAGTAGAATTAATGTGATTATTGATATCTGGAAAATATAATTGCCGAATTAAGGACGAATTAGTGAGCTCTAATAATTATTCAAAAATAATTTTAATAATAAAGTAGAAGTAAAGTTAAATCATAAAATTTTAATTGTGACAGCTACTTTCATATTGTTAATAATGCAATCAGTCTAATGGAACAATAAGACATTTTCATGTAGATCATGATGTTAACGGTTAAATTTCTCTCCACTTAGTGCCCTTCAACTTACTCTTATGTGTGTAATTGAATTTAAACGCAATTAGAGCGTTGTTATAATAATTATCATCAAACTATATAATGTAATTAAAAGAGTCTTAATTATAGGTTGTATGCACATATGTACGATAATGGTGCGAGAATAAGTTGGATTATTTTTCGAGCGTGTCCTTTTTGGGAATAATCATAATGTTTTGTTTTTGTTATTACTAAATATTAGACCACCCAAATTATGAGAGAGAGTTTCCGAAATGATTATCTTGTTACGCTATTTGACGTTTGTTTGTTGGGATTGTAGGAAAATTACTCAACTACTTTCCAAAAATACAAAAAGTGAATTAAAAATATTTGTTTTTTTACGTAAATAAA
The DNA here is from genome assembly GCA_963556235.1 of Cryptophagus acutangulus. Classification (NCBI taxonomy): domain Eukaryota; kingdom Metazoa; phylum Arthropoda; class Insecta; order Coleoptera; family Cryptophagidae; genus Cryptophagus; species Cryptophagus acutangulus. The sequence goes on from OY744561.1 coordinate 6,687,665, forward strand.
TAAATAAATTTTAAAAAATAATTATTTTCAAGAAATTGTTTACTATTTTTAAAAAAAAATAATTTTTTAAATTTTTTTAATTAACATTTTGATTAAAAATAAATAAAAAATTATATTTTTTGATGCAAAATATTTAGCACTAATATAATTTACAATTAAATATATTTTTTAAATAAAAGAAAAAAATTGTAAGCCCCCCAAAATATGCAAAAATATTTTAATAAATTCTTCTTAAAATATTTTTGCCCATTTATTTCCAACCGAATAAATTATAGCAAAAATAATTTAAATTCCTACGAAAAATAAAATAAAAAATACAACTTACGGAAAACATCATCATATTCCAAATTCCAAAAAACGCTTTAAAAATCGAACAATAAATTCGCCACAATCACCATTTGTTAACTAATAATTTAATTTTGAAAATAATAAAAATATATAGTGCCCGCTAAAATTGAATAGTGAAAATGAGGGAATCCTGCTGATATATCTGCTTATACCGGTGTCCCCCCATTCCCACAAGTCGCTCCAACAAGTACAATAATTAACATAATATAAACACATGTACAGCTTTCCTAGTTTTAACTTTCTCAGATTGTACATTATTTTATTGAATCGAATTTTCTTTTATCGCACAAAAATTTTTTGAGTGATAAAGCATGAAAGTGCGGGCGGTAAGTTGAACAAACCGTCACGATAAATTGATCGATCTACTTACTTCGCAAAGTAACACTCTGTATAATTTGTGTGTCTAGGATTATCATTTTTATATGTATATTTATGAATTAAAGGAGATCATGAGAAGTTTATTTTTATGTATTTGATTTTAACAATATATTGTTGTTATGAAACTAGATTTAGAGCAAGTCTTTAACAGTAATATGCTTTATAAATTCAAAGAAGTGTCTTGGTACTAAAAATTAAATTTATGGAAATTGAAAATAGTTGGTTACATTTGTTAGTGTTTTTATGATTCAGATTTAGCTTTTGAAAAATAATATTGACCTCAAAAAAAATTATTTTATTCACAAAAGACAAATTTCTGAGAATCCTTGATTTCAAAAAATCGCTTATTTCATACAAAACTATTAAACAAAATTATTCAGATTTTTTTAAGTTTAATTTATTAATTTTTGGTTCAATTTTTCTACCAATTTATTGAAGAAAAAAAATAATTATTTAAAATTAAATTAATAACTATCAATTTTGAGAAAATAATTTTTTTCAATCGCTTCCGCTTCACTGAAAAAACAATTTTTTAAATAATTCAAATATTTGACTTAATTATTTTGATTTCTACTATTCAGAGAAATTCCAAAAATTCCACTACGTTTTCCAAAATTTGTTTAATTCACCGCAACTAATTGCAGATTATTAACAATCCGAAAGAAAAAAACCGATATTGGATTGATATTTTCAAATCAGGAAGTAATTTAGTAAACATATAAATAAAATATTTGTTTTTGTTGTTGTTAAATTGTAATACAAGTTTTGTAATGCTTTGATCGATGATCCATTCGCTGTTTTTCTTGCTTGCGAATAGAGAGCATTTTGTTGTTTAAAAATGTGTATCAACTTGCACTTTCTACAAAATAGTTGCAAGAAAAGTATTAAATAACTTTTACTTTGGTGTTCTTGACCTTAAGTAATATGATTTATTAATAGAATTATTATTCTAGTAGTAATTGATATGTTTCTATAAATTTCTTCTTAATTACTTATTTTATAAATAATATAATTCAATCCTGGCATAAAATTAAAGATTGCTTCCTTTTCAATGCAATTGCAAAGCAAGTTGAACGACCGAATATTTTCAAAATAATACAAACATTTTGAAAACAGAAAACTAGCATCCCAATCAAGTAGCATTAAACAAATTACTTTATTAAAAATTAAGAGATTAAGCTTTCTTATTCGCGATGAAAAACAAATAACATTTGCTTTTTATTAGTTTACTAATTGAAAAAAAATTACAATCACACATATGTTCATGTGTGTGATTTTATTCAATGTGCAACATTTTAAATAAAAATTAACATGCTTTCTATTAGGAGATATTATTCGCCTATAAAATATATTTTCAAAATATTGCTACCAAGCGAAAATTAATAAGAATCGACGCAAAAAAATATTTTTGGCCCCAAAAAACAGCAAATTTTGATTTTTTTTTGGTTTAGATGATTGTTTGGTTGCCTATGCGAAATAATTAATAAATTTTGCTAATTATTTAATTTAAAATCTAGTCCGTTTTGCTGTAATTTGTAATATAAAATTAAATGTGGTGCTTTTCCAAAAACTTCTCAGGAAATTAAAACGGTACCGACAGGTCAAGACACAAATTTTTGTATTTAGACCTACATACCAGAGTTGAAGAATTTGTGCTTGTTCTAGCAGAACCTTTAACCTTCTATGACAAAATTGACCAAACAATAAAATCTAGGCGACGAGAAAGTAATAATTATTCGGATGACATAATTTAATTTCCCCAAGTTTAATGATCCACTATAGGCAACCCGTAATACATAATTTTAATAAATTTAAATATTCAAATGTTATATTATTAGCAATTTAATGACTTGATTTGTTGGTTGCCTACTTAAAAAATTTAAATCTAGTTCAGATAAATTAATTATTTATTATTTATAAATTTTGCAATAGCGATAGTAAAATGCAAAATAGAAAAATTTTCAAAAGCTCCGGACCAAAGTTGTCGCTCAGGTTAGTTAAATTAAGTAAAGCTCGACCAAAATTCCTAATTAACTCAATTAATTTCCTGGATAATCTGAATTAATTAATTTTCTAATATTTCCTATTATAAATAAATAATATTTCCTATAAATGCAAATAGATTAGCTTCACTTTATGGGAACTCGTAGAAAAATTATCGGACTTAATTATATAAGTTATTTAATCGGAATTTCTTATAATTTCTCAAAATTCCATACGTATAAGTAAATTCTAATCACTTCTGCTGCGTATAGCGTTTGATTTGATAGTAAAATAATCTCCGACAAAACAAAAACGACTTTCTAAATGTCTCTCACGATTTTTTTCCATTTAGGAAAGCCAGACTTGCATTGTATTGTAATTACTTAATTTTTACGCGATTTATGTACAAAATTCGTAATTTCCATAAATATATAGGTATAATATTTGTCATTTTAAGTACAATGTTTTACGATGATCAAATAGATTTTATCTTCAATATGAAAGTAATTTTTTTTTCTTGTTTTGTTCGCATAAACAACAATAATAGCGGATATTTTTACCTATAACTCTTATTGTTCCTATTAACCGCACAATTACAATCAAAGTTCTTTCAAATCAATGCAACTGAGAAAGTATCACCGAGAAAAAAATAAATTTATTGTTCAATTGGTTGATTTAAATTAAAAAATAAATTTTTCTGCTATTTATAAATCAATTGTGAATTTTTTTTTGGTTTATAAAAAACTCAAAAAAATTAAGCTAAATATTTTTTTAATTTCTAGACTTTCAGAATATTAACAATTAAAATTAATTTTTTCTAGTTCACAGATTTTATCACCTTTTAAAAATTTAAGAATAAAATCTATTGTTCCTTCATTAGCGAATGACATCGAAAGCACTCACTTAAAGTAAATGTAAAAAAAAAATAAAACATTTCAATTCAAATATAATAATTATATATTAATTAGTATCAATAAATCTGCAAAATGTATAGCAAGAAGTAACCAGTGCATGTTTTTAATATAATTATATCTAATTTGATTTTAATATAGTCGAACCTATACAATTATCCCTTCTTCGCTCTTAAAACTCTAAGAAATTTGAATCTTTAATTAAGCCACATATAAATATATCAATCATTTTTTCCAAAATGGTCCATCTTATTATAATTAATCGTCAAATCTAATTAGAAATAAAAATCGTGTTGGCTTTCTAATTGAAATATCCGGTAAAGTGTACAAAAAAAAAGTATTAATTTATTTATATATTATTTACACAGTAGATACTAGTCATACAGACGTATAAGATTTATATTGTTGCTATTGTATAATGAACACTCTAAACGTGATATATTTACAATTAATTTCTCTCTAAATATCGAAATAAAAATGGCTTTTATCGAAATCATATACAATTTGCGGCAAACATATGCTTTTGGATTTTAACCTTTCCATAGGTGAAATATTTGCTTTCTATATTCAATTTTTTCTCACCGAGAAAATTTAATTATTTAAGTTCATCAATCATTGTTAATTAAAAAAAAATATAGAATTTTTATTAATTACAAATACTATTTATTATTTATAATTTTTATGATGAGAAAGGTGTGAAGAAATTATTACGATTATTTAATAATTGAATTTGATGGGATTATTATGGTGCTGTAATTGAAAATCATTGTCGTTTAAATTAATTTTGATTTGAGAAGATTAAATTAAATAATTTTTGAACTGGATTATTTTTATTGCTCAATAAAAATTGAGTACAATTAATTTTTATTTAAATTTGTTTACCATTAGAATCGATTATTTGCATAATTTATTGACTAGGTGCGATATTACCACAATTTCAGTTAGAAGGGGTACAAGGAACGAAGAATTCCATCCGGAGTATAAAACTCTTACTTTCCGGTGATAGCATGTCAGTATAGTATAGAAACTTAGTTTGTTTTAATGCGTGATTTTTGTGAATATGAATTTGAGACTTCAATTTGTGGTAAGTGAAAATTCAATAATTTTCTCCTTTCCTACAATTTTCCTTTATTAGTAACGATTTAATTTAAAAGTCTACACAGACACGGATATGTGGTCTTTCTTCACATTGAAAGTGCATTTTAAAAAGTAAACATACAGGAAATCGCGAATTAAAATTAATATAATTGTAATTAGTGCGTTCGAATTAATTATGGATTTGCGAGTGCAATTAATATTTAAATTGTTTCTACATTTATTTTAATAATAAATTAGCATTTATTATAATTAATACTATTTCTTTTGCAATTTGAAATATAAATATTTTAGGAAATGATGAGCGAAATTATTTAATTACAAATAAATAAATTATTGTTTTGAAATGCGTCAACTATTAAATTTAATTACAAATCTTCGATAATTAAATAAAGCGTAATTTTTAAAATTTATCCAATCAAGTAGCAATTTATTTCACTGTAATAAATAATTAAAATTAATTAAATTATTGGTCGAATGAAGCCAATCAATAATTTTCGATGCTTTCTTAACCGCTCGATTTTTCGAACTTTCCTCCATAATCCACTTAATTATTGACCGTCCCACTTGCGACAATTGTCATTGTTTAAATAAATATATTTTTGTGGAGGCAAATTTTTAAGGCCACATTCATAAGCCCGCCGCCAACGTTCAACTAAATTGAGATTAAACATTCTGCAATCGTAAGAATGATGCAAATTTTTCTAGAACCCATAAATTTTGAGTTCTTTTTTTTATTATTATTTAAATGTAAATATTTGAGTGAAAGTTAAGTTAATGTATGCAAATATCAACAAATGCAACAATTATTGTATGTGCTTTATCTTAATTAAAGCAATTTATAGTTGTGAACGTATCGCGTTTTGATTGGTCGATTAGAAAAATTGACATAATTTAAATACGAAATAATCCAGTCGACAAATCTGGTTTAAACAATGCAATATTACGTTAACGTCAAATTAAAAAATATATCTAATTAGCGCAATGCATTGTTACATCAACTAACACACTTAAATGTAACATCACAACGTCGGTCTATAATTCGCTTTTAATTATATTATAATGTGCTGAAAGACTAAAGTGAAAGCATTTTGAATTAAGTATAAAAAATCAAAACAAAAAAAAATCGTAAATTGAAGATTTTCAAGTTTTTAAATCGAGAATTTCTTCGAAAAAAGTCTAGTTAATGTAGGCACATCCGTATGCTGCACACAGATTACTTTCACTTACTATAATATCATCTATTATGCAATTTTATTGCTTGTAGTACGATGTGTTTTAACACAGCATCATTTACCTTGGTCTACATAATTAACATTTTCGAAAAAAACCTACGTTTTATGATCATGAACTGCTTTTCGGCACAATTTTTTTCGTCGAACATTAAATTTTATTGCAAAAGAGACTTTTCGCTTCTAGTGATTAATTGTGCTTAAAAATTGTTAAAAATCGAATTCAAAATCACACGACTCAGTGAAAGTCAAACAGATGTATCTAGTATGTATTTTTTCTTACATAAACTTAAATGATGAGTATTACAGTATTCGTTCGATAAATCAGATTCCGGATTTTCACTTTCCTTATACAAATATATTCATAGATTAGCGAATTCAATTGAATATTTGATCCGCTTTGTTTGGAACAGTCTCATTATTTTTTCCACCAATGAAAGTTCAATTCCACATATCCTGACCTAAACCATCTGCCTTCTTATAAACCGAACATTTATGGTAATCTATGCAATTTCTCCTTTAACTCACTTTTTACAATCCACTTAATTAGATGATGATGACGGTCTGTCTCCTGGCAGTCAGCGCAGCCAAAACCAAGAAGAAATCGACCACCAGTAGCGAATCGCGCGCCAAACAAAAATCCAAAACGTCCCCGAAAGCGATCATAGCGATCGAAATCGTGGATCCGAGTAACGGCAAAAGCTCGCGCAACTCGAAGCGCACGATCGACTCTTCTTTGGGATACGGCTATCAGAGTTTCCTAGGAGCCACGCATCAGCAGCCCAAATACGAAGTCTACAAATATTCACAACATGACATTCCAGCGTACCAACCATCCGGTGCCAGTCATAGTCATGTCTATCAGACGAATTCTGGACCGGTTGAGTATGACGTGCAGAAATCGATCTCGTACGATTTGCCCACGCAGAAGTATACGGAGATTAGAAGACCGGCTTACCACAACTACCAACCAGGTAAATAAGATTCCTTCCTAGACGTTACAGGATCTAATTAATTTTTGTCTGAACAAGGTACTTTATATTCCACGGTGAACCAACAAGGACAACTTGGAGGCCTTTCGTCCCACGCGCCCCAAAACTCCTACAACCACGGAGCCTCCCCGGTACCCGTCATCATCCTTCGCGTGTACCCCAACCAGTTGAACGACGCAACCAATGCAATTTATCCCAAGCTTCCGCAAAGTCATCCTTTAGCGCACAATCTCAACTCCATCAACTTGCAATCGTTGCTGTCTTCGTACTACCAAGGAATGGTGCAACAAGCGCCAAAGTACGTCTACCAAGCGCCTACGTACATTCCGGAACCTCAACCGCAATACCAACAACAGAACTACCAACAATACGAAGCGCCTCAGAATTACCAAGCGCAGTACCAACAGCAGCCGGAACCGCAATACCAAGAGGAAGAGCAGCAGTACCAAGACCAATACGGCTCCCAAGAAGAAGACGCTAATTCCTTACTAACTCACGAAAACTACCCGTCCAATAGTCACACCAGAGTGATCTTCCGAGACCCCGAAGGTAATGTTAAGACCACCCAAACGCAAGCGCCTCCTCCAGTCGAGACCAAGACGATCAAAATTCACGTTCCTCCCGGTATCAGTGCGGTGCAAGTGCAAACGCCTGATATGCACTATTCGTACGCCAATCAGATTACTGATGATCAGCAGAATGAGAACTATCAGTACTATGTGCAGCAACCTGCGAGTGAGGAGAACCAGCAAGCGCAAGCGCCACAAGCTGAAGAACAAGAGCATGCGCAGCAAGCGGTCAATCAGCAGCAGTATGAGTACCGTGCGGAAGAGACTACGAAGGCGCCGTTTAATTACCATGCACATCAGTACCAAAAACGAAGGACCAGGAGCAAGAAGAGCAATGATGGGGCGACTGCTGTGAAGCAAGCTTAGATGTAATCCGCAAAGGAATGTTATTATTTATATCTACACATTTTTTAAAGTACTAAAATAGTTGTAAATACTTATACTTATTAATAAAAACGAGTCGACTGATTTATTGCATTTTATTACACTTAATAGGCAGTATAGTTACAATTAAGTGGAATGGAAAACGTCACTTCGACATTCGCTTCTTTGTACTTCTCGTAAATCTCTTCGCTGCATCTGCAAGACGTTGGATTGTTACCCGCCAAAAGCGCTTTGAATTTCTTCATATTGTCGAGAAGGTTCTTCGGCAAGCAGACAATGTGATTGCCTTCCAAATTTAGGATGTTCATTTCGCCCAAATCTCTTAAAGTGTCGTTAATTTCCCCCACTTCATTGTGGTCCAAATACAAGTCGACCAATTTCTGCTTTGCGAAAGTCTCGGGGTGCCAAACGCTGATCTTGTTGTAGCTCAGATAAATGCTGAGCGGGTTTGCTCGGAGATATCTGAAAGCGTCTGAAGAAAGCGCGGTAATAAAATTATACTGCACCGAGATGTTCGTTAGTTTTGGGCAATTTTCGAAATCGATGTTGTAGAAGTGCGACAATTCGTTGAAGTCCAACGAGATGCTTTCCAAATTCGGCATGTTATCGAAAGCGATCGGTTTGATGATTTGGATATTGTTGTAAGACAAATTTAAATGCTTCACCGGAACGTCATTGAAGACATCTTCATTGATGATCTTCAAATTGTTGTAGCTCAAATTTAGTACCTCGAGCTCTTGCAATTTACTGAACGCTTCCGTTTTGATATCGGCGATCACACAATTGTTCAAATATAAACTATGCAATTTGGGTGCGAAACTTAGATCCAATTTATGTAATGTGTAGACGTCATTTAGCACTATAATGGTCGTGGTGTTTTCAACATCTTGCACGGAGATTTCATGGAACGGTCGGATGAATTGGATGTCGGACGTGTTATTATTTTGGTAAAGGAGTAAACTGAAGGGGCTTTCGATGGAAGAAGCTTTACCGGTTAGGAGTAGAAGAGATAGTAGGAATATCATTTTGGCGCGAATTTTGTGGCAAGACTAAATTGGTGTTAGAAGGAGGCTAATTTTAATTTGGTTTAGTTTAGATTAGCGGAATAGTGATAGTAATTTGCGGATACGAGCAATTTTCCAATAAAGTTGAATTTTGATTGACGAAAAAGTTACGTAATAAATTCAAAGAAGAAATTTTTTGCGCTAAAATTGTGTTCCAAGAATATGCAACTAAGAATACTTTAATAGTAAAATAAATTATACGCTATATTTTTGCGTCTTTATGGAGACTTTCTAAGCAGAGCTAAATAATTTTTTGACCCTATTTTAGCACCCTTCCTTAAATCCGTATTATCTGAACTTTTTCCTCGTAAAAATCCCCATGAGACACATTAACCGTCATTTTCTCAATCTCTTTCTCCTTCTCCGTTTGAACAACCGCCTTCTTCTTCTTCCTAGTCTTCAAGCTATCAATGGAACAACCAATTATCATTATGAATATCCCAAGACCCACAAAAATCCACTTCACATTTTCGAACTGATCCAATTGTAGCAGCCCTTCCACTAAAGGTCCTTTAATATCATCCGGAATATCATTACTCTACAAAAACGCTATCAATTTGTTGCTAAGACATTTTGGGCGAAGTACCTCTTCAAACCAAAGGATCGGGAAAATTCCCTCACTCACATTTTCCAGCAATTTTACGCTACTTATCCGTCGCAAGCGTATATTCACTTGTATGCGGAATTTGGTGGAAATTGGCGTTGCAGTTCTCTACAAAAATTAGTTATAAAAATATTTATTTACTTAAGAGTACTACTACTTACAGGTTCCACCGAAATAACTGTCGTATGCTTCACCCTATCGGGTTCCAAACCCTCAGCGTATTCCAGCAAAGACTTAGCACCCTGATAGAAATGCGGCTTCGATATGATGATAGGCGTTTGGTAGCAAGCACCCCCTTCGTAAGTACCATAGGGGGGACAATTCTTAGTGTTGCAATAGCAACTTTCTAGCGGGGATTTGGAACCGAAAGCTTTGCGTACCGAAAATGTAAAAGCGTGCAAGCCTTCGTAGTATAATTCGCCACTTAATTCTGCGTGAAGTGATCTGCAATTTTAATTTTGGAAAATAGTAGACGCAATTTCGCTCAGCTTATACCTGCATAGTAGGGCGGAAAAAAAGTCAACCCCCTTCAGCGGTTCCGAGATTTGCGGCATTACGGTTAAGTCAGTACCTTTCATAGTGTTGCAAGGACCTTTTCCCCAAATTTCGAAATTGTTCTGATTCCTATAGGAGATAATTTCGCCCCTTCGAGCGTTTTTGGAACCTCTTCTCATAATGAAAGGACCATCTTCAGTGTTGTTCATCTAAAATCCGGAAGACTAACTATTTTAAAATACCTACGGATAATTTATTTTTACATGATAAAACATTGAATTTATTATCCTTTTCTTCGCGTCTATTCGTCGATTGATTGGCGGGTTCTTCGATCTTATAACGCTACAAATGAACTCTAAAAATCATAATTTCGTATATTTAATTACAACAATTATTTATCGGGGTACTTGTGTTTTTCGCTTCGCATTTCATTGGAATGCCATCGAATAAAATATCCTTGACTTTAGCGGTAATGAATGGGTTCGTAATTCCGGGATACATCGAAGCCACAGCGAGATTAAGGGAGTCCATAAATAACATCGGCGAAAAATCCTCAAATTCCATTAAAATTCCCTGTAAGAAAAGTATGGCTCGTAAGCGGAATGAAGATGTTTGCGGTAATTACCAGCAATCCAAAGTTGATGACGGTAAGGACGTCGTCTTCGGAATAGTTTCCGGAGTCTTGCTGATTGAAGGAGAACATCCTTCTTTGCGTGTATGCGACAGTGTCGTCTTCTTCGCTGTGGTTTAGAATAGTTTTCGGTATAAATTCACTAAAAAATAATATCAATTTTAATATAAAAGTATATTTTTTTGTAAATAATTGTACTCATAGATGTAAGGTCCCACTTCAGTCAATTGGGGTCTAGACCCGTTTTGCACTTCGTCGGGATTACTGACGTTGAACAGATAGACTTTGAATTTTAGGGGGTAAGGAGCGACTTCCCATAATGTAAGAATATCGTTGCTTTCGATTAGGGAAATCGACTAGAAAAATATTTTTAAAGATGTTGCAATAATTTATAATAATTGTACTCACTTTGGAAATCAAATATAATTCTAAAGGGGGTAGAATGTACCAGCCAATTATAATTCCTAATATTATGAAGAAAAATCCGGCAGCCGTAAAATATACGGGATACATTTTGGGGACTAAACAATTATGTAGGGGTTTGGTTAAATTTAATGAATATTGATTAGTCATTAGGGGTATAAATATAAATCAAGGAATTATCCTTAATAAAATCAGATAAAATTGAAAAAATAAATATAATTAATTAATTGTTACGCTCAAGTATTTTATTTTTATTAATATTTAGGGGATTCCTTAATGGCATGTTATATATTTTTATATTATTAACTATAATGACAAATCAATATTTATTTAATATATTATAATAAATCCTGATTTAGTTTAGTCCTTAGTCCTCAAAAATGAACAAAGCGTATCCCGTTTATTTTTCCGCTACCGGATTTATTTTCATAATATTGGGAGTTTTAATTGGCTGGTACATTCTCCCCTCCTTACAATTATATTTGATATCAAATGTGCATAAATTAAATTATTGCTATATACTATTTATTATAAAATATTTTTGTAGAATATCGCATTAATTGAAGACAACGATATTTTTGCTCTATGGGAAGTCGCTCCGTACCCTTTGAAATTCAAAGTCTATCTCTTCAACGTCACCAATCCGGATGAAGTGCAAAATGGATTTCTGCCGCAAGTCACTGAAGTTGGGCCTTATATCTATGAGTATATATTTTTTAAAAATTGTGCGTTTTTTTTTGAGCTTGGATTTTTTTTAGTGAATTTAGGCCGAAAATTATTTTAAATCAAAGTGAGGAAAATGATACTGTTGAGTATACGCAAAGAAGGATGTATAGTTTTAATCAAGAAGAGTCTGGAAACTATTCAGATGACGATATTCTTACTGTCATCAATTTTGGACTTTTGGTAATTATTATGGCTTTATTTTCTTAGCGCTTAATTTTTATATTTATTTTTTTAATTAAAAGGGCGTTTTAATGGAATATGAAGAAGTGTCTGTATTACTGATGGACGGTTTTAATCAAGCGGTTCCTTTTATGTATCCCGGCATTAAAAACCCATTTATTACCGCTAAAGTCAAGGAAATTTTATTCGATGGTTTTCCAATGAAATGCGAAGGAAAAAAAATAAGTAGCTCGTTAAATAAAAATTCCAAGTAAATTTAGTCCAAACTTTTATGCATTTTAGAGTTAACTTGTACGGTCATCAAATCCAAAAAACCTCCAGCGAATCGCAGAATGGACGAGAAGAGAAATTTGTTTACATCAATTTTTTACCACGTAAGAAATAAATTAGTTATTAATTAATTTAGCAAATATTCCGTTATCTAGTTAAATAACTCTGATGATGGTCCTTACATTATGCGAAGAGGCTCCAAAAATTCGCGAAGGGGCGAAATAATTTCATACAAAAACCGCAGAAATTTCGAAATTTGGGGAAAAGGTTGCAACACTATGCGCGGTACTGACTTAACAGTACTGCCTCAAATCTCGGACCCATCGAAAGGGATCGACTTTTTCGCTGCCGAATTATGCAGGCTCGTATCCTACCTTTCCATTAAAATTTCCAATATTAATACGTATTCCAAAAATCTAGATCAATTCATCTAGAATATACCGAAGAATTCGATTACGAAGGCGTGAAGATCTTCAAATTTTCAAAGCGTAAACCGTTCGGTTCAAAATCGGCCGAAAAAAGTTGCTATTGCACTTCTATGAATTGTCCACCCTTTGGTACTTTTGATGGGGGCGCTTGTTACCAGACGCCGATTATTATCTCAATGCCGCATTTTTATCTAGGGGCGCAAACTTTGAGGAATTACGCGGATGGATTGGAACCGGATGGGGATAAGCATGCGACTGAGGTTTCAGTTGAACCTGTGAGTAGTACCCTTAATTAAATAAATTTTATTTATAATAAATTAATTTGTTTAGAGAACCGCAACGCCGATCTCCGTTAAATTCCGCGCACAGGTGAATATCCGGTTGCGAAGAATCGCTCATATAACTTTGCTGGAAAATGTGAGTGAAGGCATTTTCCCCATACTTTGGTTTGAAGAAGTAATTTATAAATAAATTATCAACAAAAAAAAATTATAGAAATTATTGCAGAGTAATGATATTCCGGACGATATTAAAGTACCGTTAATGGAAGGGCTATTGAAACTGGATCAACTGGAAATTGTAAAGTGGGTTTTTATATTTTTTGGCATGGGGGTAATGCTGGTTAGTTGTCTGATCAGTATTTTGCATTTCAAGCCCAAAAAGGTCAAAATAAAGCGTCAAACAGAAAAAGGGCGGGAAGTTGAAAAATTGGTGAAGGAGCCGAAAAAAGCGGTTGATGATTTTTGTGACGATAAAATTCAAATTATTCGCATTTAATTGTTAAATTAGATTGTCTAAAGGACCAAAAAGTAGTACAAAAAAATAGTGAAGAAAAAAAATTAGGAAAAAAATGAGTAAAGTAGCAAAAGAGATTGTTTAGCTTTGCGCTACTTGACTAAGTATTTTTAGTTGCCTACTAGAAAATTAATAATAAATAATATTTACTACTAGAAACAAACTTATTTATTTATTACTAAAACTGTATCAAAACCCAAAAATTGACTACCATCTACCAAAATAAAAAATAACTCTAAATCCTCCAAGAAATGTTGTTCAATCCATGAAAAGTCTTCTTCAAGTTCTTACTATCAGCCCACTCCGAGTCCAAATAAGCATCATCATCATCAGCTTGCAGCTTCTTAAGCTCCTCCTGACGTCTATAAGCATGCAACATCAGCTCCTTTCGATGTTCCTCACTCATCACCGGTTCCCTTCCGGGTGGTCCATCCCCTCTCTTCGATATCTTCATTATTACCTAAACCAAAACAGCGTATCAACTAATTGAATAATTATAATATCATCATACTTTGCTATTTTCTATTTTGCCCACATAATGTTGCAATGTTTTGCTATCATTACGATACACTTCTTTTCCGCAGAACCACAATTGAGCGGTGGTCGGGTCTACCACTTCCAAACCAGCTTGGGTACCACTTAGGTCTTCTATATTTTCGAACTCCATGCGGATGACGTCGTGCGGCGGCAGCTTCATCGGATAGACAATAGTCACCGCTCCTTTCAGCAAATTTATCGCTTCTTGGATCGTTTTCATCGTCAAACATTTATCTACCCAAAAAATAAATTATCCTCTAAATCGCAAAATTAGCAAACGTGATTTACTCTGAAGCACCAAATTCTTGCTGACCATTTCCTTCGCGTCCTTGGTCGCTTTCACCAAAACCTCCTGCATCGCTTTCATCGGCTGCTTGCCATTGCGCCTTCCAATCGGATCCTTTACAAAAGTGAACCCACCACTTGGGATGCTTTTCTCACCCCATAGATCGGGCAGCTTCAACTCCTCCACTTGCTCCTCAGTCAACCCCAAAATTTCCGGTGGAAACAAAGTGCCATGTTTCGCTAGCTCTTCCATTTCGCCACAAATCCGGTCAATCTTCAATTGTCCATTGTAAATCGAGGAAATGGATACGACCAAGTCATCGATTGGGGTTGATAGAGTGGCCTCGATCAGGAAGTGGCTGGTATCTTTATGTTTTAGATTAATTATCACCATGTTGTGGCGTTGGATTAATTAATTTGACAGGATTTGAGAAATAAACAAGTTTTGGTTGCTATGGTTACTAGTATAGGTGGCTATAGTTACAAGTTAGGGAAGTTTGTGGTTGCTGTGGTTACTAACAAGCAATCAATACAATTTTTGGCGGCATTTTCAAATAAATTAGTACTTAATAACTATTCATTTCGATTTGTGTTAACTAGTAAAAGCTAATTTAAATAATTTTACTTTTAATTGGAAAATTGTTCTATAATAGATAATTACAATTAATATGATTAATGATGGAGCAATATTTTGCCGGTTTTGGTAATAATTAGCTTTATTTTGCATTATTTAGTTTGAGGTAATTTACATAGAAATACGTATGTTTTGAGATGATTACCATCATTATATAGTGTTTATCATGTAATTTGTCGCATTTAAACATGCTAGGATATTAAAGAGAAATCAAGATCCAATAAAATCTGAGAAAATGAGAAATTAGAAAACATAAATCGCATATTTTTAGATTTTTTGTGCCATAATATTCGCACTTTATTCTAATAATATTTGCAATGACATAATATTTTATTATTAATTAATTAATATTTTTCTAAATCGAATAAATTTGCATAATTGACAATTAATTATTTTTTTTAGAAAAGAATTCCAAATTTCTCTATAAAATATTTTAACAAGGTCAATCACGTTCTCGTTATTAATTACATTCCTCATATTATGTTTATAGTAAAAGAACAATAGATAGTTAGAAATGTCACAGAAAAAGTCCTTCACGATACGGAAATAAAAAATGCGAAGTACTTTTCTGGTACGTATTGTAGTACCTACAGTGCAGCAGTTGAAGAAGTAATAGTTGTACATTGTACTCGGCAGCAATCCAATTTTCCTTTCTACAATTAGCTATTAAGAACATTCATGTTATAATTTTGTAAAAACGAATTTCATCAACTTTCTTCTCATTTTATTAGCAAAACAAATCTACAACATTTTTGCAACAAAAATAAGGCTCCATCGTGAAAAATAAAACGTAAAACTAGTTTTGATTCGTTTATTATTTATCGCCTGTCAACTATAAAGTGGAATTGCTTCCATCAAACACTTTCAATAATTATTCATTTTATTTTATTTTAATTATTGTATAAATTAATTTTCGATTATTTTGGAAATTAAAATGCGATAAATTTACTTTCTTTCTATATACGTATTATATAAAATGATTTACAAAAAATTATAATAAAAACATTATCATAAAAGGAAATATTCTATAAAATGAGACTAACAGGAAAATGTTTGTTGAAATCTATCTTAATCCGGAGAAAGTATAACGCAAGATTTATCCAGAGGCTGTTGTGCATCCGATGCGTAATTTCGAATTTTTGGGAAAACTTTTCAATATTTTAACAAAATTCAAATTTTGTAAAATTCATCTACCTTCAAGTTACTCAAAATAAAAATAAAAATTCACAAAAAAATTATAGAAGGCCCCCAATTGTCCGACTGCGCTCCACTGTGGCCGCGCATAAAATTCGCATTGACTTTAAATAATAGTTGAACAAACTACACATTTCATTAATATTGACCTAGAAGTGAAGGGCCGTGTCGACATTCATTTCAAATTTGTGAATGTCAATAATAATATGCTAAAGAAATTTTACGTACTAATTAGAATTAAAAGTTTTGCAGTCGTTGCGCTTCGATTCCCGCCTCGCATAAGAAACGTGGTACATTTTAGATCGAAATCTCCAAAATCTATTGTACCTGATCATCAATACGATTAATTAAAATCGAATCCTCAATAATTAATCTCAGACTGACCGCTTGGCTCGCTTAGAGTCAAATGCCCTCATCCTTCCTAGCGAAAGTACCTTCTTCCGTACCTTCAGTTTTTCCCGCGCCTCTCCAAACTGGGGCAATTTTTAAATAATCTTCAGAAAAATATTCATACCCAACATTCGTATAAATAAGAGAGGGGCTTTTAGCATCGTTGCATTTGCTTTGGAGAAGTGAGAGTGAATTGTTTTGTTAATGTGTGCACCTCTTCGACATAATACATCATGAAGTTAATTGTAAGTGCTCGTCGACTGACTCCCTCGAAATATAACCCGAAAATTTCCAGATTTTTTTGGCAATTTGCATCCTAAGGATCAAAGGGGATTCGTCCAACACGCAAACGGTCTCACCAAAACCGACAGTGCAAACCGTTAATTCCATCGTAACCGTCACCCCGAAACCCGAATATTACCCCACCCAATATCAACCCCAGCAACGACCTCAATACGTCCAAGTGATCCGGAAGCCGTATTACATCCCTCAACATCAACAGCAACCCACTATGATCATTATTGCGCAACCCGCGTATTTGCCCGCCAATTTGCTTTACGGCAGTGCCACGCAGCAACTCCTCAATTATTTCCACAGCAATCCCCAAGCCAGGTAATTACAAAAAAATTCTTAACGAAGAAAATTCCAGAAGGAAATATTTTTAGATATCAATTACTTCATGGAAGCTACCAACCTCAACCGCAGCCACAACAAAACTACCTTCAACCCGCCCCAGCCGCCGCTCATTCGATTGGAAATTACCAAATAATTGCCGCCCCCATGCATTACCAACAACAACAACCCGCTCAAAACGCTCACCACGCTCTCTACCAATCTCAACCCCAACCGCAGCCTCGGCCTGAACCTCAGCAGTACCACTTCTCCCCCCACCCCTCGCAGCAGCCACCGATGCAGCTCAGCCAGCTTTCGCACTTGGCGCATCAGGCTGCGCAGCAGTACCAAACCCCAATCCGATCAGCTCCGCCAATCATCACAGGGTTTGAAAACTTCTCGCCGGAGCAGCAAGTGAAGATCAAGGCGCAGTTGAGCGCGCATTTCGGCAGCCCGTTGCAGCCGCTGTCGAAGAGCAAGAATGAAGAGCTCGGCAATTATTTGGCTAGTCCTCAATATTCCGCTAAATATCAGCAACCGACTAGTAATGAATTTGTGCCCAGTCATGAAGTTAAGAGTAATGAAGACAGTCAAGATAAGTCGTCGTATGCTAAAATGTAAATCGTTTTAATTCTTATTTATTATCAAGCTATTTTTCTTTGTAACCTTAAGACTGATGACCTTTATCGTGCTTCTTTTAAATTGCATCTGGATTTTATTACTATTTATTTTATGCAGTGTCTTCGATTTATTTGTTATTGTTTTCTATAAAATATAAATATAATTTTTTGTAATTGTTTGTCGTTTTATTCGAATTTTTTATGGAGTAGCAATCATTTATCTATTAGTAGTACTTATGATTTTGGAAATTTTTAAAATTACCGAGGCATTAAGTGCAAATCGGAAAGTAAAGTTCGAACTAAAATTAATTGAGGTGTAAGAAAAACCCGCTGGATAAAAAGAAAGGACGTGAATCCCATTTCACAGTTAATCTTTTACAGCTTCTATGAGATATTAATAAAAAATGTCTGTAGGTAGCTATTAAAATAAAAAAGCAAATTTTATATGCTCTATAAACTACACATTCCGCTAATTTTCTACTTAGAAAAAGGACACCGATTTGACAAGCATGTAAAAAGTCAATTTCATTATAATAATATGCTGATTATTTATGAATCACTTTTTTATAGAAATATAGTAGTACTACTTTCTACATTGAATAGCCGCTACAATATAATATATTAAATATAATGTTACAATTATTGTTACACCTTAAACAGTTGGAAGCATTTTGTATGGAAATGCTTTCGATTATGCTTTTTGAAATAACATCTTCGATTTCCAATCACCAATAATAAACTTTTAACACGCTTTTAATTAATTTCCTTTTGATAAATCGAAGCGCGTCGTGGAACCTTACTTCTGCGCGCTCCCCAAATTTTAATTGTATAAAATCGCTTTAAAATTAATTAAAAAATATTCGAACGTAATTAAATTGTTGAAACTTTTACCTATCAGATTACCGAAAAATAAACAATTTTCGTCGATTATTTAACATGATAATCGTGACTCTAAACGGTGAACGGATGATCATAAAACCGTCACGTTCTTTTAATTCCTAAACACTTCGATTAATGTAGCAAACACAAATTCCTGATTGCCATTCAATTAATTTGATTTAGCGGAAATTAATTGCTAAATTACATGTGAACAATTATTTTTCGTATATAATCAAAAATTTGGTATTGTACCGCGGTATTTTTTAATTGGCTGCCCACTTGAGTAAAAGTTAAATTTTAATGGTACTTGCTTCGATAAATTATGATTTCAATTTTTCATCATTGATTCAGTTCCGTTTTTTCTCATATCAACTTTCTTCTTCTCAGCTCGAAAATTCTAAGCATGTGTGATAGTTCGCCATCAACAAGGTACAAGTAGTGACCATTCCCTTTTTCAGATTTCTCCATCTAACATAATAAATTAATACCACAACACAAATGGAATATCTCTGACCATCACTGTCATCATTGTCGGCATTTTACGCGTCTAAACTAGGCCGGCAAAAAACAATTTAATTTTTTTAAATTGCTAAATGATAGTAATCGGCGCGATGTTGAATTAACACTTTCAAGTGTAAAAGTAAATAGATTAAAATAGCAAAAAAAAATTAATTTTGATTTGTATAACGTTATTGCGCAACCGGTTGTCTAACTTGCGCATCGTTATTTGTTCGAATTTTTTGCGGGAAAAAATTACTGGACCATTTACAAAGTAATTGAAAGTAAATTAGAAAAAAAACGCTTTGTAAATAAATGCATTGTAGTCTTTAATTTAAAAGACATACGGCAAAAAAGCAACCATCCTTTTAATGAGCGAGAGTTTAATTATAATTTTTAAATTAAGAGCGCAATCATAAAATATTTAGAAAAAATTCTAATAACACTAGTAGTAATATTCTATACATATTTATAAAATACATTCCCAGCCAAGATGCGTAGAAATTGAATTTACGGACGAAAAATGCAACAAGATAATCCAAATTTTATTGCGATCGGTAACCGCATCCTATTATCAATGCAATGAAAGTGTAGAGGAGAATGTAGCAAGTGCATTAAAATAAGTTTAACAACAATAAAACTGAATCAACTTAGAAAGGTGCTTCTATTGATGCTCAATGCGATGAATAACAGTAATAAACATCGCTATTACAATAACATGTAGGCGTTACAAAGAATGGCACGACTTTTCAGCGCGTGGTGCTTTTTGGCTACTATAATTATCATTTTTAATTTTTTAATTGAATTCTTACCATAGATTTTATCAGTTTGATGAGGTAAAGAATAGAATTTGGCTCGTATAAGGTAAACAATTGCTTGCCCGGGGTGTGACCGGTCGCGCGCCATGATATTTTATTTACAAAATGTTTGTTTAATATATAAACTAGAGTACCTATTATTGTTCTAGGTAATAGGAGAAACTTTCCGCATCCGGTTGTGCATAACTTAATTTTCTGGTCATCAAATTTAAATTTTTACATCATATTTACAGTGATTCCACTTTTTATTCGAATTAATTCGTTTTTTCAATAGCGGAATGATTTATAGAAGATTAATCTGAATGATATCATTTAAATATGTGAAACTGATGTTCGTTTAAGTAAAAGTTATGAAATAGCATAATAAAATATAAAATCATATATGTGTAACTATCCTTTCTCCATACTTGTTTTATTTATAGATAGGAACATTTTAAACATCCTACAGTTAAACTAGTTTCTTTTTACACAGGTGTCTTCGCTATCTACGATGCGGATATTAAATTCAAATCATTAATTTGCTAGTTTTAGTTTTTATTGAATACATTAATTGCAATTATGTAACATTTAATTTCAAACAAATTAAACGTCAAAAAGTTGATCCATAAGGTAAACAATTAACTTCCCGGAATGTGACCGACCGGTCCGCCAAGGATACGTTTCAAAATAAAGAAAAGATGTTTTTAACTGCATGTCCACACAATTAACATGATTGTTGAAAACTGTAACAATAAAACTAATTGTGACATGCTACACTATTGTTGTATGATAGTTGATTAAGATAAACAATGTTGGCTTTATTCCATTTTAAAGTCGCTTTAGAAATGAAATTTTCGCCAATGAGTACTTTTCGTTGAGTTACAAATTTGTTACAATATTTAATTGACTGCTTTCTTTTCGCATTGATTCACTCATAAGTGAATTAGCAAAAACGCCTGTTAATTATTTTTCGAAAAATTGAATAATGATTGTGTTCGCGTACAGTTACCAATTAGCAATTAGCATTTAAACAGTGTGCTATTAAATTGTAAATTAATCATCAATTTATGTTGATTAGTAAGTGGCGGTGGGGGTAGAACAGTGCCAAGTGTAAAATATTTTCGAGGATTTCAGAAGACGTAATTAGATACAAAGTAGGGTAGGCGTTTACCTATTACTATTACTAATCTACGTTCACCATAACGAAAGTACAAATGGGAGTCCATCGAAAGACCAATCTTTAATTTGTGTTGGACCTTTCTTCAATCTGTATCAATTCTCTCAAACCAAAATGGTAAGTCACATTTTTTTATTATTATTAAGTGAATTATTCGTGCAATGTGTGGGTAGATTAATTAAAAAAAATACGTAAGTACAAATTATTTTTGCAAAAATTAGTAATTTTCTTGAGTAGTTTCACTTTTATTAAAATTGTATGCAATTATGTGGTAGATGGAATTATTTGGTTGCACTTTGAACTTGCTTTCGATTTTTGGAAATTAATTTGGTTTGAAAAATATTTAAATTGGGTTTCTATTTTTTATTATTGCAATAACCGTGTAATTTATAAAATATCAAAAATTATTTTTAATTTTAATTTATTTTGAAACTATTTGGAATTTTTTTTTAAGAAATTGCACTTAAATTTAAATTATTTTTGCTTTAAAATATTTTTAAAAAACCAAAGAATTTTACCAAAAATTAACTGCTCATTAAATTATTATTATTATTGTTATTTTGTTGACAAGTTAATTATATAAAATATTAATAAAGTGCAAATTACGCAAATTGCGGCAAATTTCTAATTTTCTAATCAGTAAAAACAAAAAAGCGCATCCATAAGAAATTAATCAAAAATAATATTTTTAGTCCGCGTTTTTATGCATGAAAATTTTCCATATAATTAATTTAATAATTAACATTTAAGCGGTTTAATTTATTTTCGCGCCTATTAAAAAAATTTGCACCAATTAAAAACTACAATAAATAAAATTAATTAAGAAAAAAATAACGGAAGTAAAATTATAAATAAATTCAGTAAAACCCGACTATAGTAATTTGTTATAATTAGCTAAATGCAAATCGCCCCAACAAATAGAAACATATTCCGATTTCTTATCTTCATTAAATCCTCATGCATCACTAATTACCATGTTAGCTAAAAAGACAACAGTAGATACAAATTTTCCATCTATTATTACCATTAATATCTCGACTGCTTTTATTTTAATTGCGAGTATGAACAAAAGCGTATTAAGAGGCGTGCCGCTGTACCAGAAGTTGTTTCCTCTTTTTAATAATGTTTTGTACAACTTTCACTCTCAGATGTAAAATTGCGACCACCACAAAAAAAAAAGAAAAATATTTGTAACTGGTTCCGCTCTCTGTGTTCACTATCTAAATAAATAAAAAAAACTAGCTCGTAATATATGCAGATGATGCACATTATAGCGCAAAATTAGAATAACTCTCATATATTTTTTTTTTTCATATCTAGAAGCTTCTTCTGATCTGCTGCCTTCTCTCCACAGCGCTGGCTGGAAGTGAAAAAAAGATCAGCTTAGAAGACATCGAACGCGACAATTTGACCAGCGAAAGGAGCCCATCGCCGAAAGTACCATCAATCGCGCAATCACCGACCAATTACGGATTCGTACCGGTGCGTACGGCCACCAGCTACGAACAAACGGAACCCAAAGTGCAATATGTAACGCCAGCTCAACCCCAACCCCAGCAACAGTACTACCAACCATCGTACCAAGAGCAAGCGAGCTACTACGCCTACCAACCCCAACAAGCCTACAAGCAATACGAAAACGTCCAATATGTAACCGATAATTCCATTCAGGCGCAACCGCAGTACTACGCGCAGCAACCCCAGTACTACTACGTGCAGCAGCCGTCCTCCAGCAACGAGGTGCAAACCTTCGTCAACCCGAAGGAAGGGGTGCAATATATAATGTTCATCCCAACTTATGTGCCCCAATCGCAAGTAGCGCAGCAACCGGAAGTAGTACCGGAGGAAACGTACGTCGCTCCCGCCAAACCCCAAGTGCAGTACCAAGTACCCACTTATGTGAGGAAAGGGGAGCCGAAAAGCTTGCTGGATTCGTATGTGCCGTCGATTTTGCAAGTGCAGTACTACAACAAGCAGAATTCCATTCCAAGGGAGCCGGCGGTTAAATATAGTAGTACGGCAAGTACCGGAAAGTCGCAATATGTGAAAGGTATCAGTTATGTTGCTCCACAAACGCAGGAAACTCGCTTGAAGGAAACTTATCAATATCCGAGCGCTTATCGCTATTATAAAAGAGGATTGTAATGAAAATGCCATACCCTCATCCATATAATTATTTATTAACTTTTTCTGTTGTAATGCGGATATTATTTAAGTTGCTGTATTATTCTTATCACAATGTGTAACAGTTTTATTTGTGGTACTAAAAATTATAAGCCTTTGATTTGGCCAGTTGTTATCCTTATTGTATTTATTTCTGTATTTTTTTTTGAATAAAATAGTGATATTTAGATGGTTTTTTGAGTTTCTCAACCCTAAAAAAAATATTAAAGAAATTAACTTATCAAAAAATACCAAAAAAAAATCAAAAAAATTGTTTGGCGCGGCCGGGATTCGAACCCGGGGCTCTCCAACTTCCGGCTATTTTTTTTTATACAAAGTTTATTTTCTATTAATTAAATACTAATTGTTTTGATTTTATAAGGTCTTAGAAAAAATAAAAAAAAATGTTTGCTGTATTAAAATAATTTATTTAAATAGCGATTGCTAATTTTATTAACAAAAACTTAAAGGCTATTATAATATTTTTACAATTTTTTTGTTTAAACTAAATCACATTTGTAACAATAAATCACAAACATTTATACATATAAATGTACAAGATGTAATAAAATAAAAATATAAAAACTAGTTAATCATATACTTATAGTACTATAATAGTTATTTTTTAATGCAATTTGAACATGATCATCGCTTTTTGTAATTAATACTGATTAAGTTCAATAAATAGAATGTTTTTTTTTTGTTGTAAATTTGAACGGCTCGAAAAATATTTGATAATATCAAAATTGTAACTTAAATATAGTATGTTATAAATAAAAAATAAAAATAAAGAATGGTAACGCTAAAATGAAAAAAAAAATACGACTGCGAGGTAGTACCCAGGGAAAATGCCAATATTTACAAATCGCCCTGTATGATATCGAAATTAGAAATATTTTACAATAAAAGTCTTTGCTTAAAGTACATGACCGCTTTGTTCTTAATTATTTTTGATTCTAAAAACATTTAAAGCTATAATTGAAAGAAAAAATAATTCGCTTAAAAAAATCCAGCTAAAAAATCGCCTCTTTCAAAATACAAAAATAACAAGAGGTTTAGTAAGTCGATGAAATAAAAATAATTCTATAAAAATAGGTTTAGCACGTTTCGAATTGCAAACAAGATCTCAAAAAAATCTTAGTCCATTTATCGAGTGTACTTTCGAAAAAAAAAGTACGTCAAATTACTCGCCACTAATCATTTTATCCAAAGCAAAGTAGCTGCCCGAAAAGAGTCCAAACAATGCCAAAATAATGATCAAAATATTTTTAACTAATTTCCAACGATATCGACCGAATCCAGTGTCCAGCATCAATACAGTTTCAATTACTGCTGGAATGATGAGACCCAAAGTGGAGAAGAAAATTGAGCCCACTAAGTCGATTAATGGCCCAAGATGATCTCTGGCGGCTGCTGCGATTCCTACAATGATAAGTACCAAGCCAATGCGAAGGAGGACTTGGCTGAGGTTGTGGCGACGCTCCGGGATTAGATCCTTGATGCGTCTCCAGGTGATGTCAACGGGCACGTAGAATTGGAGCATGAAAGTGAAGAAGACTGCTATGCAGATGCAGCATTGCGCTACTTGGGCTGGGCTGCAATAAAGAAAAGGTACTTTTAGATAGGCAACCAGTAATTCATATACAGTAACTATTCTTGCAAATTTTGAATATGGTGTATTGTTAGTTGCATAAAAATAAACAATAATAAATTTAAAGCATGTATTGTTAGTTGCCTATATCTGGCGCTAAAAATTTGAAAAATAACTTACATGTCTCCCGTCGTCAAATTCATGGTAATACTGGGCTCGGTTTTGTCTCCATATCGCATGTAACCGAAAAATCCAATAGCTGAATAAAGCGTCACGACTGCTATCATCGCCGAATTTAATACACCGGGACATCCAACGAATTGTGGCTTCAACATTGAATTTTCGACTGGCATGATGGTACCAATACCTTCCATCGCAAAAATTACGGTACTGAAAAATAGCGGCAATCCGGAAATTCCTTTTTTTTTTGCCGCAAAATAATTTAATTAGTTTTTTTTTTTTTTAAGTGAGTAGTACCTTTGCCCATTGAGATTTCGGAGATGTCAACATCGCCTAATCCGCTGAATAAATAATAAAGGGTGATGGCGAATGCAACAATCATAGTTGCATTAGCAATAAATGAAAATGGTACTAAATGCTTCAAGTCTCGAACTTGGCAGCAAATAATTAAAGGTACCAGAAGCATTAATTTGTAGTACTCGGTCCAGCCCGCTGTTTCCGGGTAGTAGTACTTAATTATCTACAAAAAAAATATTAACAATATAATATTGAATAATTAAAGCGAGCGTTTTAAATTTTTCGCGCCAAATTTCCAACTGGCAATTGGCGAATGCGCCGGGTGCGTAACCAATTACAAGGTTGCGATTTTGCGCGGCAAATTTAAAACGCGTTTCCTATAGTTATGCAATAACTTTACGAACACCTGCTATATTTTAAAAATGTTAATTAAATTGTCGTACTTGGTTAAGAGATGTTGTAATGAACACGACATAAACAGCATTTCCAACGTAATAAGTGAGTACCAATGCGATTTCCACAAAGTTCCTACAAAAACAAAAAAGTTTAAAGCAATCAAATAAAATTCCATCGTGTGATTGAATTGGATTCACTTCAATTCAAATAGTAATCACTTTCTCTTAAAATTAATTTGATTAAAAAAAAAAACAAATAAATTTACTTTCTATATAGGAATAAAGTACCTAGTAGTAGTTCGTGTGGAATACAGATTTTTATTTCAAAGGATCTATCTTTTGTTGTAATTGAATTCGGCATTTTTGTTCATATTTAATTCGTTTTAGATAGTAGTTGCAGGCTTGCAGGTGCATTTTTACCGGGTGGCTTAATTTAATTAAAATATTTCGAAAATTATAGTAAATTATAAAATATTTTAATGGGAAATGCTTCAGGAAGTTGATTACTTTCATAGAACTGACTTAGATTCATCAATAAACCCAATCAGGATTTTGTTTCCTGTTGGGTTAGCCACTGAAAGTTTCCGAAATGCGCCAAGCAAATTTTCCAAAAAATGAGTCAAAGAAAAATAAAATTTTATTTACTAAAATTTTCAAATAGCGCTGATTATCCTTCAATTTAATTACAAATTACGTGTATAAGTACTGTATGGAATACTTTCACTGCAACTAGATAAAATCAGTGCATTCTAGCTTCTTTTGCAACAACTTCAAATAAAAGGGCAAAATATTTGCAAGGATTTCCAGTAATTACAAAAAATTCAAAAAATTCTTAGCACTCCAGTTTTATTCAAATAATTAATAGATCCAAGGATGTTACGAGTTCTTGGGCTTTTCCAACTATGGTAATAATTCGCGTTCATAAAATTACATGAAAAAATGCGAAATTTTCAGTTCAGTGAAGATGTTCACCGATTTGCATAAACGAATTGTCCTTAACCGAGTTTTTGTCATTGCCGCGACCTTTTATTGTTATTCAAATAACGAACGAGGTGCAGTATTATAATTATTTATATTTTTGGTGATGATGACACCCTAATAGAATCTACAGCATTAAAAAAAAAATATTTCGACTAACTGCTTTTTTCCAATTAATTTAATGCGCATTTTTCTAGCCTAACCAGTTAAGATGACCAATAGCAATAATGCTAACAACATAAACTACTTAAGTCAATAATCGCAATGAAGGCCAGCCCCCCGGGCTTCCGTCCAAAAATTACCGCTCATTTTTTTCATAATATTAGATCGTTATATATCAATTTAAATTCAACCACTGTATTCCATTTTAGGCGGGAAAAATTTAATTCAAAATTTATTTAATTTTTTTTCGCAATTAACTGAATTTCTGTATAAGATCGATTTCTCGGAATTGGAACTTACTTGGCAAACCGGGACCATGGCCGCAGTTTTTTCGGTCCATATTTAAAAACGGCCTCGGCAGTCTCTGCGAATCCCAAACTTGGAACTTTGGATCTCTTGCACATTTCCTGCGAAGCGACCACCTGCAACACAAAAATTAAAGAAACCTGTTCCGTTTTTTCCGCCCCGACAATTTAATTTTTAATTTATTTAAATTTTTTCCATGGGACAGAATGTATATTTGCATCCATCATTGCATGGCAGTACGGAGTACTCGCACATGACCTTAACTATAACTTTCAAATTGCAAATAGTTACGACACTGTATTTATTATATCATTATGTATGGTGGTATACAGAGTGTTGCGAATCGCTTTTGTTCTTCATTTCGCCTTTTGTTTTATATGTGCGTCAAAATAAATTGTCGAGGGTTTTGCACTAAACCAATTTTAAGCTTGGCTTAAGCTAGAGAAAAGATTTTTTTTGCACCGTGGTATTATTAAATTTAATTATATATAATCTATTCGTCTACAGTTTAAAACCATTTCTGATTATGTCGTATATATGTAAATATCAACAATCTAAAAATATATACTTTATGCATAACGCTCGGTATATTCAATAATAATTTATGATAAAAATTCATAATAGAAAAATATTGCAACACCATAATAATAAACATACAAATCTATGAATTAGTAGAAAGTATTTTTCAGGAAAAATTTAGTCCCCGCAAATTACTAGTTATAAATGTTTTGAAATAATTGGACTTTATAATTGATGTTTGAAAACTAGGTGCATATTTATCGCATCGAAAAAAAATAATAATAAACTTACCAATATGTGAATCGTGTGCGTACATAGCACTCCGATTACTATGGTTCCTATTAATCCTACAATTAGACCGGCATGGCTGAAAGCTAGCGGAATCGCAAGGATCCCGGTGCCGAGGGAGCTTTTTAATATGTGAATTAGGGCCCCAAAAAATCTGCAAAATAAAATTAAAAAATAGTAATACTATAGTGCGCCTCGCATAGCGTCAGAATTGACGTTCCCCCACCATTTCTTTCCCAGCCAATTAAAATGTGGTAGTATGCATAAACTAGTGTAAATTATTGCGTAAGCATATTTTTTCCAACGCAACAAAAATAAACCACTTGTCGCGAGATAACCGGCATAAAAATGTGTAATATATGTATTTTTCAATTGACTGCATTTCAAGTACATTTCTATCCAATTGATTATTAATTGTTCGATTAATATGAACAATTTTTCGAATAATAACAATATCCAAGGAAAAATTGCTTACGTATTGGGATGGTCTAGATGTCTGTGTTCATAAGGATTATATTCTTTCTCGTTGAGCGTATCTACACTTCCTACAGGTACTTTAATTTCATTATGTGCCAATGTGGCCCTGAAATGGAAATAAACAACATATCAATAATAGTTTTAATTAATATTGTAATAAAAAAACGTCAATTAAAATAATAAACTTACGTTGAACTGAAGTTATCGATGGTAAACGTCGATGGGTACTTTTCTTTTTTCTCGTCTGACATGTTAATTATTGTTGGTCAGTAGTGGCGGCTGCGGCAAATTAACACAAAATTAGGAAAATTTTTCGCACAAATTTAACCGGTTTGCCCCGAATAATGTGTGGATGGCATTTAAATGAATCTGATATTATGCAAAAAAAAACAAAAACAACGTTAAATATAAAAAATAAATTTTCCGATTTGTAAATCATGAGCGACACATTTAAATATTTTATCCAAACAACTTAAAAAACGAAAAATAATACCGATTTGCGGTTGCAATATTTGTTTTCAAATACAGTCATGCATATTCAAAATTACTTAAGTGACTTAAGTGATTACTTTAAGTCGGATTAAATTGAGATAAATTAAATTAAGTTGAGATAAATTAAGTAAAATCAGTTAAGGTCGCATGCATAATTTTTATTTTTAAAAATGATGTATCAAACTAATTGAGACCATGGGTACTTAACTAAAGTACCACACGTACTTTTCTAAGAACGAAAAAATTCCCAAAATTTCATCATGCATTGAAGAGGTGATTGAAGGAATACATTGCATTGTTTTATGTATTATCTGAAAAATCTTGTCTCGATAATTGATATTTCTAATAAAAAGTTGTGAACTGATTGTATTGAGTGCTTAGCAATTTTCTTAGTAATTTTCAAAAATTGTAATTTTGAGGAATTAAATTAAATTTTGAAAAAGCTACTAATTTTACAGTAATTATGAATGGTTTAGTAACGTTTTCACTTTCCCTATTAGTGCGGTCTCGTAATATTCGCCTATGGTATTTTGTGTAACACTTTAGCAACAACATTGTTGATAAATTAAATTTGGATTGAATTATTTTTTGGGGTAAAAACTGTGAATTATATAATTTTGTGCATTATGCGCGATGTGTGCGATGATTTAAAAAAATGATGGTACTAAAAGAAGTGGATGACCTAGTTGATTGGCAACAAGAAAGGCAAAATTAAATAGAAAACTCACTTACTTGTAAATATGTAATAAAAATAATTGCATCCAGTTTAATAATGATTGAATTACCCACTAACACGAATTTATATACACATAACTTAGGCTGATGCGTGTGTAAAAGTTCCGACAGATTTGCGAAGCTAAAGCATACTAAAGTAAATAATAGTACCTGTGATAGTATATACATACATTTATATACTGTCCTCCAATCCTCCAATCTTCGCATATATACACACACAAAATTGAATCAACTTGAGTAATTAATTTTATTTAATTTTGCATTATACTTATCACAACATTACAATCAATATTAAGTCCATATCTACGTCAATCATCGCATTTGCTCTTATAATGCGATATCTTAAAAGTTTATATTAATCGAACTGATTTTTTATGACCGTCTCATAAAAACTTAAGCCGAGAAAAAATTATTTTACAGCGCGATACTGACATTTTGATTTTATTTGGCGAGCGCGCACTTTCAAAAATTTGTTGCGCGCTAATAGAAATTTCCTCGAGCGCCCTTAAAGTGCGCAAAACTAATTTAAATGGCGTCAAGGAGGGTCGGTATATGTAAAATAATGTTTGTTAAGCTCAAAAATATTTTTTTTAATCCAAAAATATTTTTTTTTTTTAAATATTTTATGGGTTTAAAAGGAGCGCGCTTGAAAACTTACATTTAAAAATATTTAAAATTTGCTTAAAGCGCTCATAAAATAATAAGTTTTTTAATCAGATTAAGTAAAGGGGTTTTAAACAAACCCAAAAATATATTTTTTTTAATTTTTAAAATTTTTTTTAAAAAGGTTTTTCAAAATAATGGGACTAAGCGCTCTTGAGACGGATCAAACCCATTCCATTCCAGGATTTACAAAAATGCCTGGCATTCAATTAATATAAGGACAATAACAATGCTCTTGACATTTCAAGTTCTTTGTAAATGTGTATGGGGTTTCATTTCATTGTAAATATAAACACGCTGTGCAAAATAAAAATAAGTCCACATTGTTTCTATTACTTTTTTTATCTTTTTCAGATAAAATCAATTGCATTAATAAAATTTTGATTGTTTCATTTTTATTAGCACGCATTATTTTTATGGATTAATTAAATAATACAATGGTAGGAAGAAATTTAACAGTTTTTCCAAACGATTAGTAACAATAATAATAATAATCGTGTAATCAAATAAAAATTTTAAATCTGATTCATAAATAATTATCCTAACGGAACTAATATTAATTATACAGTTAGTAAATTTGCAAATAAAATGCAGTATGATGACTTTTCGATAGTGATTCATTTTGATGATGCTTAGGTATATTATGAATTTTAAAATTAATCTTAATTATTGTTTCTATTGTACGTCTGTACACAATAGGTACAAATTCGTCAAATACGTGAGAAATAACAATAATAAAAATAATAGATACAAATTAAACGACGATAATTCATTATGTACGCGTTGTCACATTAATATTTATTCTCAATACGTCTATACATCGATTATATTTTAAATAAATAAAGCTTAAAAATATTAACAATATTTACCTTCCCAAATATTTACTTAGCCACTGGCTAATTCCACCCTAAAAATAAAATAATGCTAAATACATTTAAAGTAATTTTTGTAAACAATAATTTATTATTATTTCATCCTCATAAATAATAACAACAATAATAAAATACAGAAATGATACTTCTTATTTCGGCCATACTGGATTTTCAAATTTTAAATATGCGCACCGAATATTTCAATGTATTTCCTAGAGATGTCACTAAACTTGTTAATTATTAATGTATGATAAATAATAATTAACACAATACTGCCAAATATTGATTAAACTCGTGTTATTAAATTAATGTTATTTAATAAAATCGCAAATAATCCATTTATTATCTAATATTTTGGCAGCTGTCACTGTCACAAAATTTTAGGTTATGTTAAAATGTCAACATAAATTTAGCAAAATAAATAATTAACAATTTTAGTATGTTTCCACGTACTTATTACATTCTAGTGAAAGGTGCATATTCTTTAGTTACAAAGCTATCATGCGACAAGCATGGTAAGTTAAAATCCAATTAGAAAAATCAACATTTTCATAACAATTATTTCAGCAATCAAACAATTCAGCTTAATGCAAAACAACTGCCTGGTTGTGCACCGACTTACAATAAGCAAACGTGCATTAGTGTGGAATCGATTACTATGCAAGGAAAACGACAAAGCAAATCTGCAAGCAAAACCGAAAGCGAAGAGCGAAAAGAGCCCCGTCTTGAAAATAATCGCACCCGAAATAGCGAAAAGCGACAAGGACAATGTCCTGCTTGAAAACATCAAAGAGCAAAGCCTACTCAAGGAAACGGACAAGGTATCTACGATTTTGTCATCCGAACCGATCAAGAAACTAAAAGAGAAAATTATAGGTACAAAAGAGTCGAAAGAGAGCAAAGAGCAACAAGGTAAGCTGTCCGCTAAACCGCAATGCTATTTATCTACCACTTTAGAATTACAGCGAAGCAGCAACAGAAGAAACGAAAACGCGTCGATTTATCGGCCCAATCGCTCGAACGCAACTTTATTACTCCAGTGAAAGCGATGGACGATTTTTTGTTGAAACCCACGGACTTGGAATCGCTGCCGAAAACCAAACGGCGATCGCCATACGAATCAGAGCCACCTATCACGGTTTACTGGCGAAAGGACGTGGAAGCGAAGTCGATCGAAGTTTGGGGGTCGCAGGAGATTTTGCAAAAGGAGCTTTTTAAGCGCGATATTGAGAAGAAGAAGTACCAGCAAAGTGAGTTCGATTTCGTTTATTAATATGAATGGTTGATACGTTTTGGTTTTAGATATATTCACAGTTAAGCGAAGATTGCGGGATTACCGGCGGGAAATGGGGAAGTCTACTGAAGTCTTGCAGCAGGATTCTGGGCTAATGGGGCGATCTGGACGAGTTGTGTTAACGGCAGTTGTTATGTTAGTTAATTTTAAATTTAATTAAATATTTACTAAAATATTTAATTTAATTTTGAAATTAGAATTTAATTTCTGCGTTTGCAGCAATGGTACCAACTGTTTATTCAAACTATTCGCTTGGTTGTATACGGGATCGCACAGCATGTTCTCGGAATGCATCCATTCGTTGGCAGATACAATAAATCAATTGATTTTGGCTTTTGGGATTCATAAATCTGTCCAAGTAATTTTTTTAAAAAAAATTGTTAAGATATTTTATTAATTAATAATTAATTTTAACAGATCGCAGACTCGTACCATCCGTACGGCTACTCAAACATGAAATATGTGGCGTCTTTAATATCGGGCGTTGGTATTTTCTGCGTGGGTACCGGCTTGTCGTTTTACCACGGCATTTCGGGGCTGCTTAATCCGCATCCCGTTGAGGACTTTTTTTGGGTAAATTAATAATTAAACTTAACAAAAAAAAATATTTTGTGGTAGGCTTATTTTATTCTAGGAGGCTCTTTAGTCTCAGAGGGCGCCACTTGGCTGGTAGCTTTCAACTCAATCCGCAAAGGCGCTAGGGAAGTGAATATGTCGGTGAAGGAGTACAGTAAGTGCCACTTACCGCACTAGTTTTTTTTTTAACTCGCAAATTTTAGTTATACGTGGACAGGATCCAAGTGTAAACGTCGTCCTCCTCGAAGACTTTGCGGCAGTGGTTGGTGTGATAGTAGCCGCGACTTGCATGAGCATTTCCTCACTTACCAACAACCCCATTCCGGACGCGATGGGCTCAATATTTGTTGGTTGCATTTTAGGATCGGTCGCCTCGTTCATTATTTATACGAATGTTGCTGCGTTAGTCGGCCGGTAAGAAAATTTCCCTTAAATATTAATTATTGTAATTATTTTGCGTGTGGGTAGATCGATACCAGAGGAAAATCTGGAGAAAATCAACACGGAATTGGAGCGCGACGTAATGATCCGAGCGATCCATGATGTGAAAGGTATCGATATGGGCACGTATTTGGTGCGGTACAAAGCGGAGCTCGATTTCGATGGGCGAGAGTTGACTAGGGCGTATTTGGACAAACAGGATTTGAATGAGTTGTTAGAGGAAATGAAGAAGTTGGAGAATATTGATAAGCTTGAGGAGTTTATGTTGAAGCATGGCGAGAATATTGTGGATATGATGGGCGGGGAAATCGATAGGATTGAAATGAAACTGAGAGTAAGTTGCGACTTCGTTTTATAAATATATTAATAATATTGTTAAAAATTGTGATTACAGAAGAAACATCCAGAAATACGACATTGTGATCTAGAAATATTATAAGTGTATTTTAGCGCTATTTTTACGAGATATAAATGTGTAAATATATTAGTTTTAATTTATTTTTATTCGCCAGTATTGAGTGCTTGTTGTTTTTTATTAATATTATTGTTGTAACTCAATCAGAAAGTTGTTTTATTTTAGAAATAAATATTTACTCATTTGAAAATGTAAACTTTATTAAAATAAACCTAACAACTTAAAAAGAACACAAAATGTATAATTAAAAAAAATAATAATCCAAACCCCTTATTTCGTCTGCAAATTATCCATGTTCGGTTTGATTGAGAGATCAACATCGTTAAAATACGGATGCAGTGCAATGCGTTTTGCTGAGATTCTCTTATGCGGATCGTAAACTAACATTTCTTTCAATAAATCAATACCATCATTATCCAAATTCTTCAATTGCGACTCCAGATTGTAACTGGTCCAATTCGGGAAGGTGGCCTTGTAATCGGGCATCGACGACACACCGGGCCACAACTCTTCCGTCGGGGTCATCAGCACCCTACCAAAACCCCATTTTATTAAACTACTAAACAAACTAATAAATAATTACCTGAATATTCTAAACAGCTGATCAATCTCCGAATCGCCTTGAAACAGCGGACGTTTCGTAGCCATCTCGGCGAAAATGCACCCAACCGACCAAATATCGATCGGGCACGAGTACCGGGTGCCCCCCAACAGCACCTCGGGGGCCCTATACCACAACGTAACCACTTCGTGCGTGTAAACTCGCACGGGCACGCCGAACGCCCGACCCAACCCGAAGTCGGCCACCTTAATAGTACCATCATACGTAATCAACAAGTTCTGCGGTTTCAAATCGCGATGCAAAATCCTCCGCTGGTGACAAAACAGGATGGCTTCGTTGATTTGGAACAAGTAGCTTTTAACCAGCCGCGGATCGACGAATTTGCCTTGCTCGATTTTATCGAGGTACTTCTTCAAATCCATCGACAAGAATTCGAAGATTAAATAAAGTCGGTTCTCTTCCATCAAAACGTCTTCCAGCGATACGATGTTGGCGTGCCTCAGTTCTTTCAGTAGCGATATTTCGCGGACGGCTGTCGATGGGACTCCTTCGTCTTCTGATTCAAGTCTGCGGGAAAGTTTGTTGTGGGTTTGTTTGGTTGTTAAAACGTGGTGGTGACTTACCTTATTTTCTTCATGGCTACAAATGCGCCGGTGATTTTGTTTTTGCCTTTGTAAACCACACCGTACGTTCCTTCGCCGATCTTTTCAATCTTCACGAAGTCATCCATGTTAACATTGGATTTGGTCGACATGTTTCAGCACCTGCAAACTTTAAATTCAACTTTGCACGTGGGTTTATACACTGGATGATGTTTGGGCGGTTGAGCACTACGTTTCGTTAATTGTAATTGGTAATTTCGTGGGGGATTTACTTACAAAAAGGGTGAAATGTTAGGCAAGGGTTGTAAAGTTGACAGAAGTCTTCGTAACGGACTAAAACTATTTGAAATGGTTATATTTTGCTACCAACATTATAGAACGAAATTACTAGTGACAGTTATAATGAATTTAAATTAATTAATACCTTAAGAATTATTTTCGTAATTTTTAAATAAGCAATTTAGAAATATATGCGGGTTACTATGTTTTTAAATACTGTTATTATAGTGTGTTTAATTTGTTACAAATATTGTTTAGTAACTATTTTGCGGTTGGCCTCACTGAAGTTTGAAACAAGTTCAAAGAATCAAATCCTAACCCGACTTTAATGTCATTGTTTGTAAACTAGTTTAAAATTGTGATATTATTTGTAATAATGGTAAATATTGCCTAAAATATTGTGCAATCTATTCTAGAACTTATAATTTGCAGCGGAGAAGTGCGGCACCTAGTCAAATCCACAAAAGAACAAGCTCGCCCAACGAAAATAAGGCTCTTCCAGCAAAAAGAACGAGAACCCCCGCAATTCAAGAAAATAGCAATGCTTTAGCCAGAAAGCCACTCACACCATTAGGATCAGTGCCTATAAGTACAGTAGTGTTAACCCATGTAAGTGCCCTTTAATTAATCAACACGTAAAGTTAATACGCTTAAATTCAATTTCAGGAAGAGATAATCAAAAAGTTATCCGCACCATTCAAATGTCCAATCCCGGGCTACGTATGTTCACACTCCACACGAAATCTGGGAATCCGTCGGCCACGCGTTCGCCGAGCTTTGTACGATCCAAACATGCCAAACGCTTTGATTCTTTATACGCCGCCCGAAACTACCCAGCACGATAAAATAAAAAGCGGGGGGTAAGTTAAATTAAACTCCCTATAATTACGCAACACTAAATACTATATTGCAGGAACGTGTTGGTGCACGTAGTGGTAGATCCACTGCTGGGTAACATTTTGCGGCCCCATCAACGCGAAGGTGTGAAATTCATGTACGACTGCGTAACGGGCAAACAAATTGATGCTCACTTTGGGTGCATAATGGCAGATGAAATGGGGTTGGGAAAAACGCTGCAATGTATTACGTTATTGTGGACGTTAGTTCGGCAGGGCCCCGATGGGAAACCGACGATTGAGAAGGCGATTATTGTGTGTCCGAGTTCGTTGGTTAAGAACTGGAGCAACGAAATTCACAAGGTGAGCATTAATAGCTTGTATTTTTTTTTAATAATAATTTGTAATTTAGTGGCTCGGTGGTCGCTTGTCCGCATTGATAATGGATGGCGGCACTGACGCCAAAAAGCGCCTAATTCAATTTATGCAAGGCAAAGGCAGAACGGCAATTCCTGTGTTAATCATTTCGTACGAAACGTTTCGTATGCATGCCGATGTGTTGCATAAAGGCGAAATTGGGCTGGTGCTTTGCGATGAAGGGCATCGCTTGAAAAATTGCGAAAATCAAACGTATCGCGCGCTTATGGGGTTGCAAGCGAAACGGCGCGTTTTGCTCAGTGGTACGCCGATTCAAAACGATTTGTTGGAGTATTTTAGTTTGATACATTTTGTTAACGAGGGGCTGTTGGGAAGCGCGTCCGAGTTTAAGAAGAAGTTCGAGACGCATATTTTAAGAGGCCAAGATTCGATGGCGAGCGAAAGCGAGCGCACCAATGCGACCGAAAAATTGCAAATGCTATTCGAGCTGGTAAACAAATGTTTGATTCGTCGAACGTCTGCGCTTTTAACGAAATACTTACCAGTCAAGTTCGAAATGATTGTATTATGCCAGTTAACTCCCATACAAAAGGAAATCTATTTAAATTACATCAATTCCGAAACGATTAAACGCACAATGTGTGAAAGCTCGGACGAAAAATCGTCGATCAGCACATTGGCGAG
The DNA here is from genome assembly GCA_963556235.1 of Cryptophagus acutangulus. Lineage (NCBI taxonomy): Eukaryota > Metazoa > Arthropoda > Insecta > Coleoptera > Cryptophagidae > Cryptophagus > Cryptophagus acutangulus. The sequence goes on from OY744561.1 coordinate 6,724,981, forward strand.
TATTACTACATTAAAAAAGCTGTGCAATCATCCCGATTTGGTGATGGATAAAATCCTAAGTGGATTGGAGGGATTTGAAAAGTCCAAGAATCTGCTGCCACCCAAACGAGCGGATACGGACGTGCGGGTTGACTTATCCGGCAAATTTATGTTACTGGATTATTTTCTGGCTAATTTGAAAGCGAATTATTCAGATAAGATCGTTTTAGTGTCGAATTATACGCAAACTTTGGATATGTTTGAGAAGTTGTGCAAGAAACGGTAAATTGTTGTTAATTATTATTATAGTTGGTTAAAGATTGTCTTTAAGGAGTTATATGTATGTGCGATTGGATGGCTCGATGTCGATCAAAAAGCGCGCCAAAGTAGTCGAAAGTTTTAACCATCCAGATTCACAAGAGTTCATCTTCATGCTCAGCTCCAAAGCGGGTGGCTGCGGTTTGAATTTAATTGGCGCCAATCGTCTGATTATGTTCGATCCCGATTGGAACCCCGCTAACGACGACCAGGCGATGGCCCGAGTTTGGCGCGATGGCCAGCAGAAGCCTTGCTTCATCTACCGATTTTTAGCGGTAATTCTTTCTACATTATTCTACGTTTTTGCATTAATTAAATTATATTTTAGGCCGGATCGATCGAAGAGAAGATTTTCCAACGCCAAGCACATAAGAAGGCGTTAAGCTCCAGAGTGGTGGACATGAATAGCGAAACGTGCAGGCATTTCAGTGTCGCTGAACTGCGTGATTTGTTCCGTTTGGAAAATACCGAGTCGGATACTCACGTTCGGCTGAAGTGCAAGCGTTGTCTAAATCGAATTCAAATTAAGAATCCGCCAGAGGAGTCCGATTGCACGTCGGATTTGTCGAATTGGTACCACAGTTGGGATAAGAAGGGATTGGCCGATATGGTAATTATTTTGTTTGCGCGGGAAAAAATATTTTCTTAAAAAAATAAGAATGTGGAACAATTAGATTTTTTTTTGTTAACAAATAGGTTTTAAAACAAATATGGGAAGTGTCCAAATACGTGTCGTTCGTCTTCCACCAGAAGTCCGCTTGCCAAGTAGTCAAACCCAAGCCTCCAGGTGACGAGGAAGAGGAGGACGGTGATTATAAGGAAGAGGAGGAAGAAGACAATTATTCTGATTAAGTGTTTTTTGTCGTTTTAATTGTTAATTGTTATTTATTATAAGTAAACTATTTGTGAATTAAAAAAGAAATAAAAAGCATAATAACTTTATTCGATACTCGGTAAATAATAATTAGTTACTACATCACATACAAACAAATTAGGAATAAGATCATCCAGCCAATCTGGATACAAATCACAATTTTTCCGAGACACACCATATTTGCTATATTTACAACAACAATAATATAAATAATAATAAAACAGACACACTTAAATTAAAATGCACACTTTGAACCAGTGCAGTCGACGAAAACAATGAAATGATGTCACAGCGAAAATACATCCGAATCATTTATAAAAATAACATAAAATTCACGCTTCCATGCACACACCAAATTAAATTACAAAATAAATTATATACAGAACGAAATATCACATCATGTTTTGTAACAGCGAAAATTTTGTATATCAAGCGCGCTCAATAACAATTAAATATACGATCACAAATTTACAAGTTCGGGATTTGCACCTTCGACAAATGGTACTGCCGCAAATCCTCGTCGTGCGGCAACGGGCGCACCGCTTCCCTTACCGGACTCCCATCGGGGTACACCTTCACCACCATGGGTCCCGTCAGCGGCACGTTAGCGAACTCACCTCTAGGAGTCGTATACTGCTGCTGGAATTTCGTGTAAGCGCCCGTATTGTCGACATTCCGATTGAACGTCATCAAATACGTGACCACGTTGTGGGGGTAGGTGTATTGCGGGGTGCCCGTCTGCATCTGGACGAACCCTTTGGGCGGCGGCACCCGATAGACGTTGTCAATCTTAGCGGAAGCCGCTCCGAATTGGAAGTCGCCGAAGGACTCGTCTTCGTAGCTGTTCGGCTTGGCGGTGGTGAATTTGAGGGGTTTCGGGGTGGTTTTCATCATTTCGTGGCCTTCCATCATGGAGCCCCAAACTGAAAGTGAAGCGAAAAATTAGCAAGGTCTGTTAGGTGGAAGCTCTTGAACTTTGCGTGGTGTCCTTAATTTGGAGCGAAGAAGGTGAGACACTTACTTATGGTATGCGCGTCCCTTTGGTAGGGGTCCATGGTGTCCAAATGGTCTTCAGGCATGCCTTTGAGTTTCGTGAGGCCGTATTTGAGGAGCTCCTTTTTGCAGTTGTTTAAGGTGGAGGACGTGCAAAAGTCGCCCACTTGGTTCTCGAACATTGAGTAAAGATAGCTCATCTATAAATAGCGAAAGAAAAATTAGCACTTCTACCCGACGTGTTAATTGCAGAAGAAAATTGTAGATTAGAAATCAACTGACCTTTTCCTGTTTGCTGAGAAATTCCCACATCGGTATCGCCGAAGAGCGCGTTTGTCCAAAAAGGCCGCACAAACACAAAAGCGCAACAAAACTGAACAACGAGAATTTTCCCTCCATAATTAAATTTTCCAAAAATCACACAAGTTTTACACGCGAAGTGATCGATGCAAGTATAGAAAGAAGTATGTGGCTGGAATTGCGATGTTGAATCATTTTATAGAAGCGCTGTGACGTCATAATCCGGATTCCAATCGGGGATTCCGTTTTGAATTTTTGGCGACACACACTTACGATTATGATGACGATGATGCTGTTGATGATGTTGATGATCTGCACAGGTATTTCGGAGAAACCAGCATTCCTTTTCTTTTATCAAGGAACAATTTTTTTTGGACAAACGACTCCAAATTTTGATCTATAGATCTGGTTTTGGTGTAAATATTTTGCTTAGATCATTGCTTGTAAATAAATGAAGCGGATTCGCGTAAAGTCACATTTTAAACTAGGTGACTTAAGTTAAGACAAGTTGACTTAAGTTAAGACAATTTGACTTAAGTGAGAAATTTTGGAAAAATTATTTATTTTTATTTTTTATTTGCAGATAGGATTTTTTTTGTTTGAATTTTAATTGGATGAACTTGACTTAAGTTAAGTCTACTTTTTTTACTTAAGTTTTGATTGATTGCTGTGAGAGTTTTTGGAACTTTGGAATTTTTTGTCGATATTATTGCATGCTAAACTAACTTATGCGTTATTGTATAATTTATTATAATTAAAATTTAAAAATGCGGGTTATTCATTTGAATGTCAATCACGTTGGAATATATTTTTTTGGCGATTCACGTCATTCGATAAATTGCCTAGAATTTGACTATACCGGATTTGATTTTTAATCAATTCGAATTTTTATCGTATTTTTGTATAATTCGTCGAAATAATATTTTATTTTAATTTTACTATTTTGAAATTATTATCTGACACATACAACAATTAGAAAAAAGTGTGTCATTTCGAAATAGTCATGTTTAAACATTATAACAACAAATGGGGCGCTTGTGGAACAAATGCGCTGTTGGCCAATAAGAATAAATGTGTTTCTGGAAAATTCGACTTTTCGCTTGCCAGCTGAGAATTTTTAATTAAAATTTGCCATTTTTAAATATGTCGAAATAATTAAAACTTATCAGCTAGCTAATTTCCATGTATTTTCACAATCTCTGCCATATAAATTTAAATAGTCGAATCGATAAACAATACACTGCAAATAAATTAATAATTCATATCGTTTTTTCTGTTCATAATAATTGAATTTGAATAATAAAATGGCAAACTGTACGTATGTAAAAGGATATCTCTACTCAAGCTGCATCATCATCTCATTTAATTTTCTTTAAAAGGACAAGCTAAGTAAGTAAGCTAAACAAATAATTATGATTATAATAATTAAATTCGTAAATTATCGTACGAAAACGAAAATGAAAGTTGCGCTTAATTTTATAGTATTTTAATTAGTATTTTCTTTTTCATAATATAATATTTAGATGAATTTCCACGAATGAGTATTCCTGGAAAATAGAATTTAATTGACGCTAATAATTTACACAGACAGATATTATTAAATTATCTCGCGTCTATTGTTATGGTTTTTTATCATTGCTTTTGCAATTATCATACAATTGATTGCTTTTTAATTACTGGATGATTCTCACAATTTGGAAAATAATTGTCTAGGCATTTTAATAAATTTTATATAAAATAAACTAATAAATAATAAAAAAATCGTGTTTGTTTAATTAAATAACAGCAAATTTCAACACGCGATTTTAATTAGTGGAGTGGAGTACCAGTACACTTGACATTGCCCCTCAAATAAGAAATTTCTATTTTTAACACCTATTATTTAGATAGTAAATAAATAGTAATATATTGTGCTACATTTACTTCAACTCCTACTTTACAGTATTACGTTTGTATATACAGGATGTTTTGCAATTAAGGAACCAGCACAATTTTATATCATCCTGTATGACTGTATACTTAAGCCAAGTAGTACTTTCTTTTTTATTATTGTAAATAAATAAATGTATACCTTTGCTCTAACGTATAAAATAAAAAACAAGCCAATGAACCTTTTCACTTTCTCTCTATCATAATAATAATTATTAAATGTGTGTCTTTCGAAAAACGTAAACAAAAATATTTGTTTGTCGAAATCATCATTAAATTGACATAATAATTGGACAAGGATACATAAATATTGAAGTGTTGACAAAATTTGGCTGTTTACCTAGCGCGGAATTCTTCATAAATTAATTAATAATCGAATCAGAATATTTCCATTTCGCATTTAAATATGCAAATTATTTGGCGTAGAAATACGAGGGAATTTTTTTAAGTGTCCTGGTGCATTTTAATTAAAAATTAATTTAATATAGAAGAAAGGAAAATTATATTCACTTATTTTTAAATTTTCTAAAATAATAATTTTAGCTTTCAAGTCGCTAATAAAATTTATGGCAGTCATAAAACAAAAGCGCGATTTTTACCAATTGCATTTGAATTTGAAATTAATGATCCGTTCTTCACGAAGAAACAACAAGGAAGACTTACTCGATTAAAGGAAACATATCCCACCTTGACCTTAACTGAAGAATATTTTATCACTTCCGGTCGATTAAGGCGCCCTGAGTGTCAATGCTCATTTGTTATTGTAATTCTTCTATTGTTCAATTGACATCCTGATTTAGCTAGCAATAATTGTACGCGCGTTTATTAACATAAATAGTCGATAAACTTGCGATTCTTCCATGAACGCAGCGCAGCTTCTTCCTTACTGGACGCAATATGCTAATGACCAGAACGCTGAAGAAAAATCGGTGAAGATGGCACGCGGATCTATAAGGTCGTATGGCGACCTTGTTGAGAATCTGGCGCCCAAAAGACGACATCGAGATATGTTGTCTTAACAGTTCAAGAATGTTGTCTTTTAATGTTATTTCCATATAGTAACATATTTTGTTGAACTTTGGCTACATTCCGTCACAAAATCTCCAAAAAAATTCCCAAAAGTCAAAAAAACGCTCAAAAAAAATTGTCTTGAAGAAAAATTGTTAAAAAAAGTTTAATAATTTAAGTGCGGTAATTTTTTTTTGTCAGTTTTATTAATTTTCTCAATTAGAAAATGCAATTTAAATAACAAATCAATTAACTAATTGCACGGAAGTTTTTATAAAATGCACAAATTTAATGGAATTAATGTGCCAATAAAAAATTAATGTACTAATCAACACCCATCGGATGTCTACGGCTAATTAACCGTTTTCCAAGATTTTTAATTTATTTATATACGGAACCTCTTAGTCATTATTTAAATAATATATGACCAAATCTGGTAATTGGAGATTCATTCTAATATATTGGTAATTTCAATAAGTAGCTTCTGTATTTCCACATTTTTTTTTTGCTTTTATAATCTCTTAGCGGTTTTAATCAGGTTTTTAATTATGCTTATTAATAATTTTTGCTTAATAATGCTTAATAATAATTTTAATTTAATTAAATAATTAGACAACGCCTTAAATATATTTTTTTAAATTATTGTTCTTAGTGATAAAAATTTAAAAGACTCGATAAGTAATTTAATAATAAGAAATGCATGTCAAGGATGCAATCTTTATTAAATCCATTACCCACTGGTGAAATTACCAATTTAATTTAACGTGTTGTTACCATTTGAAAATATTCATTTAATTTTACCTTCATAATTAAATTAAAACTAGAAATTTTATTAGTATGCAAAAACCTTAAAAACAATAGCTCCTAAGGAAGGACTTCAACCCAAAAATTGAGGTCATCAATTATTTAAAATTTAAATAGAGTCATTTTTCAATATCCGGAATCGAAAATAATTATTTAAAAAAATAAACGGTTATTGTTGCTCATTCTTTAAAAGGCAAGATAATTCAATTCGATTGTTCCGTCTTGAAATGGTATTTCCAGTTGAACAATAGCTTCTGACCATTCGTTCCATTCATTAACACATCAGGATGCAAAAAGTCATCTTTATGCAAAAAAAAATTACGAAATCAAATTTATACCGTTTTTTCTTCGAGGAATCTTGATTGTTTTTGGCGCCCACCCGGATTCTATCCATCAATAATTATTTCGTTGATCTTAAATTGACCCCTCACACAAATATATTGTTTTTTCCTTGACATTTCTAGTGTATTGATAATTTTATTAAGAACAAGAATTATTTATGCATTAATTACGAAATTTAATCAAAAAGTAGGGCTAAATTTAAATGTCACTGTCAAAGCTGTCAAAGTTGTCAATTTAATGGCATGACTGTCAAAGCGTAAATTGAATGAACTTTAATCGTTGATGATTAAGTGAGATATCCATCTAAAGGTAACTCATTTACATTTGGCTGTGATGCAATCGAGATGGAATTTGTTTAATTGGCAAAAAATTATTATATGGAAAATAGAATCATTGTGTTATTTGTTTACTAACTATTCTAGAATATTTTTATCTCCTTGTTTGTTATGTTAAGATGGTCAGTAGTAAAATTAACTATCAAAAATTTAATTTTAGTTGACTGAACAAACAAATAAAAATTCCTGTAAGTTAATACTTAAGAGCGTGCTGCCGTATACCTGAAAAATAGGATGGCGCCACTGTAGAGTGCATTTAATAATTAATTACAAAAAAACTAAAAATATTTTTCACTTTTTGTCATTAGTAACTGATTGAAGATTTTATCATTATTTATATATATTTTTTTGATGGAAAAAAATATAATATCAACAGAAATATTAGAGAAAAACCTAAAAAGTGAGTTTTTGACGTATTTCAAAAACTAATAAGTTTTTTGAATTAAGATTTAGTTGCATGATAATTACATCTTTTCCAAACATATTACCACTATAATTAGAGTTTAGTTTTCTTTGGTATTCTAGATGAATGCACCAAAAAAACGTCCGTTTTCCAAAATTTCGAATATGTTTGACCCCTACATTTTAAAACCACTATTTTTTTTTTATTTTTTTTGCTACCATTGGGTCGATCATGATGTTGTGACGGCCCTGTTCAATTTTAAATCAAATCTAATGCCTAATAAAGAAATTATTTAGAAAAATCAATATTAATATTCCATAGTCGAATACATAAAAACCATAAAATATTTCATAAATGTAAATAGATTTATCAAAAGCTACATTTATTAAAAACATACCGTGAAAATTACATAGCTTACTTTTATTGCGTTTAGTTTTAATTAATATTTTTAATCTATATTGAATGAGAAAATTTGTCATAAATATTGATCATCGAAATTTATCTGTTTAACAAAAAAGAATTCTACCTGCATTGAGTTCAGCCCAACGGGGAAAGAGGGCGACATTTGAAAACCATGTGGCGTTTCGACTTGTAACAAGTCGCGGGAATTACAAAAAGATTACTATTTGTCTTGTATTGCGTATTCTTATAATATCATTATAAAATATTTTTTAATATGAATACTATTGTATTTGCATTGAATTTTATAAATAAATAGATAGCAAAGCTGACCCAGCAAAATAAAACAAAAAATATATGGTCGATTGCCGCCAATATGATTCTAATTACTAATTTTAATTAACAAAATTAACTCTTGTTGTTTTTTGGAAAAAAAAACAGACTTTCCTATTTTAATAAAAAGCTGGCAAAGCGAACAATCAAAAGTCATCCGATTTAAAAAAGAATTGTTGCTTCTTTTTTGGTGCTGCTTAGTTACTCTAATTAGCGACAATTAACCAAATATATTTTTATTTATTCTACTGGGTGTGCTTTGCCAGTTAACAAGCGTTTCAAAATTTCTATTTTGTTAATAAGGACCGATGCTGAAATTTGTTGAACAATCAAAACCAATGAAAATGGATTATTTTTGAATGAATCTAAAGAATGAATCCAATTGCAAAAATCCAACGGCCAATTGACTTAAATAAGATAAAAGAACCAAATCATTTTATTTTTATCAATATGACCTTGGAATTTTTAAAATTCAATATATTAGTTTGATTGGAAAAACTCGAACGCGAATCGACTCAAAATAGCGTTGCAAGCGGGTACCGGGTATGTATCTGGTATCCGTTCGGATTTTGTCGGATATCCGAATAGTTATGTTATTGCCGGCCGGGTTTCGAATTAAACAATTTTTAAACTTAATATTTATAATATTTGAATAATGAGTATTTAGTATTATCCGCCCGGTTAACCCAGTATCCGGCGTAAATTTATAGTCTGGTATCCGGTTTTCCGCATTTAAAAAAAATTAAGAAGTATGTATATAATCACATGACCGAATTGCATAGTCCAATCATAGACAAAACAATAAAAAGCGCTAATTCAAACTTGAAAAGTATTATAAATAAATCAAATTAGTATTCGTGTAATTTATTTTATTAGGTAAATATTTATTTATTGTTTATAATTGTAAATAAGTATATTCTAAATTTTACTAAAATGTCATTGTGGTATTCAAGATAAACCGAATCGGCACGCTTAGTCCTGGCAACAAATCATATGCGTCATCTTTGCCGACTGTCCCTAAAGAAGAAATTAGATTTCTGTGAAGTCTTTCATTTACTCTCTTTTTTTTAAATGCAAATGCAAAAATTATTCTTATTTAAATTTTTTACTGGGGTACAAAAAATATTTTTAATTTGTGAAATGTACGGTAGTGAAAAGTACCTACCTAATGTTCAAACAGCGTCGCGGGTTGCGCTTTCTATAATACACTCAAAAAATGCGGCAAAGCTCAACAGAACGCCGTACAAAAAAACTCGTAGTTTTTATAAAACTTGAGCAATATATGTAATTCTTTCACTAAAAACTTCCTCATTCTTTTCTTCATATTTCATTCGCTGGAAGTATGCATCTATCTAGACTAGTTTAGATTATCCCTCGTTGCTGAAGTTTGTAGTGCAGTTTTTGGGCACGCTTTATTTAAACAATTTCGGTGGAAATCGTTTACAATTTGTTTTTGAATAATTTTGCAGCATCTAAATCTAGGTAAAATGCCCTTTCTATTAGTCTAAAAATCATTAAAAAATGATCAAAAATAAGATTGTAAATGGAATGTGAACATAAAATTTAACATTTTTCTATATAAAAAAAAATGTTTTAAATATTTTTTTATGGCATTTTGAAAATGCGGATAAATTGGAGACTTCCATATTCAGATCCGCAAGATCATTTTCAGTAAAATGAATATTTTTCCAAAACTAGGTCTTTGAGTGCAGATTTTTACATAGTTTATTTCTCTAATATTATTCGCCGCAATATTGATTAAATTTAAGTCAGGATAGGAAGGAGGGGGTCGAGCGTGAGTACGAGTGCTTAGAAGCCAGAAACCTTCCAGAAACTCATATACGAGATAGTTCGCATTTTGTACGCTGATTTTTGTCGTTACTATGCAGACCCGATATACGAACGAGGCGCAACTAGCGGACGTTCTTGCAAGTTTTGAATTGCGGCGCGCTCTTAATTCATAAATTTTAATTATTATTTTGTTTTCGTAGTTTTTTTGGTTCAAAATAAAATGCGTATCAAAAATCCGTTAATTTTGGCAACAATTTATTCGCTATTGCCAATTTTGTGATTTTCGATTAAAAACAAATTTTTTTGGTTTTTCCAAATGTTAATGTGGGCTAAAATTTAAATACGAGATTTATGAGATTTTTTTGCATATACATATTTGTTATTGCTGTATGGCGCCTGTTGCAACAATAGAAGTCAATAAATTATTGTAGTGTTTATTTTGAAAAATTCTTACAAATAATAAATAAATTTAAAAATAGTAAATAAAATCATTAAAAAATAGTTTCGTGTTAAAAATGCACATTTTTCTCCAAACAACATCTCCATCATTTTAATTGACGGTCGAGTCGAGAGTGTGTACAAAATAGTAATATGTTAAAAATTGAAAGAGAAAGCCTTTCTTTACAGTAAATAAATAAATCTAAGTACTTTAATCATTTTACATGTCAAACTGTAACACAATTTTATCTTTGTATGAATTAAATTTCACTCAATTTTTTACCAGAAGATAACGATTCCACTTCGGCACCTTTCTCTTGTTGAACATATTATACATTGTCTATTAAAAGAAATTTGTTGACCAAACAAAACAATCTTTAAACGAAATCTTGTTACAGTAATTAATTATTATTTTGGTGTGGATTTTTTTGGAACATTTATCGAACGCATGTCAAGGTATACAGTATAAACAAATTAAAAATTCTAGATGATGCGACCTTCTTATATAACAAACGCTTCTTTTCAGAAACATTTTTTTCACCATTTAATATGCAAATGATCAGCAAATAATAAAACTTAAGAACAACAATATATATAATCAAGGTACTAAGGTCAATAAAAGGTTAATTATTGTTAATAAAACGAAACATGGGACCTATTTTATTGTTACGAAGAGATGAATTGATTTTTATAATAAAATTGATTGTTCAGTCTGATGCAGTTTGCCATGAACTAAAAATTTACATCAAATACAGTGTCAGCCACATTTTTCTCTCGGAAAAAATACTTACTATTGATTATTAAATAAATACAACGTTTGTTGAATTTTTTTTGAAGCGGGAGAAACAATTCAAAATTAAAATTTATTTCAAATTTTGCGCACAAATATGTATGTTTGGTTGCCTACTTAGTTTCAAAATTAATTTATTGATTTATTGTATAATTCAATTAAATAATCAGCTTTATACAAATATAGAATTAATTGAAGATATATTTGTAGAAAATTAATATTTTGTGTTATTTTATAATATTAATAAATAAATAATTATTTAACGTACTAATGATAGGCAACCCAAAATACATGTAATATTATTAATCTTTTCTAAAGCCAATTGTTTTATATTTCACATTATATTTTAAACTAAATGAGAAATAATTAATATCAAAGCTTTCGCCCTTTAATCCAACATTTATTAATTAAAAATAATTTTAAATTTGGTGCCACAATTCTGATTGGCTAACAAAGCTACGAACGTGGACTTACGGACCAATACAAGTGCGCCACAAGAACTGTCAATTTGACAGTAAAGTTTCGCTGGTTAGCGGTGTATATTCGTCAACGTGTTACAAATATATCAACAGTCTAATTTTCTAGAGGACTTTTACACTATAATACATTTGATATTATAAATAATATAGGTAATTATTCTATCAAGTATTCGCAGTACTTTTATCTCATAAAAATTAAATCTAACCTCAATTTTTATGATTTCAGAATCATAATGGATTTGCAAACGATAGTTTTATTGCTATTCGCATCGGTGGTTACAGTTAGTAGTTTAAAACCTGGAGATTGCGAAGGTACGCTAATATTAAAACCATTAATATACAAATTGTGAAAAATAATTTTTAGTTTGCATCAAAACGCTCGCAAGATTTTCCGAAACCCTATCAAGCAATGTGAAGAAAGACCCGAAGAAAATCGAAGCGGAATTCAAAAAGTTCTGCAAAAATGACGTGGTCAAAGATAAAGAGAACCGATTCGTAAGTATACATTTAATCAACCTGTTGAATAATTTAAATATGAAACGGCTTTAGTGCTACTATTTGGGGGGTTTGGAAGAAAGTGCGACCGGAATTTTGGGCGAGATGTCGAAACCGCTATCGTGGTCGATGCCCGCCGAGAAAATCTGCGAGAAATTGAAGAAGAAAGATCAACAAATCTGCGAGCTTCGCTACGATGTGGTCATCGACTTGAACACTGTCGATTTGAAGAAATTGAAAGTGCGAGACTTGAAGAAAATTATCAACGAATGGGGTGAAGATTGTCAGGGGTGCCTTGAAAAAAGTGATTATATTAAGAGAATAGAGGAACTGAAACCGAAACATACCGAACTTTAATACTGAAATTAATAGGGTAATTATAATTTTGTTAATTTAGTTAACTTAACACAAATTAGGTGAATATTAAAAGATGTAATTTTGAATAGCGAGTGGTTTGCGAAGTTTTCTTTCAGAACAAATTTTCGAAAATTTACTTTCTCTATTATTGCATTTAAAAAAATGTTTGTGCTCTGTTGATTTTATTTATATATTAATGTACTTTATGTATAGGTATTTATAATAAATTTTACTGTATAAATATTAAGCATAGCGGAATTTTCTTAAAATGCAATTTAAATATTTTTTTTTAGTAAAAATTTAAGCAATAATAATTTTAAAAAACCCAAAAAGTTACCAATTTGCACGATTTAAAATACCTTTACGTTATTTTTTTATTTTCCAATATAAATAAAATTGTATAAAATATTCTTACTTTGGCAAAGTTAAATTAAACAAATGCACCTTACCTTAACTAACAGCCTAATGGAACATCTTCCCATTCACTTTATCAGTGAGTAGAGTGTTAACTAAAAAGAAAATGTTAGCTTTGCCTAAACAAATTTAAGTTACATACTTTTATTGGCTTTTCTAATCGATTGTTCCAACTCTTCAATTTTATTATTCGCCAGCATAAGTTCGTGTTTGTATTTCAATTCCAAATCGCTATTGAAATACGCTTTATACTCCTCGAATTCTCGCACAAGATCATTTAAACGCATACGTTGCTCGCCGATGTGCTTTTCGCGGTCGGAAATGCCTTTTTGCAATTCGTCTGTCTAAAAAATGGTAAAATTATTAACAAATTAAAGCAAAATGTAGACAAAATAATTACTTTGCTTAAAGTGCTATCGTAAAGTTTGTGGAAATTGACAAGCATTTGATTGGCTTGCAATAAATCTTTCGCTAATTCATCATGAGTCGCATTCTTTTGCACTATCACGATTGAGGACTTTTCTAAATCTTGCCGTAACTCTTCCTAAAAAATTCAAACTATAATACAGATAAAATATTAGCTAACATTTTTCATACATTGTGTTTCTTTAACTCCAAATTAACATGATCCTTTTCTTGCAAGCGCTTCGTCAGATCAAAAATTGTCTTCTCTTGACTGTGCTTCAAAGAATGCAAAGCGGAATTTTCCTTCTTCAAATCTCGAATCTGGCATTCACTTTGAATTGTTTCCAATCGCAGGGTTTCGACTGATTTCGCCAGTTTTTGCGTCGAGTTATTTTTAATGAAGGATTCTTTTTTCATCGCCTCAACATCGCAGAGTAGTTTTAAAAATCGCTCGTTTGTTCGTACGATTTTCGAGATGATTAAAGCTTCTACTTCTTTGATTTTTGCGTTGAAGACTGAATCCAACTGCTTTAAATTCTAAAATAAAATAATAATTAGATTCGTAAAGAAAGCAAAGTAATTCTTACATTAAAAAATTGAAACTTTAACTGCTTCTCCACTAAAATCAAATTTTTAATTTGCATTTCCTTTTCGCTAAGCATGTTTTGGTTGTTGACCAATTGGCGTTTTAATCGCTCATTGCAATCCTTAAATAGAAATCAATTTAACTTGTCCCTTAAACTAAAATATTCATATAACCTGCATTTTCTGTAAATTGTTGTTCATCTCATTAAATATGTCTCTCTGATTAGTCGCCCGTAAATCAAGCGTCAAATAAATAATGTTCTTAATCTTCGATTTGCCGTAGAAAATTAAAGTAACATGATTCTCCGCAAGTTCGCATTTCAAATACATCTCCTGCATCTTGTTACTCTGCTGCAGCATTTCTATTAAATCAGTCTTAAATTCGTTGAAGTTGATATCCAAGTTCTGATTCGATCGCAGGAATTCAAAGTCATTGAGATTGATGTTTTCAGTGAAGTTGAAGGAAAACTCATCGACATCTTTCACTTTGATTTGCTAATTAACGAACAATATCTAGTAAAGAATGAATGTTGCTGTACAAAATACGTACCACAGAATCACAGAAATCGGTTATTTGAATATGTAAGTTTCTTTCTTCGACAACTCCCCGCTTATCGAAGATCGGCAAATTATGGGTTTTGTTGTAAACGCAATTTGATTCGTTTCTTGCCATTTCACAGTTGCGCTGCACGAAACAATAGTTTAGCATGAATTGTTGTATTATTTATTAAAAATTGCACTAAAAACTTTGCACAAATACGTTAGAATTACAAAAACAAAGTGTGAGGTTAGAATATTTCAAACTGACAGAAGGATTAGTGTGTATTGCTGGTTGCCTGACTTGGATTCATTAAATATGTAGTACAGGGTGGTATGGAATGCATTATACAAGGTGTGCGGAAATAAAAAATATAAACAAAAGTAAAATAAATATAAATAATTAGCAGAAAGACGGAAATTTCCTAACAATTGTTTTTGTGATAATAAATATTTAAATAAATGCAAATAATTTTGTAATGTCATGTATTTTCAAAGAATGTTATTACAATAAAAACAGATTAATAAATGAATGAGTAATTCATATACCTACAAATATTACAATTTATAAAAATCACAGATAATGTGCAGTCTGAAATTAAATTATTACGGAAAATTAGAAACATTGTGTACCGGAAGACATTTGAGCTTTCCTCCAATTACAATTTAATTTGAAGAAATTAATCAATAAAATTATCAAACAGGAAGACAAAACCATTTTTCCATTACATTACTTCAGTTAAATAATAAAATACGAAATTATGAATAAAATATTCATAACAAAATTTCATCAAATATAATCGTTATTAGAAATCAATAACGTTGTACCGACTAAACTTATTAATTTATCCAAAAACTATCGTCGATTAACTGCAGGCTTGACATCTACCACACTCAGTGCGATTCCTAATTGGGCTGCATAATACGTTGACATCACTAATGCCTAGACACAAAAACAAAAAAAAAAATTATTTTTTTCAAAAATTAATTTAAATAAGTACCTGTGAATTTTCTACATTAAATCTAAACCGATCCACTCCAATAATGAGATCAGACAAGGTAAACAAAATTCCACCGGCACAAGAACACAATTTACTCCAAGTCCACAAATCCTACATAAAAATATTTTTTTAATACAAAATAATTATTTAAAAGTTAAAATAAATTACCTCAAAAAATTGCACTCGTGCAATTCCCCGCCAAAGCATGGTTGCCAAAATGCCGGTATAAATTGGCACCCCAGGAATGAGAATTCCACTTAAACCGGGCCACAGATACAATACACCTTAAACAATTTAAATTACGCGCCATTCGAAATGCGCATGCTTCAGTTCAAACCTACCTATCATGTTTAAAGCGTATAAACCAACACCCAGTTTCAAATGTAGCGGTCGAAATCCGAACGCTAGAATATAATTAATATGCCCGATTGCAAAGGCTAGCATCCCAAAATCGAAATAGTTTGGCCAAATCAGACATGCGTCTCCAATACAGCAAAATATGAGTCCGGTTAAAATTCGCCTGGAATATTTGTACCTATAAAAATAATTGCTGGTAATTATTTTAGAAAATACAATCGAAATAATTATTACTCATCGCCGAGACTCATTCCATGCAAAACGACGAACAGCATTAGGCTGAGTATCGGTAAACATTTCAGAATCATGGCTAAAATTGATGGCTGATCGTATGGGACGAACATGACAAAATAAATGGCGACGGTTTTGAAGAAGGGCACCAATTTTGGGCCTATACTCTTCACCTGGAAGCAAAAGAGCCATATTTTTATTTGCGCATGCGCAATGTGTTGACGTTAGAAATGTCAAACGTAGTACCGAGTTGGTGGCGAAAATTGTCGTGCATGGTCAATAGTTTTGTAGCAACAAATGTTATATAGAGGGCGTTGCGTTTATTCATAGTAGCTGCCCTTCAATTTTTGACTCTCTATAATTTTGCCACCAATTTTCAAATTATTATTATTTATCAAAAATCTAATCTATTTAAGTTGAAAGTACACAAAACAAACGCTTATTTATAGAATTCACTTAAAAATATCGCATCAATAATTCAGAAAAAAAAGTAAAAACACCAATCAATAAAAATGCTACAATTTAGGATAATTACAATTTCTCCAATTATTAGGAAAAACAATACTCACCACTTGTCCCACTGAAGTCATTATGGTGTGCAGCTGATTGTGCAAGGTTAAGGTGAACAACTCGCATTGGCATATAAACAAAAATTTAATTTAAGCAGTGCAGTGCATTAAATGCACTTCAATGAAATGTAATGTAAACAAATAAAAGTCGGAGCGCAATAAACGTGGATATAAATATTTACAAAAAGAAAAATTAGCACGACTAAATTGCTCGTCGACTACCGACTGAATGTGTACCTTAGGTACATTTCGTTCTAGCTGCAAGCTTCGCAGTTGGAAATGTAATTTATATCCGGCTTTTATAAACGAACGCACGCATGCCCCACACAAAACTCTCTTGTTTTAATATTAATGCATTGTGCATATTTTTGTTCAATTCAATTCGATGGAAATGACCGGCTTTTCATTCTGGAGCCTTGATAACAACTTGCAGTATATTGCTCGCTACAAAGCAATTGATAAACAATTTTGTTTTATTTATAATGCGATAAGGATTTAGAATAATTCGAGTTAAATAATTTATTATTAACAATTTAATAATATGAATATATTTTCGAATAGAGTATAAAAAGTTGCATACGAATATATTTTTTTGCCATTTTTTGGGGCCTCGGAAGAGGTAGAAATTCAAATTGAAAGTGATATGACGTCACAATTTGAGCGCCTGACGTCATAAGATACAACGCCCCTGACCACTACCCGACCTCTATTAGTATTATAGCGTACCGCAGTAAAAGAAGGGGAAATGGGATGGGCTTGTAATGCGCTAACTTTGCTACTACTTATTTTATTTAGTACAAATTATTTTTTGCTATAAGGAGCCCACCCGATCACATCCAAAAGCACTTCCTTAGCTGCAACCAAATTTTCGTCCTCCCCCACAATAAACTCCTTCACTTCGCTGTAATAATATTCCTTGACTTCACTCCTAACGTCAGGATGCTCGCAAATATTTGTCAAAGCCTGTAAAAAAATTATAAAGTTGGCGCTCTGTAATTTCCGGCTCCGCCAAAAGAGCGGGAAAATTTAAAATACAAACTTTTAAAGCAAACAATTGTGCAGCTGGATGAAACCGATCCTTGCACAAATTCACCAATCGTTTCGCCAAGCCGCCAATTTGGCTTGCTGCAATTTTGGCGTTAGTATTCACAGTGCAAAACATCAGCATGGACAGCGCACTCGTGTAAATCGCTGCATTCTGATTAAAAAAGTTTCAAAATTATTGATAATTAAATTAAAAAAGTGGTTACATCATGGTGTATCAGTCGATTCAAAATTGGTAACAAATTTCCTCTGAAAGCCAATTTTTTTCCCAGCTTGGTCGAGGTCAAAATCATTAGACAATCACATGCTCCCGATATTATTCTGGGATCATCAAAATCGAGCAGTTTTTTCTAATCAAAATAAATTCGATTAATTAATTAATTAGAAAGTGTGTTAATAATTACGAAAACATCGAAACCGTTATGGTCTAAAACAACAACTTTTCCCACATTGTACATCAAGGATTTCAAAATGCGCAAATTAATAATCACTAAACTGTTAATCTCAATTAACAAATTAGCTAGAATGATTTCGATAAAACCGTTCTCAACCAGCACATCTGCAGCTGCACAAAACAAGATAAATCTCATTTAAATTAACGAACAAAGAAACTTAATAATATACTTTTCCAAAAACTGGCGATTTCCTCGAGACACGCGGCAACTTTACTGCGGACCTCAATCCGCGGATCCTCAATTCCAATGCAAAAATTCGCCAACAGGCTCTTATTACCGACAATCGCCTCTTTGCCATCCGCTAATCCGGCAAGTGTGGTCAAAACCATGAAGCTCCGTTCGCGAATTGCCGGATTTTCCATCACTACCAATAAATCCACCAAACCAAACGATCCGGTATGCTCAAAATGAGGGCTTCGTACGCCTGCTCGGGATCATGGAGCAAGTCGCATAAGGTGTGCAAGGTGCAAAGGACGACGTGGTCGTCTTTGTCGTGCAAATCGCGGCGCTAAATTAATTTTTGAAAATAAGTGAGTGACTACTATATGTTTTGCTTGAGAGAGACGAAGATGCTATATAATGGGCGGAGTCAGCAAGGAAGGGGTAAACGTTGCATCTTCGTCTAGCGCAAGCAAAATATATCTCCACTATATTCGCACTAAAAATTAGTTTATTAAAAATTTACTAGTTTTTTGAGTCCACATCGACCGAACGCCAATGGTCTTCTTGTAACATCCACATTGTCGATTGGAATCGAGGGTTGTTCGGATGCTAGGCGTAGAAATGGGGGACTCAAATCGTGCTCATCGATATGTTGATAGGCAAGGGCTGAAATAATTTTAATTATAGTGCGAAAAAATATTGACTAGTTTAATAACCTTTGTTAACAGCTCTGTTCAATAATCGTGGATTAATTGTCGTCGCTTTTGATTGCAAGTAGGAGTTTTTATTCGGCGAATGCATAATATGGACAATATTTTTGACCAAAATGTCACAAAGTTGTCAAAAATAAATAATTTTAGAGCGACAAATGATATTCGTCTCCTTAGAAATTTTGACTTTGATAGAAAAAATACTCAAATAGAAAATAAAAATCCCTTTTAGTAATTTTTTTGCCATAAAAAATAGTGCATCTCGAAAAGTGCCTATTCCGGCCTTGTACAATTAGAGCGGCCGGTAATACGCAACTTTCCGCACTGCGCACACAAAGAACCATTTTTGTATTCAACAGAAATAATTTTAAATTGCAAATAAATAATTAATTAATTTTTTTAAAGTGTTTTTCTCAAACCGCGCAATTAAAAATAGACAATCATATATTTCGCAATCTTTGCGCATTGTCAAGGTTCCCTTATAATAGCAATTTTTTAGCACGCGAACAAAATTATGTAATTAAAGTACGTCAATTAGTAGAAAAAACACAAAACATTTAATCTAATTTATTTTGATTAAGATAATACTATGTGGGCCAACAGTAGAGTTCGACTCGCTGCAAAACGAATATTAAATATTTAGAATAAATCCGATAAGGAAAAAGAGTATACGGAAATTTTGTGTTAAATTTATGGTAATTAATCCACATAAGTTGGGTATTAAAATCAAATTGCGATAAAGTATGGCAAATGTGTCACAGAAAACGCGAAGAGGGGGTCGATCATAATGTTATCAGCTGCGCGTCATAATTACGGGTCATTTAAACTATCCATGGTCAGCTGTAAATGTAAATCTTTTGTTTTATAAACAATTTCCATATTTTTTTTGTACAAATTCGTTGCATTTGTTACAAACAAAAAATTACAACGAATTCGAATCTGCACGTGTATGACATAAAAATATATGGCTTGTTTAGTACAAGATAGATAACAACAATTAATGGTTTATTTGAATTGGAAAACAAGCACATTCTTGTAAATACGTCTAATTTACATAACAAACAATTATTATTGGTTGGAAAATAAGTAGGTGAATTTCAAGTAAATTTGGTAAACACTTGACTTAATTATATAAATAAAAAATAAATTAGACTCGATGATGAACTTTGATTTTTTCAATTCTATTGTTCATTTCATATTTTTATCTAATCAATAATGCAAGTTACGACAAATTTTCGAAAAAAATAATTCCGACCTTTATATAAAAAATAAATCCGAAAAGTCCAGCTAGCCCCCTAACTGGCCCCCAATTAATTAAACCACTAAAATTTACTCCGATAAAATCAATTAACAGATTAGCACAAACTATAATTAACCCGGAATTTGCCCCTTCACTAAAATCTAGGTAAATTTCCCTTCACAAAAGTCCAAAATAATCCTTTTTCTCGGAAAAATTGCCCAAGGCTACTAAACACACATATTTACAAAATAAAATATTATGCGACCTTAATGCGACGTCATTACCAATATGACGTCACATAAATAATCGGCAGCGCCCTTAAGATCGGCCGCGAGGTAAATCGCTAAGAGTCGAATTAAGATCGTCCACTTCCGGTGCCCATAATGCCTTCTTTAACTCGCTTTGTGACGTCATAAGAATGCTAAATTTATGAATAGATTTTGACTGAGTTGCTTTTGCGATAACCACACCACTCATTTCGACCAATCGCCAGTCGGTATTCCTTCCGTCCCCACCGCATTTATAGCCCACATGCTCAATTCAATTTTACTATTCCTACGTTGTCACTTCTATTCTGCCATCAGTGGTTATTCTGAGTTTGGATAAACATTATTCAATTTGTTACAATAGCGATATTATTAATTTATTTTTTACGTAGTGATTTTAATTTAATTTTTTTGAGTTTGGGGCTAATTATTGCTAATTTTGTGAATTCGACAAATTAAACGAAAATGAATCTTTCATTCGCGGGTTGCGGATTTTTGGGAATTTATCATGTTGGAGTTGCTTGCTGTTTCCGGAAGTATGCTCCGCACTTGTTGCTCAATAAAATTTCGGGCGCATCGGCGGGTGCAATTGCAGCGTGCTGCTTGATCTGTGATATGCCGTTAGGTAAGTCGAATTTTCAGGTAGTTTTTTGAAAATATTTTTTAATTAGTAAATAAAAAAATATTTTTTCTAATTAATTTGCAACATTATATGTAACAATAAAAATGTTGTGACATTTTTCTAGAATTTTTTTCATATCGCAAACAATAAAATTGTTGTTTATCTCAAAAATATATTTTTTAATCTTGTTTTTCTATTCCGCGAATTTTAATTTACGCGACAGATTAGAATCTAAAGCGAAAAAATATTTTTTCATAATTATAGTAAACATTTTTAATAATTTGTTTATATGCATCATCAATGATAGCCGAGAGAGTGTGCAAGAAAGTTAATTGTCAATATTTACTAAAACTTTAACTTCATCTATTTTGTTATTGTTTTCATAACTGCGTTAAATATAGAAAAGCAATAAAATTAAATTATTACAGTATGTATTTACAATAAATGTAAATTCTTCAAATAATCGAAAATTTGAAAACACATTTACTAGTTAACTTGAATCAATATTTAAACGAACCAAATAAATTACAGTTCATTAACTTGTTAAATAATTCTTTTTTAAGTGAAACAAACAATTTATTATTCAAAGGAATTAATCAGGAGAAATATTTGAATTTCACACAGGAATTATCAAAAATTGAAATAGTTTAGATAAAATCACTAAGAATAGAACAAAAGCACAAACAACTCAGCAAAACGCATTTTAACACCCTATAGGGCGCTTATAAAACTATATTCGCACTATTGAGCGTTTAAACAAATTTTACGCCACTTTTTTGGAACTAACTTGAAGGTCGTAAGGCGGGAACAAAATTAAGACGTAAATATTTTAACACCCTATAGGAATTTAGCAAAAAAATATATCCTATATTTTTATCTGACATATCACCTGTCATTACGCCAATTTTGAGTTAAATATCTCTTGCCGTTTGGACGTGATGAGATGACAAACACACCATAAATTTTCTAATATACTTACAGGCGATATAACAAGCGATGTCCTCCGAGTAGCAGTCGAAGCTCGCAGTCATTCCTTAGGACCATTCACGCCATCCTTCAACATCCACCAACTTCTTCTGGAAGGTCTCGAAAAATTCCTCCCGGAAGATGCACACATTCGCGTCACCGGAAAATTGCACATTTCCCTCACAAGAGTGACGGATGGTAAAAATGTGATGGTCACACAATTCGACACCAGAGACGAATTAATTGAGGCTCTATTGGCATCCGCTTTCATTCCGTTTGTTTCCGGGATTTTTCCGCCAATGTACAAAGGGGTGAGGTACATGGATGGTGGGATCAGCGATAACTTACCGACGTTGGATGAGAATACGATTACAGTCAGTCCGTTTTGCGGGGAAAGTGATATTTGTCCGAGGGATGATAGTTCGCAGCTTTTTCATGTAAGTAGAGCGAAAGCTCAATTTAATTT
This sequence comes from Cryptophagus acutangulus, assembly GCA_963556235.1. Classification (NCBI taxonomy): domain Eukaryota; kingdom Metazoa; phylum Arthropoda; class Insecta; order Coleoptera; family Cryptophagidae; genus Cryptophagus; species Cryptophagus acutangulus. The sequence goes on from OY744561.1 coordinate 6,747,378, forward strand.
ATTAAGTTAAAATAAATAAGATTCAAAAAAAGTCAAAAAAAGCCAAAAAGAGTCAAAATACAGGCAAAACAAAGTAAAAAAAATATTAATTAATAATTAACGACACAAAATAAAATTGTTTATAGAAAAAAATTTAAATTTGAAAAAATTTAATAAAAAAAAATTCAATTTTGAAAAATAATTTTTGAAAATTTTTGTTTTTTTTTTGTTTCTAGATCAACATCGCAAACACCAGCATCGAACTATCGAAACACAACATCTATCGCATGATGCGCATTCTGTTTCCACCGAAACCCGAAGTGTTGTCCAACATGTGCAAGCAGGGTTTCGACGATGCCCTCCGATTCCTGCATAGAAACAATCTAATCAATTGCACTAGATGTCTGGCTGTTCAATCCACATTCGTTGTGTCTGATACCCTCGATGAGAATCTCGAGTACGACCCGCAATGCAAGGAATGCAAAATCCACAGACAAGTACGAGCCAATTAATTATTAATTATTAATTCGATAACGAAATTTTTCCTCGATTTAATTAAAGCAAAAAAAATATGAGAGGAAGAATTTTGTTGATTGAGCAATAACAAATTGATGAATCATAATAATATAGTCTGGCCAGACTTTTGCGATTAATTATAATTATTAATTTGGAAAGTTTTTTATCGAGGAATTATTTTCCGTTTCAGGAGGCGCTAGTTTCCAGTGTGCCCGAAACAGTATTAAACATCTTCCAGGAGGCGATTGACACCGCTAATAAAGGCCTTTTGAATTGGGTTTTTAAGCACCGCGGGATGAAATTGCTGTCGGTGCTAAGTCTCCCGTACACGCTTCCAGCGGATATGGTTTACGCCACATTCACCAAGTGAGTGCCAAATTTTTTTCGAAATTCAACATCGCATGCAATCATTTTTTTATTTTAGTATTTTAACTCTATTTTAAGTCGTCGCATAATTAACAGAACGCTTTTACTATAGGTTACACATTATGCCATCCACATTAAAATCCGGGCCTCGGCTAGTTTATCGAGATCTAGCGAATTTCGATTTCCTTAGTATTCTTAATAATAACGTCGAAACTAAATCGTACGAATTTCGAATGTTAGGCAATACGCTACTAACGACACCTAGCATGCATACACAGCAACACATTTATGGGCAAAGGTAGAAGAATCACTTGACATTAAAAAATAGCAAATTAAAAATATAGGAGGGGGAAATTTTGAAAAAAATCGGAATTCCATGGATTTCCAAAAGAACTCCCAACATTTTTATGGAATTCCCAGAAAATTCTCGCAAAACAATTTTTGGATTTTTGAGAGAATTTGAAAGCATTCCAAAGATTTCCAAAAAAAATGTCAAAATTTTGAGAATTTCCGGAAGAATTCCATAATTTTCCAAAAAAAATTCAAAAAAAAAATCAAATTTTTAAAAGAATTCTAAAATTTTTAAAGAAATTCTCAAAAAATTCTAAAAAAAAAATATTTTTGGATCCAAAAAAAATTCAAGGAACTCATAAAAAAGTCCAAAGAATTCCAAAAACTATTTTTTTTACAAAATTTTACCCCCTCAGTTTATCTAAACATTTTTCACTAGACTTAACTTAAGTGAAAAATCCCAGAATCCAAAAATCAAATTTCCAATAATTTTTAGACTTATGGTGGCGGCCCCGCAAGTAGGAAATAGTGTCTGGGACGCAAGTTTATACTGGATGGACCAACTATCCCATCTGCTTAATAAATTAAACAAAAAACGCCAGCAAATGAGCGCGAAAATCACCTGCCAATTAGCAATCACTGAATATGGTGGAAGTACGCTTAGTCATACCTATAAATAATTTATAAATTAATTGTTTTATTCAATTATAGGTAAATACGATGTGGAATCCTGTCAGGACTTAGCAACAGAGAACAAAATGAACTTGGACTTTACACTGAATTTGGATGATAGGTGAGTGGCGAATTGAAACAAAGCCGCATTATTATTATTATTGCTGTTCAAAGTCGACGGTTACTAATTTTATATTATTTTATCTATAAGCAAAGCTAATTTATCTAATTATTTTTTTTTAAATTAATTACAGCGATTTGCCGCTAACTCAAAGTCCAACACGCAAATTTAATACGAACAAAATACTACAACGACAACCGAGCTTAACCGTCAATCGCACTGATACGATGGATGATGACACTTTTGATCATGTTTTACAAGTCACAGCACAACAAGACACACTTATTACCTATTATTATCTAGACGAAAATAACAAGGTACTTTGATTATATAGCGCATGCGCGAATAACGTAGTGAAGCATGCGCATTTGAATTTTATTATATTTAGTTCTTAACTTACTGGTATTTAATTTTAATAATTTTTTTCAGGTGAAAGTGACCGAAATTTTCGATGTGAGCGACAGCGACTCGCCAATCGTGCAAACCGCCCACGAAAAAGACTCAAACAGAGGCTTGCAGTTTGATGACGATTGGGATGAATCGACCTGGACTACACAGTCAGCTATAGTAGACGATCGTAAGATTTTGCAATTTTTTTTTGAAATTTAATTTAATGGTAATTTTTTTATAGATATGTCTGAATATTCTTTGGAAGATTTGCTCGATCGCGATTCCTCAAATTTGTTTTCGGACCCGGAAAGCGAATGGCGAGGCACCGTTAAAGTCGAGGAACCCGAGGACGATTTGGACGAGAATTATTGTAACGATATTCGGCCCGAATCGGATAGGAGTTTTAAAATACCCAGTTTTAATTTTGAAGAGTTGGATGAGTAGGTTTATTTTGATTTTTCGATTTAATTTAAAGAATTATATATATTTTTGTAAATGTAAAAATTAGGAATTATTATTAGTTATTACGAGGAAAAAATGAGATTGTTTCAAAATGTAAAACCAAATGTGATATTGTGTAAGTTATGCATTATTAATTTTTAAGTATTATTATGTGACCAAGTTGCTATATTTATAATAAATTATAATATTAATTTGTTTTAAGTATTGTTGTTATATTAATTAGTTAATATATTTTATATGATGTTTATTTATTTAAACTAGTTGCAATAAACTTTCAAAACGCCAGCCCGAATTTTATTACCAGGAATTTGGACAAAGAAGAAAAAAAACTAAGCGAAATCGTTGTTGCACTAAATTAAAATTTAAATATATTTTCATCTAATTTGTGGCACTTGCAAAAATGGTTTTGTATTTGGTTTTCCTCTTTTAAATAAGTATGCTAAAGCTAAAATTTTAATTACAAAAATAAGCGTTCTAATTTAACATGTATATTATTAATATTAAGAATAAAAAGGCCTCGTTTGAAATTCCTACTCACCAGTTTTTGTTTTAAAAAAGTAATCAATAATAGAAAAAGTTTTAAGAAAATCTATACACAATCCATTCACACTATATTATACAATCTTAAAAAAATCCTTAAAACTTTTACCTTTATATAAATTTTCCATCATAATTAAAATAATAATAAATATATTGACTGAATGAATAATGTTCCATATTTCTTTTTAATTAAGGCATCCATTTGGTTACGTGTAAATAATACTTTCAGCAATTGAATCGAATAATTAATTAGGAAATAGTCCACTGCATGACGGACGTATCTTTGCCACCAATCGACACCAGTCGTGTATCATCGTGCAAGAAATTAACGCCTGTCACATGACTGCTGTGACCTCCATATGTGTGACACAACGACTAAAAAACCAGTTCAAAAAAATATTCTTCTAAAAATTCGAAAAAAATCTTACCTTCGGTTGCATCGCGGGATAACTGTAAAGTTTCACTTTCCCAAAATCGTCAGCTGTCGCAATCAGCTTCATATTATGACTACGATTGCAGGAATTAATATCGCTGCCGTCGGCATTTTCCGGCCAAATTCCCACCGATGTAAAGGTGAGTGGACAATTGTTGCTGGCCCATTCGACATCGCGCAACATTCCGCTTTGCGGGATTTGGCGACAAGTTCCGGCGTTCCCTGAAAAAAATTATATCGTCAGTTATAGCAATTTTTATAAAAAAAATCCTGCTTACAGTATAATAGCTCGTAGTCTCCAGAATTAGTTCGAATTGTTTGGCTGTCTTTGGACCAATCAATATGCGTAATAAAACTAGAGTGACCCTAAAATAAAAATTAACAATTAAATATTAAATTATTGGAAAACAATTAAAAATACCCTTGCTCTTCTTCTAATGCGCTAAGTAAATGCGGCATGAAAATAATGAACGCAAAGTAAAATAATTTATCAAAATAATAATTAAAAATTAAATCAGAAAAATAAAAAATTAATTCTTTAGTAAAACAAATCAAAATTTTGATAAGAAATTTCGTAAATAATTTTAACTGCAGAAACTCAATCTTACCATGCATTTCCCGACGCGACTATACTTCGTCCCATCATCCGACACCTGATAAATATAAATATGATTATCGCGCGACCCAATCGCCACCATCGACCCATCCGGACTAAACTCCATCACTTGAATCGCCTCATTCCCATCCACATGCGATCCCAGCAAATCGCGCGATTGCGTATCGAAAATCATCCATCGGCCCGTCATACACCCGACCAAAATGCATTCACCATTACTGGAAAACGCCACCGACTGCGCTTGTTCGCCAATATCCTTACTCCATAAAATACTGTGCGACATCGAATCCCACAATTGGAGCACTTTATCGTAGCCTGCGGTCGCGAATTGGGGGACAGTCGGATGAGACCCTAATCCCCACAATTCATCAGTGTGGCCTAAAATGATCGGCTGGAAACCCAACTGCGAGGTGCCGTTCAGAATGCAGTTTCTTGTCGTGCCAACTAACAATTGCGATCCTCTTCCTTCGGAGATTACTCGGATTCCGCCGTAATGGCCTTCAATCTAATCACAAAATTAATTACAAAAATAAAACGCGTAACTATTCACTTACTTGACTAATTTGCCCCGTCAACTGCAAATTCGAATCGAACTGATTGATCCGTCCGTCCTTCCCGCCGCCAGTTATAACACTGCCGTCCTTCAGTACGCAAATCGAGAAAATCGCCCCCTCGTGCACATTTTTCACAAATTTCCAGATCGTATTAGTACCCCGCCCCCAAACCGCTAAATTACCATTCGAATCGCCAGTTATCGTCTCACCAGTTTGCAAAAACGCCACGCAAGTCACATATTTCGGCTTGTCCCTAGTTTCAAAAATTCCCATCCGCTTGTAGAGAGTGCCACCGACATCCAGCGACCAGAAAGCGATGTGCGATTTGCCGCACGTCACAATCGTGTTGCGATCTAACGGATGGAACTCGGCCGAAACGATCGTGTCCACCGAACACTAAAAAAGCTGTTTTAATAATGTTCGATATGTTTTGCTGGTTGCCTACCTTGGTTTCGGTAATTTTGTATCCGTTTTCGCCCTTCTGCCAATCCCAGACTGAAATGTTATGGTCAGGTGCCTCATCGACAGCCAATAGCAGCGAACCACCGTCGGCTTTACTGAACGACAGACAGCAAACCGACAAATCGAAGTCGTTCATCCCAATCACTGACTGCGTATGCAACGAAACGGAATTCCAAACTCGAATATGAGGCTAAAACACAAAATTTAGTCCCCAAAAAAATTGTCTAAAATTCAAATTACCCTCGAATCCTTTCTATCATGGCCCCCACTTTGCCCAGTCGCAATAAGCATCTTATTCGGATGAATCGCCAGACTTTTAACGTCGTCCGTATGTCCCAAATAATGCCGTTGATTTTGCTCCTCTACATTATATAAGACGACCACACCAGCCACAAAATAAATCATCTCGCCCGTCGGCAAAAAATACAAATTCGCTCGACAATCCCGTCCGCGATATCCATAAACCCAGTCGAGCTTCAATTTTTGGCTTGGTGCAGTTTGGACTTTTGTTATGTTATAATTATCACTACATTCGGACGGGGCGTGCAAAATGACTGGACGGCCTCTCAAATATATTTTCACCGTTTTCTCTTCCTCATTATAAGTCGCTTCTTTTGTCCTAACAAAAAAGAACAAAAATAATATTAAATTGCATGCAAACGCGAAACAAAAGAATTATTCGCACGCAAATCCGCTATTAAGTGGCCCCGAAAATTCACTTACATGTTGAATATTACGAGACAAATAAATTGTTAAGGCGAAAGATCAACTAAACACTGACTGCTTTTTTAATAGTTTAATATCCGCTTGTGCACTGAAATCGCGATACAAGTGACTGCTCATGAGGAAGTACCGTATTAATCCATTATCATACTTTAATTTCGCGTTCTAACCTCGCTGATCGAATAAAATCAAGCGAAAATCAGTAGGTAGCGAGTTCACTTCCACATATTACATCACTCGGCGATAATAAAAACAAACACACTATGAATCATTCCCGTTAAAAATTTGAATAACCACGAAAATCTTGAATGCTCCCACACTTCCACCAAATAAGCCACAATAAGCAACAAAAAAACGAAAATAAATCAAATAACATACCCATGCTTAAAATTCGGCGCAGGAAAACTAGAAACCTTATTTGTGTACAAGTTTAAAAAAGACTTTGTGGAGAATCTGGACAAAAACAAAACAAAAATAAAATAAATTCCAAACAAAAACAAACAAAAAGGATTAAAGCGGATGATCAAAATAAATGCGCCACTCACTAAACATAACCTCAAAACGTCACTTTGACGTTTAACATGACCAACACTAAATTTCCCTGAGCGCCATCTTCCATCTCTTTTCAACACATTAATAAGAGAAAGATGGCGCTCAGAAAAATTCGTCCGCCATGACAAAGTGTACATAACCTCACATATAATTAGAATTGATCATCCGACACTGGGATTCGGGTTTCAGGATAGCAGGAATTTTACTAGGAGACCATTTTGCAAGTTTAGTTCGCAAATATCTAAAATCCAATCATGAAACAGCAAAACTAGTAAGTAAAAATCAACTAACTTGGATTGCATCCCATTCGCCGCCGTGCCACCGCCGCCTTGGTTAAAATCCCCAGTAGAGCTCCACCGCTTGTGCAAAGTAGCAGTACTAGCGGCAGTACCAATAGTACTGCTGCTCGATCCGTTAGATGGCGTTCGCCGTCCATTGAGCGGTACCGGAGTGGCTCGAGGTGACGGCGATGGTATCGGACTGACACTACTGGAACTATGACTATCGCTGTGCAAACTGCCGGTACTCTGATAGTGTACGGCTTTTCGCTGTGGTAAAGACGAATTGTGTATCCGTCGATAGTCCACTTTCGAAGCGGAGTAACTGATCGGACGCGCTCGGCTCGTGGCATCTTTGAGGCTCAATGAGCCATTGATGCGGATTGGAGTGGTGGGCGTGGTCGGGGATTGATGATTCGATCGGAAACCTTCGAGATTGTTGAGACGACGAAGAGCCTCGGCTAAGGTGGCTTTCAAGCAGACCAATTCGTCGCCTTGTTCCAGGACTTTGCGTTCGAGGTCGGCGACGCGACCGGCTACGCCGTGGCTTTCGGCCTCCAGCATCTCATCTGCAAGTAAGAAATTAGATTATTACGTTTTATTGGTGAGGGTAAGGCGGGGTGGTAGTACTTGCTTTCTAGAATGATGTGAATGATGATGATTTTTGATTAAATGAAAACGGTGGATTTGGATTTTACATTTTTTATTTTGGTCGAACTGTCAAAGTGACGTTACGTTTTTAAAAATTGTGGGACATTTTTGGAAACAAAAATTTAGTTTTCGACCTTTTTGAATTTTAGTGCGATTTTAGTCTAGACTCTAGATCAATAGAAGCGCTAAAGCGAAGCCCCAAAAATTCACTCTTCCTTTCCATTCTCTAGTAAATATTTTATCTACGGATTAAACTTACTATATACATTCATGAGATGCATATTTTGAATGGCAGTCTTATATAAGCTCATTTTGATTGTTTATTTTACCACAAAAAACACAAATTTTATTTAAGATCCAACTTAATTTTAGCACCCTTTTGAATCATTTTAATGCACACGCAAAACCATATTTTCCAAAAAAGTTAACGAAGCAGCATTAAATATCACTATCATTCATACGTAATGCAGATCAAAAAGGTCATGAGCTGGACAGCATTTATTCGAACATAAATCCATAAAAAAATGTATTCATTCCAATAAAATAAAAAACGCATTGCCAAATAAGGCATATGATTAATTTCACAAATTTTGAACAGATATGGCTAAAAAATAAAGTTTATCCTAAAATATGTATTGTTGGTTGCCTACATACAGTAGGAAATAATTTATTTATTGCTAATATTTTGCAAAAGCAACTTAAAAATAGTCTCAAGATAAATATTAATTTGTAAACAAACTATAAATACATATTTATAATATATTTGTGTCCTACAAAAAATATCTTTTATTGTTATTCAAAACATTGCAAAATAAAACGAAGAAAAAATAAAACCGGATGAACCGTGCAAATTTTGTGACAAGAATACAATTATTTATCAATTAAAATGACATCATTTGCATTGTTGCTTCAAAGAACACTTCAAGCAGAATAATAATTTCGAATTATATGCATTGCCAATATTTGATGTTTGAATGCATTAGTTAATTAATTAATTATACTACAATTAAAATCCTACATGGAATCTTCTTATCTTAGCAAATTCAAGAAAAACAATGATAAATAATTGTGTGACGAAAAACTACTATTGTATTCTAATTTTTTTAAAGCATGCACGCTTATTTATAAAATTGGCGCGAAATTATTTTTCAAAAAAATATCGCATTATGACGCACAACAAAATTGTTAGAGCAATTTTCGACTTACGCCATGCATTATACGTGGTCGCAAAATTCGGACTCTCCATTTCCACCTCATTTTTTCCACTTTTTTCCAACGAAATCTCTTCAGATTTCGAAAATTCGTCCGCACTATTATCACTCATCGTTCAATTTTTACTAAATATAAATAGAATTATTCGGCACATAGTTTCACTTTGATAATTAGCCAAATGTTTGTTAACGAAAGTGTCGTTTCAAAATTCGTGTACATTGTACTCGAACATATACTGCAATTTATTTATCGTTAATGTTAAACCAGATTTAACTTTTACTCTAATTGGCTTAGCGTATGACAATTGCTTTGCTACACAGCAAAACGCTATTGTTGATGGAATTTATTTACAAACAATTTTTTACAGCGTAAAGAAATAAATTAAACCAATATTTTTCGTCATAATTCGCAATAAAATCGCGACTTTATTGCTATTTTATATTTTAACAGCGGTTTCACCTTTATATCACTCTGATGACGTTTTTACCGATATAGTACTAGTTTATATTTTAATTGGTTATCGATTTACTGTCGGACAATATTATTTTTAATAACAAAAATAATAATTATTATTAGAAATTTTGTATTAAAATGAAACGCGAAATTCCCGCACGAATTCAATTCTTTTTTCGGATGATTGTTTCTAATTACATTAACACGCTATATCGAATTAATTATCTAAATTTTAACTGATTAATGCAGCACATGTTTTATGTTGTTGTGTGGGTGCGAAATATTTTCGATGTAGTTCACTAAGCCAGCCAGAAAGGCGCCACCTGCCATATTTGTACAACGATAAAAATCAATATTGTTACAACAATCAAGGGCGAAATGGTAATTTATTTAAATCGCATAATAAATTCATAGGTACTTTTTCAATGTCATATCGGTTTTATTATTATTTATTGAAAAAATAAATAAAATATTGGTAATTTAGAAAATAGTAAAATTTCTTAAACAACACTATTTTTTAAACACGCAATATTTAATTAAACCAAATTTCACAAAACTACAAATATGAAGAAAAATATTAACAACTGATAAGCTAGTTAATTTGTTGAATGGCGCAAACCGTCTGCATTTCAACATTTTATACATTTATTAATGTAAATCAGGTTAGATATAAATATTAGCATAGCGTTTTTGTTTTATTTGAATACCGCCTATTAATTTAATCTGCATTGACCTTAAATGCTTTTACCATTTTCTTTGGATAAATTGGAATGCGCCATTAATTGAAATTCTAATTGTACTCTCTTTTCAGTAGAACAATCTGCTTTTATTTATATTTTTTGTTAGTCCACTAGTACACAAGAGAGGATTCACGGCTGATAAAACCAGGCTTTTGCTTGTTTAGACAAAACACCATTATATCGATAGAAATAATAAATGTATAAAAAAGGCTGGACCTTTAAGAGGTACAACAATGGAAACATAAAAGCCCCTGACCTACACTTGCATTTTACCTCAAGCCAATTTCATTTCTTCTCTACTTTGTACAAATTTGGTGCGACTTATCAAGAACGGAAAAACGTATATCGAATGGCAATTTACTAATCGAATGTTGCTTGCATGTTGAACCTAATTATTTCTAAAGTGCGCTTTCTTGAGGTTTTCTGCTTACTTAGACACTACTATCATATTATTTCAACCGCTAATTGCTTATAATTATTACGCAATCACGTTTAAGGCGCAATTCAGTGTAACGAAATTTTAAATCGCTTTTAATCATGCATTTACTTTGTTTTGAAATTGAATTTTCGCTTCGGGGAACTACCGGAGTGTGGAACGGTGGCGCTTGCCGCGCCATCTTTTGGAGGATCTCCATATCTTGAGCGCCATCTCTTGAAATTCAATTCAACAAAATTTTAAATTATTTATTTTAAAAGTAAAAAAACCCGCTAACGCATAAAATTTGCTATAAAAACGGTATTAACCTTGATATCTGCATATTATTATTAACCAGGCGCTTAAGTTATTCAAAAAACAAATTGTTGCTAATTTTTACATAACATAAAATTAATATTTATATATTTGAACAACAAATTGAATGATATAATGCATATTATAGCGTCATTAGATATTTATAACCTTTCGCCAAACACACTTAACAATAAAATAATTGTTGAACGATAATGAATAATGTTTATTTTGGAAATGTTAATATTATGCAATTTAATAATAATCCTCCTACAAATAGCAAATATTTAATTTGCCTTGTTAGCCTTGGCAGCCAAGCAGAAAAATCATCTTCATTATTGATTTATAATAATTGCATGCAGTTTATGGTAATCAATTAATTAGCATAGACACTTAAATAAAGGCCGGCCTCTGCCACTTATAAGTTAAGTGTACAAAATAAATAATAATAATAATTTTTCGCCTACACTCAACTCAATTTCTAATTGAATAATTAACATTCTAAACGATTTGCGAATAAATAAGTAATAAAAGGGGACTCACGACTTTCATCCGGGGATTCCATGGAGTCGCCATTCAAATGCATCCTGATTTTCGGATTCGGACAGTCCGAGTTCAGATGAGAATTGGCATTCTGCAAAAATGGAAATTGTTTATTAATATTATGGATGGATTATGGGATGGCATGTTATGTTATGGTAATTTTATTAAAACAATATAATACACATGGTCGTGCAGAACTTTCTCAACGAACGATTGCTTTCAAACACTAATCATACGAAACCAGATATGTTGACTTCGTGAGAAATTGTTGATTTTAATAAAATGCTATTTTGAAAAAGGAAAAAGCTAATTATTATTATTATTATTGATTTTTCTTTCACTGTATAATTGACAAACGAAATAAACCATGAAAACGATTATAAATGAGAAATTTATTTATTTATTAGGTATTAATCAGTGTTTATAATGAATACTGGGCGTTTCACTATAATGTGCATAAACAGTTTAATCTTTCACTGTTGGATGTTTATTTCCATTCAACAAATGATAAATAATTTATATTTATTAGAAAATCTAATGCACTTTAACGCTAACTAATTTAACAATAATTAATCATCAGAAACTCATTAAATATTGAAATTGTATAAAAATTTTCGAAAATTTTTGGAATTCATGCAAAATTTTTGGAACTGAATTGGAATTTTTCAAAATTAGTTCAAATTTTTTTGTATTTTTTTCCGAATAATTGTTTTAATCGGGATTTTAATATAATTTTGAATTTCAAAAATTCCAATTTTTAAAAAATCTTAAAAAAAAATTCAAAATTTTGTTCAAAATCTTTAAGAAAAGTTGCTAATTTTTTTTGAAAACAAATTAGAACTCAACCGAAACTTCTCAAAATTAGTTCAAAAAATCTTTTTAGTATTTAGAAAAATTCCAAATATTTTTTTCTGTAGAATTTTGAATTTTAAAATTCCAAAATTTTACAAATTGTGAAAATTTTCCAAACTTTCTTGTAGATTCCTTAACAATTTCTCTAAATTTAGTCAAAAATCTTGAAAATTCTTTCAAAAATCTTCAAAATTCATTAATTACTTCTCTCGTAGAGGAAGTATTGTATTCATGAAAAAAAAAATTTCTCCAAATTTCACTTTTTTCTACTTTATAGAATGCGTAGATTACGAAAATCATATTCACTAATTTCCGTCTGTCGGTCTGTCTGTCGGTCTGTCTGTCGGTCTGTCTGTCGGTCTGTCTGTCGGTCTGTTCGTTTCTTTAAACCGCTATATTTCGGAATCTACTGAACCGATTTAAGCAAAATTTGCGTCCTTTTTTTCTACCTGCCCATTGATTAGGTCAAAGAAAAAAAAGTTAGGAAATTCTTAAGGACCTGCGCATTATTGGCCAAAAACATGCCAAAAACAGCAAAATCGGTGCATCCACTTAATCTTCTAAAGTTGCAGACCGATTTTGACCAAATATTGAACATATGTTTTGTGTATACCCCAAGTGGTGAATGCTTTCAAAAAATCTGTAGTTTTTTTAAGGGTTGACTTTTTATTAAGGGTTGAAGGGTCAAAAAGTTGTAAAAATGCATAAGTTGTAACGTGAATACCTGCCAGGAGGAATATTTTATTTGAACCAAATTTGGCATACATATTAGGAATACATTGACGAAAATGCTGGTAGAAGTTTCATCCCCTAAAAATGAACCCTAGTGGCCTGTTGGGTCTTTAAATTAATTGTTCAAAAATTGGCGGTGTTTTTATTCTTATATGTCAGCATAACTGACCATTTTCCGTCAGTAATTTTATATATATTCACATATTGAGTGACTAAAAATAATTTACGACCCTAACTACACAAACCCCCACCCCCCAAATATATTGTTTGAGTTATATGGATCGGATTTTCTTCATATTAGATTTCTACTATACATTTAAAACAGATTTACGAATAATCTAATTAAAAATAATATGCGACCCTTATTTTACAACTTCAACCCTTAACGTACCCTTTACAGTCAAAATGCTCGGATTTCTTTTAAATTTGGTAGTAGTAATTATAACATATTTAAGTTATAATTACTTAGTTAATTTAATTGAAATTAGGCTAGACCTACATTTTACAATTGTAACCCCTAATACCCCCCTCATAGTTAGAATTGTCAGATTTATTTAAATTTTAGTATATAAACGAGAGAAGTACTGTGGAATCTCATTTCCAGCGAATTTTTTTTGGAAATTCTTGAAATTTATTCGAAAAAAATTTATTTGACGTCATTTAATTTGACTAACTAATTTTTGTATGCGGAATATTAGCAATTTAATTTAATTGACAGACTCCATATACATCAACAATCCTATCAATTAATAAAAGTGGGCTGCTAATTTATTTCTTCACAAATATAGCAAATTGTAGGTAGTTTAAACTCTAAACTCGGATTAAAACGGAATATTTTGCAAAAGTGTAGGTGTAAAACCGTAATAAAAACAAAGTGTATTAACACTTTTATTTATAAAGTCATTGTACTTTTGTGTATTTAATAAAATGAGAAAAATCCCATCACTAGCGTGAATAACAACAACATTGTTTCTCTAGAATTTGCGTCAAAAAAACGTAATCGAAAGCATTCTCAAGACCAAACCAACAAATTTAATATTTAGGTCATCTACTGTCGTCTGTCTAATAAATATAAATTCGCACATGTTAATACAGGTTGTAATGGGGCTCCGAATGGCCTTTTGCTGACTTAAATGGTATTGGCAACTTTAATGAGTCATGCTTAGTACCAATTTCAAAGGCCATTGTCGTCGCAAATCAAACAACGAAAATATTCGATATTTTCCATCGCTTTGCTCATTTGGATCACATCACAATTTTCTAAGACGTTCGTTTAATTACTATAATAGTATTGCGAATCGGCGCAAAATTCTTCAAGACTGACCTAGCTATTCAAGACACTTTTCAGTTTTTGTGTCATTCAATTTTGATGTATGCAAGTCACGATTTAGAATTTAAGACGGACTCGAAAAAGAAATTGTTTAGATGGTGAAAACGGTTTACTATCTCTCAACAAGAGCTAAAGTCAACTCGAAAATATTATAATAATAGAAAGGTCTACTAATGATGGTTTTTTTGTCAGTTTTTGTTCTTTTTCTTTTCAATGTGCAAAGGCCGCAAAGACAACAGACGGTAAACGAGAACTGTGCACGCATTTTCCGCTACGTGTAACTAATACGTAAATTGCTATTAATTATATACAGGGTGCTGTTTGTAATAGGGCGCGCAATTTGAATTTGGCGCCAGACTAATTTCCCTCCAAAAAAATATTTTTCGATAATTTTCGAATCGCCGTGTAGATTTAAACTTCTGAATGCAAGATCAACCTGTGCAGTGTCCGTATTGACCGTGAAGCCAATGAACTGTGTGATTGTTTCGTCGTTCTTTCCATCTCTGACACTGAATCGAAGAACTAAACACCGGTTTCGCTAAAGCTAAACCTTCATCGAGTAGGAAGAATTCAATCGCATCGCATCGAATCTATACCCAATAATAATATTCCTCGAAATTTCGCCCTGTATATAAATAAATCTAATATTATTTATGGAAATGTAGTACTACCACCGAGTCGTTTGTTTAGAACAATAAACAAAAGAACGTGGAAGCGCATCCGTTCTCACAGACTTGTAGCTACTTTGGACCATATAATATTCCTGCAACGGTCTTTTATCTGCATCTTGTATTGTTCCCAGGAGAAAGAATAATAATCAACCTTGATCGGATTTATTCATGCAATTTTAGAAAATTCTAGGAATATTATTATTGATTGAAATTAATATTATTTATTCTATGGGAAGTTCGATTTCAGGAATTTTTTTCTTCTGAAGAGATGCGTTATTCGTTCTTCTCACACAATTTAAAACGATTTACTCAACAGTTTAAACTAGTAGGTTAATAATGAAATTATAGTGCAAGAATGCTGTCCAATCCAATGAAAGTAACAATCAACTCTTATTAGAATGGATACTGCATGGAGAATATTGTTAAGTCGTGATAGTATCAACAAAAGATACGATTATATAAAAAAATAGAAATTTACTATAAAATTGTACGAGAATAGAAAATACCGGACTCTATGTATTTAAATAAAAAAATTGCATATTAATTTTTACATTCAAAACTTATGTAAGTCGAATCTAAATTAAGAGATAAGCTCAATACGCTTTCTTGACTTTCTTACTAAGGAAGCCCAAAACTAGTATTTTTACTAATTAGTCAAATTATGTAAGCAAGTTTATCTAACCGACTTGCTAAACAATTCCAATATCAATAATAAAATAAATCAACAACGAAATGCATTTCTATTATGGATGCAACGGAGCAGAACTATTTAAGCTTTTTGTATTTGTGCAGCCCATCAATCAATCAATTTGAAAAATTAAATTGATCTCGCTTTGGTTGGAAAATAAAAAAATAATAAATTTATCTAATTGCAATTTCTGAATCACCCCGTATACCCATTTGACCCTAACACACTTAAAATCAATTTAAACAATACTATCGTACACAATTATTAATTATGACAACAATAATTCTGCAAAAAACTATTACTCAATATAATTTGAACCATATGGTTCGTTTAAATAAAAAAATGTGGCCTAAATTGCTTGCACCAAATAAGGAACGCGAGGAATTTCATTAATTAAATTGTGCGATGTATGAAAATTAATACGAGCCCTAAAAAGTGTAACAAAAGAATGGGGGGCTCATTATCTTTTTATGGGGCCAGGTGGTATAACAGGTGATAAGCCGGATGTTTCTTTAAGGCTTTAGAGGGTGATATTTTATCTAACAGAAATGTTTCCCGGTATTTATTATACTATAGACTTAGTCATCGGGAAATCTAATCGGAAATCTATGAACTGGATTAAATTCGAATTGTTATCTTGACGAATTAAATTTATCGAGCGAAATCTAGTAAATATTAATTGGAATTTTTAGAGACTGGCCGTTCGGTATAAAATAGCTCCTTGAAAGAAATGCTGTATTTCTCAAGAAATTCCTGTACACCATGACCAAACCCAATAGCTAACAGGATTGTAAATATCTAAATTATTCGTGTAGCTTGCAACATTCCGTTTTGATCACCTGGTACTACCATGTGATGTGATTTATACGGTAATTTTAACTTAAAGACTAATTATTTTAGTCAAGAAACATCCAGCAATACTGAATTTCTCACACATCCTTGGATTTACGTAATTTCTACAAATATTCATCATCATAAAGAAATACTTTCGATTTTTTTTTTATATTATGGCATGTTATTTATATTTTTAAATATAAGTGTGCTTACGTTTGATAATTAATTAAACGTGGTTATCAACGGCGTTTTCGCACACAAAAAATATACAAATTGTTTGTTTACGACACCGAGTGCACACAACAAAACAACACAAGGCCGAACAACACAGCACGTTTTCACGCTAACAACAGCACAATAACGACTGAATCACGGAGTAATATTACTCTCTGTCGACTGAATGCTTGGTATATTCTGTAGTCGGTCAGGTGAATGTTGTTGCTCCCACTATATTACAAAATGATACCTTCTATATGCGATTACCTGTTTATTTTTAAACTACTATGACTTCATTAGGTTTATTTTTTGCAACACTTGGGACGTAATTTGGATAGAAAAGTGCGTTATATTAAAAAAAAATATATTGACATCATTTTATATTTAATCAAACATAATATTTGCAATTTAATGAAATTTTAATTAATGAATCACAGATTTAAATCTTACCGATAAAAATTATTTGCTTTTTCGCGTTTTGTTGAAGAGGTTCAAGTACTTTCCTCGAGTGATTTCTTTCGATTCGTCGACGCCGAGCTGGTACGCGATATCGTGCAGTTCTTTGACTTTGCTGATCAAACCGGGAGTGGAAAGCGATGCCAATTCTAAAAAAATACCCATTTTCCCAATTAAAATGAGGCCCCAACGAAATTTTTGACAACTCAATTTTAGGTTATGTAACGCACAAGAAGTACAACAATTTCCACTTCAGTGAAGTTGTTCATCAATTCCCTTGACTACAAAACAAACGCCATATTGTTTTTATAATGTTATTGTAATTAGTTGTTCAATGCTGCATAACTCAAAAGGCAAACACACATTTGCTTACGGCTCATAATCCAAGCAATGTCAATATTACAACAAGAACAACTCATTACGTCAACATATCAAACAATAGACGGCAAAATCATTCGTCAACTTACGATGTAAATAATTCTGGTCTTCCTGGGTCAATTCCCGTGAATAAGGCAGTCGGTTCACACTTTGCGGAGTTGGTTGGAAAGTGCTAATGAATTCCGAAACTCCAGGCACTAAAAAAACACGAAATAAATCACCACTCACATTACATAATTTAATAAGTACACACCTTTTTCTGGCCACAATTCTGGTGAACTTCGATCTATATTTTCCATGCTGAGCAAGCTTTCCTCGAAATCAGCCAAAGCATCTACCTGCTCCGGTTCTGCAATGATGGAAAATCAATTATTATTTTGACAGCGTCAACAATCTGAACGGCGGAGTGCTGAAGTTTGGTAGTTTTTTGGCGGGGTTATAGCGGAATTTGTACGATCGGAAGGTAAATGGGACGTTAAATATTGAGTTTGTTAAGTTTGATTGGAATTTAGTGAGCAATATCAAGCAAAATTATGGAATTTTATTTACCTTGTTCAATGCTCCCGGGTTTAGTAGACGCCATCTTGCATTACTGCCAACATATAACGGCTGAAAAATAAACCCCCACATTTGAACGGTAGTATTATAAACAAAGTTTCAATTAGTTTATCTTAAAGTGTTCTTGCTATTCTATCTATTTTTAACTTGTTTAAGTAAGAAGCTTAATTTAGTCGGTGTTTATATAGCAAAAGTAAGTTTAATAAACATATTGTACTGTTTAGTTACTTTTGCACGTCACGTTGCATACCTGTCGCAAAAGTAACTAAACCATTAACCTATATGTATTTCGTCTTGTGACATTTTTTTATAATTTATAAATTATTAATAATACAAGTATTAGTCTGTAATATGTTGATTGCCTGCAATTAAACTTGCAAATACAACGAGTCGACTCAACAAAATCAAGTACGTCACACTTCCCTCCCAAATTTGTCATCTGTGTACATAAACCAATGTTCTAGAAAATCGTTCGTAAAAATGGGCCAAACACTTTCGGAACCAATAACCGAAAAAGACACCGGCTTCTGTCAAAACTCCTTGTATCGCGTCGGTTCGAGCTGCATGCAAGGATGGCGTGTTCGCATGGAAGACGCTCACACTCACATTCTCTCGCTACCTGACGATCCGGGCACCGCATTCTTCGCCGTTTTCGACGGCCATGGCGGCGGGAAAATCGCAGAGTACGCCAGCATCCATCTGCACAAGTACATCATCAACCGCAGCGAGTACAAAGAAGGTAACATTGCCGATGCAATGAAACAAGCATTCTTGGAACTCGACGAGTTCATGATTAATGACGAAGCGCTGAAAAATGTCCCGGCTGGCACTACAGCGGTGACGATGCTTATCAAAGACAATCAATTGTTCTGTGCGAATGTGGGCGATTCGCGAGCCGTCGCTAGCATTAATGGCGTAGCGGAGGCGCTTTCCAAAGACCACAAGCCCAACAATCAGGAAGAGTTCGATCGCATTACTGCAGCTGGCGGTTGGGTGGATTGCAACAGGGTCAACGGGAATTTGGCGTTGTCGCGAGCTTTGGGCGATTTTGTTTTCAAGCGCAATTTCGATAAGACTGCTGAAGAACAAATTGTTACTGGTATGTATGTATTTAACTAATGAAGTCGTAAATTAATTTGGTTATGTTTAGCTTATCCCGATGTGGAAGAGCGCGAGATCACACCCGATTGGGAGTTCATCGTGTTGGCTTGCGACGGCATTTGGGACGTGATGAGTAACAACGAGGTGGTGTCCTACGTGCGAAAGAACATCGCGCTTGGTTTGGAGCCGGAAGTCATTTGCGAGAACTTAATGACTCGCTGCTTGGCGCCTGATTGCCAAATGGCTGGTCTAGGTTGCGATAACATGACCGTCGTAATTATTGCTTTATTGCACGACGGCAGTTATGAGAATTTGCAAAAGAGATGCAGTGTGATCCACGAAGGAAACGGTGAGCAAGAAGATGAATCCCTAACCCTTAACTATGTAATGCCCACTTCATAAATTAATTTTGTTCGGAACGGCGGTTGAAAATGTGTTCTATCTGTAAATATAATTGTACATTGTATATATATACATATATAATTAACTTGTCACACGTTGCATTAAGGGTTTTATGTTTGTAGATCAATATTTTTTGTTTTAATTCTGATTAGCTGCTGTTTAGTCATTTTTTTAAAAAGTAATTCAAGTGGATAAGAATAAACCGAATGTGATAGTTATTTTAATTCAAATTAATCGTTTAAATTTAGTAATGTGTTTTGTGGGAGTAATTATATATTTTTTGTTTAACATGAAAAATAATATAGATTTTTAATAAAATTTTACTACACTATAATAAATTAATTAATAAACCATCCTCTCAAGCGCTCATAAAGGCCCCTAACTTTAGAAAATAATCCCTAATCAGGTGAACAACCTTTCAAATCCAAAGTCAGGTAAATAACGAGCTTAATCCTTTATTACTTAACTAACAAAATTTACCTAATTCAAAATATATCCGTCCCAGTTTGCCTGGCTTTAAGTACAGCTTCTTCAGGCGTCAATTTTTCGTCCGCGGAAGGCTCCAACGGAGTACCGTCAGTATGAAGCTTGCCTTCTTTTAAATCGTTCGCGATTTTCGGTGCGTAAACTACATTAAACAAATCCTCGGCCGTAAATTCGGATTGCACTACGTCGGGCGTTCGGTACGATACATACGGCTTCAACTGCAATATTAAAACAAGTAGCAATAATCGCAAATTAATTCGGAATTACCTTAAAATCCTTCAAATCGGGGACAACCAATTGCGGGATCATTTCCGGGATCGCAACAAACTTGTTGTTGAGTTTATAACCCGTGTCTCTCACCCCCAGCTCTAGAATAATTCATCTGTTAATTAAGAGTATATTTGCTTACAGGCAAGTAGATTTACTGTGAATTGGGATTTCAGGGTCCGGATTTGTAGCTTGCTGTTCTTTAAACAATCGCGATCCACGCTTGTTAAAAATCTGAAACTTTCGAAAATTGCGTTTACCATTCCGAGCAGCCGACGTCGAAATCCCGCGCGTAAAAACCAAATTAACGAACGACATTGTCAATATTAATTAATTGATCGTTAATTAGTGGATTAGTGAGGTTATGTCAAACAATTTGCGACATTAGTGGGGGTAGTTTGCAGAAGCGTGCTGCAACAGCGCCACTTGCGCCCAGCCATTCAACCAACCGCGAAAACTACAGTGCTACGATGCAGCAAGTTAGTCTGTGTACAGTTTGAATAAGCTGGCGGTGTGCTGAATCATAACACCCAAGAAACAAGCAAACGCCATTCTACAAGCTCCAATATTCCCCGTACAGTTGCCGAAGAGAATGGTGTTGGCGGAGAAAAACAGCGAGAGTGCTAGGAACGGCCGACGAAGTCGAGGGCCAAGTCCGAATGGCCATGCACAGCCCGAGTCCACCAGCGAGGACGAAAGCACGGGTAAGCATCGATTCCCTCGATAGCACGCATTTTGTTGTTTGCGTCGGCCACTCTGTACAACAAAACGTTTATTTTTAAGTTCCCGTAGACAAGATCCGTGTGGGCCGCGACTACCAAGCAGTGTGCCCCGAACTGCAACCGGAAGCACAAAGGAGGCCGGAACTACTAGCGGACAGGGCCCTACTCGTCTGGTCGCCGACGGAAACCATCGCCGAATCCAAACGTAGCTATACAAACTTTATTATTGTCCTTTTACTATAAAATAAATTTGCAGTCGAAGATTACATCGTGCTCGCCAAAGACAAGTATGGCTACAATGGCGAACAGGCGTTGGGAATGCTATTCTGGCACAAGCACGATTTGGATCGCGCCGTTTTGGATTTGGCCAACTTCACACCCTTTCCGGATGAGTGGTCGGTCGAGGATAAGGTCTTATTTGAGCAAGCGTTTCAGTTCCACGGCAAGACCTTTCATAGGATACGACAAATGGTAATTTTTGAGGTTTTGAGGTTAGATTGGGGTTTAATTGAGATTGTTGTTTTAGCTGCCCGATAAGAGTATAGCAAGCTTAGTTAAATATTACTACAGTTGGAAGAAAACGCGATCTCGTACGAGTTTGATGGACAAACAAGCGCGCAAGTTGAACACGCCGAAGGAAGATGGCGTGCCAAGTGAAGGGGGCTCCGAAGCGGGATCGAACGAGGAATCGGATCATGATGAAAAGGTTGGTTTTATTTGCGATTATTTGTTGTTACTTTTGGAGTTTGTATGGTGTATTTGGTTGTGGCATGGTTATTATTATGTTTTAATTATTGACGGGCATATTATTGTGATCGTAAAAGGTTTTCTGGGATTTTTCAAAATTCCATAAAATGATTTGTGTGGTTGAAAAGTAAAATAACATTTATATTGAGCTAGAGTAATAAAACTCCTTCGAGTTGGCCACACTGATTGTCACAAAAATAAAAATGGCCGTGTCGCAGTGGTCAATTTGACTGACAGCTGAAGTTGAATGTGTGGTTATAATTATGTTGATTGATGTTGAGAGTGTAAAGTAAGATGTTGGTCTTACAGAAATGGACAATTCATCGTGGTATTCGTCGAAAAAGCGGCTCGCCTAGCCGAACTGGCCAGCCTAGTGATGAGAACGCTACACAGGTAGTGATTTTGACATATTTTAATCGTTGCACGTGCTATTAGAAAACCAGATAGATTTTGCCTCAGCGAGGTTTGCTTTTATCTCTACGCTTTATTTGATTTAACATTTACTAATTGGTTATTTAGATTGCACTAATTTGTTTTTTCGTTGTATTGTTTTGCTGCATGTCTAACGCATTGATTTATTTAATTGATTATAACTAAAACCCACACAACACACCAGAATAATCTATACACGAACTCGATTCCCAAGAGATATGAACATTATTATTTATTTTCTACCCTTGCTGACAAAATATTTTATGGCTTTGGTGTTGGGGTGTTTTTAAATCATTTCATTTTCGCACAGTTTCGTTTAATGTACAAGATTTTCCATTCAAATCAATCAATATCGATCTCATATATTAAACGAAAAAACAAATTAGCTAGTCCCTGTGTTATGATATAAATTCTATAATATTTGCTGGGAAATGGTCGGTATGATTGTTGTATGTGTGCAGGGTGAGGGTGGAGCGTGCTCTAACTGCGGCGTCGTCTGTACCGTCACTCAAGTGACGTCGAAAGGGACCCTCTGTAATTCCTGCTACCAACATTGGAGGTACGTATTGAACTTTCCAAAACCTTTCGAAATTTTCGAACTTGTTAATAAAATCCACCACTTAATAACAAATTCGAACAATTGCTCGACTCGATCGATCGTTCGCGGTGATATTCACAATTATTTTTAAATAATAGTTTTGCGAACTTTAAACATAATGTGATGTATGTAGACGAACGGGGTTGTTGAGGCCTACATCGGGCCCGTCAGGCGGCAAGCGTGGTGCCCCTTTGGGGGCCCGACATAAGCGCAAGCCACCACGGGGCATGTACATCAACCACGACGATCTAGCGGCGATGGCGTCGGGCAATGCGGGGGTTCTCATGCTTAGAGCAATGGATCGAGAGTTAGATTCCCTACAAAGACAAGTGAGTACCACTCCTTAACTTTTCAACCAATCGGCCACCCATTACTATATCTTTTTCATATACATTATTCCGCTTTGCACACATTCATATTTATTTATCTGTTTATTAACCATATAATTTTATTGCTTTCGCTAGGCTAGTGTAGCAGCATGTGTTTGTATTGTGGGGCTTTATTTAGTTTTGTAGTAGTATTTTTGCTTTATGTATGTCTAGGTGTATTATTTAATTTGGCAGACTGTTTAAATTTCCCGTTTCCTTGTTGCAGATCCAGCAGAACAAACAAAACATCAGCTCGTTGAAGCGAAAGCATTCGGATTCGATCGAGGATCTCCGTCCAGCCAGTGACACTGCCTCGCGTATCGTGGCGCGCTGGACGAACGAAGAACTGCTATTGGCCGTTCAAGGTGTGCGTAAGTATGGCAAGGATTTTAAAAGTATCGCCGAAGTGCTCGGTAACAAAACCGAACATCACATTCGTTCCTTTTTCGTGAACCATCGCAAACGATACAATTTGGATACGGTGTTGAAAGAGTGGGAGAAGGACAACGGTCCGTTGCCCGAGGAGAATCCACCGGTGGAGAAGATGGAAACGAAGAGTGAGATGGACGAGAGTAACGATAATGATGTTATTTGTATATCGCCGACGCTGCATAACAATAAGAAAGAGTTGAAGAATGGCAAACTTAGTCAAGGTGCGAAATGATGACTTTTCGTTGTGTCGCACAAATCGTATTGGTATTAATCGTTTGTAAATATTATGTCGTTTGAATCATCCAAATTATGCCATTTTGCAAATTGTATTTGATTCTGATTTGTTTGAATTATAATTTGCCAAAGATTATTTTTGTACATGATGTTTCACGCGTTCTATTAGTTGCAACTTGTAAAAATTTTATACCAAAATTACTACCGGATGGGTGTTGTAAATATATTCAGCTGAATTCCACTAATGTTTAGTTAAACAAATTGAGATATAGTTAATTCGATTCCTCGCATGGATATAATTAAGTATAAATAATTAAGTACCATTGCAACTTTCAATCTACACATCTATGATGATATGTAAATATGAACGAAACTTGTTGTCAAATTTCTAGTTAAATCGTGCTTCGTTTAAAATCCTTATTTTTTTATTGTTTCTGTATGTTAGCAATATTTATTGTTCTTAGAATTTAAATTTAAGTTTACTTTCGCGTTAAGACTTTTTTAATTAATATTATTTCGCATATAATAAGGCAAACTAGTTTATAAGATTATCTAAAATATCATTAGATTAGTATAATTTAAAAATAAACATGTTTCCCATAAATTACGCGTTTTATTTCAAGTGTGGTAAACCACCCGGTATATAAAAATGCGGAATATTGACCGGTACCAGACGACAAAGAGTTATAAACAGGAAATCGAGAAAAGTAATGATAGCAATGAGCGGCGTGCCGCAAACGAATTTCTCAGATGATAAGTGCGCTAGTGTTTATATAATACTTTCGCTGATGTAGTGGGAACTCGAGGCAGTACGTCCTGGTATAAAATCGTGGGAAACGAATAAATGACAAATCAGCAAAATGGACTTGGAGATCAAAAAGTGGATTTTGATTATCTGCTGTATGACATAATTAATAAAGATAAAGAGTATTCAATAAATTGTGCATTGTTTTTCCAAACCCCCACAATTCGTGGACCCACGAAATAAAGGATTTGTAACACGCAAATAATAACTAAACGCTAAATCTCTTCTAAGCAGTGCTCGTTTTGCGATTTTTCAAAATGCTAGCAATGAAAAACTCGCCCGCTTTGTACGAACTCCTCACCAGCGGCCCACTAGCTACATACAAAAATCCCATCTCATTCCCAACTTTCTCCCAATGCAAATACTTTTCAGGCGTCACATATTCCACCACTTTCAAATGCCTCTTCGTCGGCTGCATGTACTGCCCCAACGTCACGCAATCCACGCCAGCGGCCCGCAAATCGCTCAAAGTTTGCCGCACTTCTTCATCGGTCTCGCCCAGTCCCAACATTATCGACGACTTTGTGATCATGTTCTCATTGCATTTTTTTACATGCTCTAAAGTCGATAGGGATTGTCGGTATTGCGCTCTGCGATCGCGGACGAACGGGGTTAAGGCTTCTACGGTTTCGATATTGTGGGCGTAGACGTCTAGGTTTGAATCGACGATGGTTTTGACTTGGTCCAAGTCGCCGCGGAAATCTGGGACTAGGCATTCGACTAGAATCTCACCATTTCTGAAAAAATTAGTTGAAAATTTGTTGGAAAAATATTTTTAATTTTTTACTCACTGTCGTTTAATTTCGCGCACTGTTTCGGCGAAATGGTTTGAACCACCATCAGGTAAATCTAATAAAAAATATTTAATTAGAAAAATTAATTAAAAAAAAAAAATTAAATTGAGAAAAAATTAAAATACAAACAATTAACCACTAATTAAAATCTTACCGTCCCTATCGACTGAAGTTAGCACCACATAGTCCAGCCCCCAAGACGCAATCGCCGTGGCGGTATTAAGCGGCTCCTTCGGATCAGGCGGCGGTGGCGCCCTCGATGTTTTAACGGAACAAAATCGACAACCCCTGGTACAAGTATCCCCCAACAACTAAACATATTAAACTCAATTTTAATAAATCAAATTCAATTTTAGAGTGTTACCATTATTGTGGCAGTGGCCGTGCCGTGTTCGCCGCCGCCCCAGCATTCCCCAATATTGGGACATCGCGCCTCTTCGCATACAGTGTGTAGATTCAATTTGCGTAGCTGTTCCTTGAGTCGGCTGTAATTTTTGCCTGTGGGAATCGTGCGTTTAAGCCAAGGGGGTAAACGAAGTCTTTCGTCTTCGCCTTTGGCGCGTTTGAGTTTGCCGTCGTATTCTTTCCATTCCTCGGGGTCTTCTTGGAGGACGGGATTGGGGTTGTTTATGAAGTCTTGTAGACTTGGGCCATTGGCTATGCGCTCTTTGATGTTCGCCAAGTGCGATGTTGATTTGTGATTGTGGTTTAACCTAATTTCCTGGAAAGTATTTTGTCATTTTAGTAGTTTTTTGGGGTTGTAATAGATTTTGTACTTACAGATTTAGCTAGATTAGTTAAATTTAATAGAGATTTCGAGCGGAACATCGTGTTTTATGGTTTTTAATGTCACATAATATAAAATGGTTTAATGTTAAAGGTCAGATCAGCTGATTGTCAAAATCGACCACGTGTATTACTGGTTGCCTAAATTGCATCGCGGTAAAATCAATAATTTAAAAGTATTACTGATTTTCGAATAGAAATGTAAATATTAATGCTAAATTCAATAAAACAAAAATTTAAAATTAATACATTTAGTTTTCGTATATAAGATCACATAAAATACTTGAACAAATCCATAACTCACATTCAAATAATATACAATAAAAAATATTTACAAAAAAGCTAGTTTAAATATCTTATGTATTAGTATGCGATATAACAAGCCACGATATAATAAAATAGAACAAAAAGATTGGATACATCGCTAATACTTTGCGTCCAGGTTTTTGACTATCCCCCAAAAATATCATAGAAGCTACAAAATAAATTAATTAAAAGTACCAACTGCTGTTATATAATATAATTTTAAACTCACCATAAGTCGCCCATGCAAATCCACCCATAGACACAGAAAACCGTATAAAAAACAGCAAATTTGACTGTTCGGCAAGCAGAATAATTCGGCAAATTATTAACGCTAACGTTGTGGGTAGTAGGCAGTAACCCAGCACACAAACGCTTTGGAAAAACGATCTAAAATACAAGAAATACATTAATCAACTAGCTTAACAGGTAATTAAAATTCACATACATATTGCCACCTAATAATTTGGAGTTTAACGTTACAACCATGGAACCAATCCATACGATCACAAAAACTTCGGCAAATTGGGGACCACCATCATTCGAATTGTCTGCTGTGCTTGAACCTTGCAAAATACTAAACGGACAATTAACGCTTTGTTTTAGTATGTAATAAGCTGTACTTACACGGCCATAAAAGTGCACAGCATCAACGGGCCCCAAAGATCCCCTACAAAACATATATTGCGATTAACAATTTTTTTCAGGCGAAAAAAAATTCAAACCTACACTCTTTCAATAAAGTCTTCTTTTCTTTAGGTACCAGCACATGTGCGAATTTAATACCGACAGCCCGCAAGTCTCTCAACTAAAATCGCAAGTGTTAAATTATTCTACTCGTATTATAAAAGTAAATATTTACAATTGTTTCGCGAATAGGTTCATCCAGCGTGTTAAAATCCGGTTCGCCTATCGTCCGATTGTTTTTGGCACCGGGAATATTCATTTCACCCTCAACATAGCCCTCCACATCATCAAACATCTAAAACCAATTGTTATTAATAAAAAACATGAACAATGTAGTTGCGAATGTCCAGTACCTCTAATTTAGCGGTGTCCATTGTTTAATTCACTAGTTAAGCTTAGTCTAATTCACAAATCTTAATTAAATGTCCCTTAAAGGGGTACAATTTGTTGATTTCATTTATTTACTAACCCTTAAATATGTGTCACTGACATTTGAGAGTGAGATAGATAATGCAGGGGGTGCACTTACCGACTGCGTAATTATGACGAAAAGAACGCCAGCGCTCACTGCACAATCTAGACGATTATTATTTTGCTTTTGCATGAATTCTGTGGGTTGTTGAAGGATGAAATGTTAATTTACTGTTTGTAGATAATATTAGTTAAATGCAGCTGCAAGATATTACTATTATTTTGGGTTTGATTGTAATTAAATGCAATTGATTTTTAAGTAGTAGGTGGCGGTAGACTAATAATTTGCATCGGACGTCCGTACTTTTATAGTTCGATTTATTGGTTGACTAGGAGATGGCGCTTAAGTGGAATAGTAATTGTCAGATTAGTTTAAATTATTTTTAGGTTTAAAAATGACAGAGGGGTGGATTGTGAATTGTGCTTGATTTAAGAAAATTAAGTGTTATAATTAATGGGTGAGTTATTCATATCATTTGTATTGATTTTTGTAGTAGTATGCATGCATTGTAACAAAATCGGAAAATCGCAAATACCATGTTTAATTATGGCCGCTAATTGATAGTTTGCGGATTTTTTCTTTTATTTTTGGGTATTTCTGCAAGTTTTCCCTTGTAAAACGTATTGTCTATTTTAAAATTATTAAATCGCGTCGGTTTTGCTATAAAATTCAGCTATTTAGCTTGAGTACCCTTATTTTGCCCTTATGACTATCTCCATCTTTCTCTTACATATTTGCACCGATGAGTGCGAGTGAGATGCCAGATAATATTAAGGGCGAAAGTGCTGATCACAGAAAAATATAACCGGTTAGTTTTATTGGACTGAAATTATATTTTTTTAATATTATTTCTCCATAATTTTGAATGGAATTATAAAAAAAATCCTTTCGATTGTGATTTTTTTTGAAAAATATTTTATTTTCTCAAAATAATTATTATTACTTTCTAATACTTTAATACATTTTATCTAGAGCATGTAATGATTGCAAAAATAAACTACAACTGGTTGGTGCACTTTCTTTGACATGGCATCCTAAACACAATAGAATTTATTTGAAATAATCGTAAAATTATTGACATTGTCACGTAAGGCATTATACATTGTTGAACAAAGTTTATAAATACAAAAACAAACAAGAAATTTAACCATTTACACCTAGTAGTACATACCTACAACCATCCCAACACAAAAAAAAACAAAAATGTTTTTCTTAATATCAATAATTTCCAAACTATTAATAATCCAAAGTGCATTTTGTGAAAACGCAACAAACCCATCACCAACTACAACAACAACTGCAACAATTTCTGAAACAACTACCGAAGCTCCGCAAACTACCTCACAAGAATCTCAATCTCTACCTCAACCTGCCTCACAATCGCAACAAATCGAACGAACGTTAGAACCAACCAATCGAACCAATTTAAACCGAACCAAAATGCTGTCCGATTTTAAACCAAGCCCTTTGGTCGAAACTTATTACGAGTTTAACAAATTCCCAGTTAAACCTGCATTTGCGGAAGCCAAGCATTTCCATCAAGGGTATTCGAACCACGTTCAAATTGAGCAGAGCACTTTTGCTCCAAGAAGTGCGCCAGAGCAACCGTGGACTACCAGAATCCAATTTCCGCAACCGGACAATAATTATAACAATAATAACAATAAGGAACCTTCAAAGTTTGATCACCAGTACCACCAATACAACCACAAGTCTTCGTCGTCTTCACCAGGAAAAACTGAAGAGTTCTCGTTCAATAAATTGGTCGAGGTGCCTGGTAGACAAAATGTGAAGCATTCTTCAGGGAATAGTTGGGAAAATTTTGGTTTGGGGTACAAAAGTAGACTCGAAGGAAATTTAGGGGCAAAAACGTTGAATTATAATTTGATGGAGACTCCAGCTCAAAGTACGGGATATTTGCCGAAGACTAGTGGATTTGGTAGTTTGGATACGCATCATCAGCAAGAGAATCCTTGGAAGAAGATTATCAAAATTTTGACGGCTTTTATTCCCATCGGGTTGCTTATAAGTGCCTTAACTCCGACTGTGATTACGGTCACTCCGGTTAATGATACGTAAGTTTGATGAGATAATGAGCTAGAACTTTATATTATGTTTTATTTCAATATTAATAATTTTTTTTGTAGGCAAACTAGATACAGATCGGACGATAAAAGACAAGACGTAGCAAAACGCCTAATTTCTTCGATTAATCACTACACGAAATTAAATGATGTCGGATGCGAGAATCGCATTTTTTGCGAACTTTTATTAAGTGCCAGTAATTCGAAGAATGGAGAACAGCATGTTCAGAATTTATTGAACAACATATCGGAACAGTTTGTTTTAATTAGTACTAGTTTCTAAAAATAATATTTATTATCGTACCATTTATTTTAGAGATGAAAATTTGGAAAATAAAGCGGAAGAGATGAAAAGGATATTTGGTGCTGTGAAAAAACAGGATTGTAGCACGATATTGTGTAAAAATAGTGGATAAAAAGTTTTAAAAAAAATATCGCCCGAGCAGGGACTTGAACCCTGGACCCTTGGATTAAAAGTCCAATGCTCTACCGACTGAGCTACCCGGGCACATGGTGTTATTACTTAAGAAGGGGATTAAGAATATCGTTCAAACTGTATTAACTTTAATTAATTAATTAGATTTTTAATTTATATTATTTTTTTAAATTAAACTATACAGTCTAAACATTAATTTTGGCTAAGTAGGATGATTCGTATAAATTTATCTACATATATAAATAAATAAATAAGGTTTCTCCCCTTATAAAGAAATTAAAATTATTTTCACTTTTTTATTATTTATGGCAAGTAGGTGACAAAGGAAGTGTATTGGCGTAAGTGTGAATTATTAATAATTAAATTCACATGTACAAAAATTAATGCTATATTTAAACAACAAAACTTTCATTTTTATTATTGCAATACTAAAAATAAAATAATCATAATAAATAATAATAATTTTAATATATTATTCATAACTTATTAAAATTAGTCTACACTCCAATAGAAAATCTTGTAACTCATTACTAATTAAGTCGAATTAAAATTCAAATAATAAATTACGAAAGATAATTTTTGAGAGAAAACTTCTTGGTGGTCTTCGATCATTGATAAAAATCCTATAATTCAATAGATAAGAATTTCACTTATGCGAAGCAATAAACCAGATTTCTCAATTTATTTTTTCGAATTTATCTTGTCGCATTTTATATGAGCTAAAAAAACCAGCAAATTGATGACTTTAATTTATTTTAATATTGCAAAAATATAAACACATGTTCAATATTTTTCGCTGCTTATTAATGTAATAAAGCAATATTATCATATAGTCAATCACCGGCTAAATAAATAATGGTTTATTATATGCGCTTTTGTTCGCAAAAATTGGGTTTATAAAATATGCCATCAGAACAATTTTTTTTATTTTCTTATACAGTATGTTCCAGGATTTAATTAAAAAAATAATTAGTATATTTAATTTATGATTGTTAGTTCTAAAAAAAAACATAAATTTTGGTGGCGCTTTTCTTTAAAGCGCTAGAACGACATTTTTTATAAACTATTTTTAAAGTTAGTGTGATAGGTCAAATGTTAATCTCTTCGGAATTAGAAAATGTCAATAAAAATAATTAAAAACAAACAAATCAAAATATTCCATTGGAACCAATTGTCTAGGTCAATAAATTTTGAAATATTGTTATTGCGCAACAGGTTAGCGATTTTGATACAATTGTTGAAATTTTCTAAAAAAATTATTTCGCCAAATTCTAATTTTTTTTTCAATTTTGTCTAATACTTAATCTTAAGTCCTTAATCTTAAGACATCTTATCTTAAGAACAACCAACTTAATCTAATAGATTTCGTATTTTGATTTATTGACTTTCTAATGTCTTGCCAGCCACAATAATTCAATTGTTTCTAATTATTGTTGATAGAATCTCATAAACATTAATTAAACATTCGTTTTATGTAGCACGGAAAATCGAGAAATATCACTAAAACCATCATAATAATTTAAAAAATCGGTTATCTGATGCATTTATATTAAACAAAGCCAGCCAAGCCTATACGGCAAATATTTGCTCTTATACTATCTTCACTAATTAAATTTACTAATTAATAGCCGGTTTCTAAAACAATATAAATAAATTCGAATATTATTTGCCGCGCGTACAAAAAAGTAGCGCATTAGCAATAAATATGGACAATCAATATTTAAGAGTATTCTTCATAATGGTAATCCTGTCACACCCAGTATATTATATTATTAGTATTATTATAATACAGACATAGTTTGTAGATACGCCTGTATAAACATGCAGGCCATTACTTTTTAAATGTGGGTTAATAATAAGATTCACTTCCATACATTCAATATCATTTCATTGATGTTAATAATTTGCATTCTGTTGACCCATTTCGAATTTTTCAAAATACAATTACAAAAATACTGAATTTCTTTCTATTGTCTTTATGCGTTCAACCTTCGGCGATTCGCGTTTTCCTGCAAGTGAAAGTGAAGGTACTAGGATGACAATAATCGTGAATTACTAAGCATCTTCAAGGTGGAACGAATCCTTGCAGCTGCATTTTCATATTTTATTTTTAATTACGAAATAATTATTATAAATGATTTTTGTGCGGCGCGACAGCGCGTCTGGCTTTTTGTGTAATTAATTATTTAGTTGATTAGTAATCTAAACGCACTCACATAAATTAATAAAAATAGAAAGTGTCGCTTCACTAAGCATTCCTGACGAAAATACTAAAAAAAAACAAATAAAAGCGACACTGCAATCAATAAATTAATTTCTTTTCTAACGACTCCACTGCACTTTTTCTATTTTAGGTGCAATTTTTGACCAAGTTTCATTTTTCAGACGGAAAAAAGTGCGAAATGGAATGTAATGATCTTGGTGTAGCATTTATGATTATTAGTTATTTTTTATGGATAAAAAGTTCAAGTTTGTTTCCAAGTCGTTTTAGAAACTGGATGTCGTGACTTCAACATTCTTTCAGTTTGGATTTTCTATTCTATGGAATTACATTTAAATAATCCTCATAATGGAATGCAATCACTTAATAAATTCGCTACTATTTTGACGATTCAAGTCCATTCAAGTTGGTTCAAGTTTGTCCAATTTGGTCCAAATTTGAAATTTCGTCTGCGAAGAAATCCCATGACGCTCCTTAATGGACCGAAAAATGATGCTGCTCCGAAATGTATGAAGTTTGAGGCCCGTATTTTCTCACGATTATGATATACATATAACAAAGATGCAATAATTGGATAGAAAGTGACCACAT
Source organism: Cryptophagus acutangulus (assembly GCA_963556235.1). Classification (NCBI taxonomy): domain Eukaryota; kingdom Metazoa; phylum Arthropoda; class Insecta; order Coleoptera; family Cryptophagidae; genus Cryptophagus; species Cryptophagus acutangulus. The sequence goes on from OY744561.1 coordinate 6,780,342, forward strand.
GTCCTCGAAAGTAAAAAAAAAAAATGTGTAAAATGTGCTGAAGCTGGTATTATCACCTCTAACAACTTTCTTGGCATTCTTTGGCTAGTATTTCATTTCAATGCAAAACTGACCGCACAGGTGTTTTTTCGTTATTTAAACTCTAATTTTATAAATAGCACCATTTTTTCCATCGACGTCAAGAGGATGATCTTTAATTGTTAATTAAATTCGAGTGTAAAAAATTTAACGCGCGTATAGCAGGAATTAATTTCGTACAATTAAAAACGAATTTCTAATCGTTTGGTCTATTAACTAGCTCTATGAAGTAATTGCAGGATTTGCTATGCAATTTTCGAGTTTAATTAGGAACGCGACCTATAATAAATATATTTTTTCACTTTTATCTTCAATATGGTCAAAAATATTTCGAAAAATGTATCTTCTTCTTCCGAAGAATAAAGAAAGCCATCATAGAGTGCATCGAGGTGCGGACTTTATGAATGTGGGTCGATGGTGGCAGCAGCACAGGTGGAAAGTGGACAACAGAAGACTAGCCCCCAATATACCTACCTGCTGATGATATCAAAGTGTTGAGAGTTTCATTGAGTGATTTCAACGAGCATATACGCAAAGACAACTAACCCGCGAACAGTATCACCACATTTGAGCTGAGCAGTGACTTTAATAATATTAGTGCAGGATTAAGTGCAGTGCAAGTGACTTAGGACTTGTGAAGGATGGAGCTTATTAAGGTAGCTAAAAATATTTCGGCGATTTTTAATGAGAATGTTAATGATATGTTGCTGGCGGAATGTTTCGGATTCCTAATTAATGTAAAGCAAAAATGCAGGTTGATTTAAATTCCGAGAGGAATTGGGTCAAAATTATTTTTTGAAAATATTTTTTGCACATTTGGGCGTAATGTTGATGTTTTTTCTAATTAGTGATTAAATTTCAACCTACATTGTATTTAGAGCAGTTCGTTTAGAACATGTGAATGCATTCTAATTAAATGAAAAATGTGCAGATTTTTATGTTACATTAATTATTGTGCAAATATGTAACTGAATACCACGTTTTTGAAACAGATCTCTAGCGTATAGAGAAATGGCAATTAATAATGGCAATTGACAATAACAAAGGCAAATTATTGTTGAATTTATAAATTAATTATATAATTTCTACATAAATTATTTAATGCATTTCTAGGCTCGATTGTGGAGGACGCAGTAAATAGCTGAATAAATAAATTTGATAAATATTTATGCACTTTATTGCATCCTAATATCGCCCACAGGATCTAAATTATAAAGTTTGCGCAGATTAGCTGATTAAATATTGCAACAATGAGAATTAATTACAATAAACAATAAGATTAATTAATGAGGTTAATTTTAAGTATTGTTCTCATTTCTATGTTAATAATAAAATTAGGTACAAATTTAATTTGATTAACAAATGGAAATTTAGAGCGCAATCGGGCCGAGCGCATATGTTGAAGAATTATTTGCAATTTCAAAAATTAATTGCGAAGAAACTAAAAATGTTTTTTTAGTTTTGTTTGAAGAATTTGAAGGGGTATTTTAACAATATTCTAAAAATATTTTTTTATTTTCAGAAAAAAAATTAAAAATAAATTTAATTTGCGTTTGTTTAGATTTTGGTTTGCTTTCAATTTTTAAGTTGAATTTTTTTTCTAAGGGGAATATTGGGAAATATTGGAGAAATTTATTGATTTTTAAATTGTTAATTAACGTATTTTTATCGAGGAAGTCTGTATTTTTAATTAAAAAAATTTAATCAATTAAAAAAAAATTATAAACAATTAAAATAACATTTTTTCCGCATATTTATTAGTTTTCTTATACAAATGAGATTTTTTTTTCGATTTTCTAATTTTTTTTTGACTAGTTAAATAATATAGAAAACACAAAAATATACAGGATTCAAAAAATTATTAAAATTTTGCTAAAAAAGTTCTTAAAACGGGTTGCATTTAAAAGCGCGCCAAAAATAAATTTGAATTTTAAAACCTTTTTAATAATTTCTGTTGCATCTTAACAAATATTTTAATTAATTTTATACTTAACAAATATATTACAAATAATAATAATAATTCGTAATAACTAAATAAAGCTGTAACAACAATAATAACAAAATTTTAATTACACATAGATTTTGAGATGTAATAACGTAACATGAATATGTACAATCGAGTTATCTCTATTGAAGTAACCGATTCGAAGAAAGTCCATCATCATAGGAGTCAATAACTTTACGTCTCATCACCTACTTTCACCTGTAGTAATACGACGCTTTTTTTATACATTTCTTAAACAATTCATTCCAAAGAGAAAATCTATCAATAATTCAAAATAAATCTCTTTAATAGTACCATTTCAAAAATATGCTAATCGACTACATTAGATAACTCGAAATCAATTTTGCAGGTGCTTCTTCTGGTCGTCCATCTGCTCGCAATGGGTCATAGTGCAGAAACGGAAAAGCAGCCGCCACCCGTGACCGTAACTAGAACAGAAATAAAAGTTGCACGCAGTTTGAATCCGGAGGACACGCAAACATTGAATGTCATGACCAGAGATGGAAATGTTGCACAATTGATCGTCAAACGACGAGACTCCAAATCCAAACCAAGCAACACTTTTATGCAAAACTTCCAAACGACTCGTGCACAACTCCTAGATAATTCGGTGGATAGCAACCAGCAGCCGTCGAATCCATTTCAACGAGCTGTCTACACTAATTGGATTCCACTCTCTTCCGTCTACTATCAACCGAAAATCATACGATTGGATAGCATCGCAGTTGTGCGGAATGCCAGCGATCTATCAAATCGCAACAAACATCTGGGAAATGTGATTGATAGCGATAGGTAAGATTTCTTCGTCTACCACTCAACCCAGCTAACTCTAATTTATTTCAAAGGATTCCACACGTGATCCCGAAACCGGTGACCATCCGGTCCGAGGAGGTGTTCGTTAAGAACGCCGGGGACAAGAAACGAGGCCGATCCTCGTTACCGAAAATCGACTCAGACGGAATTCCGGTGATTCATGGAGTGCGTGTGCCGGATGACGAATCGGACACGAAGACTTGGCGCAATGCCAGAGTCATTAACGGCGAGTTGGTGCCATACGAAGAAGGATACAAGCCGCCAGCGGCTGTGCCATTAGGTCAACTGGTCTACGCGAGTCAGACCAAGAAGACCTCGGAAAACGAACGCGAGATCTCGATTGGACCGTTCCAGAAGGACGACAACTACAAATCCGAGGAGGAAGATAAACATGTGCCGGTAGGTCCGTTCAGCGTCAAGGATAACGAAGAAAGCGCTCCTCAAGAGTCTTACGTGAAGTTCAGCACGAGTAGTGGAGTCGGTCCGTTCACCAAGTCGGATAACTCGCGAGCGGTTGGCGGGAAGCTCATCGACTACATCAAAGAAATCAACGCGCAAGAGTCCAAGAAGGACTACTTCACGCATAGACGTTACAGGTCCTACGAAGCGCCCCAAATCCAGCGAAGAATGCTCCACTACCCCGGTCAGACCTCCTACCCCAATTCCGCCCTGTATAGTCCCCCCAGCACCAAACTGAGTCCGGTCAACTTCAACGAAGGAGTGCGCACTCCGGTCCTCCAATACGCTCACCCCGAATTGGGAGTGCAACCCGCCAAAGCCACCCCGGAGGAGGAAGACATCAAGGAGTACAATCCGTACGAAAGTGGTCGCCAATCGCACAACCAATATTACGACAATAACGTGAACAGTGTGGACTATTATCGCAAAGACGTCATGAACTATCCGTACAACACTTACTACGTGAAGACGCAAACGGAGCAGCCCTTCTGGATCCGATTCACCGAAAGCATCAAGGATAACGTCCAGAACGGCTTCCAGAAGATGCAACAATTAACGCGACCCGTCTTCGAACCAATCGTGGAAGCCACGCATAAGATCTCGCATAATCTCGGCTTCTCCACGTCGCATCATCCCCAAAGGGCCCAAGACAAAGTGGGACTAATCACACCCGTGGGTACCTCGTTTGTTCTACCGGCTTTAGGTCTGGTCGCCGGTGGGGCCGCGTTGGGATTGGGCGCTGCAGCCGTTGGTCGCTTTCTCAGCCCGGAAGACATGCGCGCTTTTCATGGAGCTCAACGTCATGCGGCGAATGATTTTGTGGTGATTATGGAGCAGCCGCCGAGGGATCCCGCGGAGGAGCATAAGAGGTACAGGAGGAATGTTGAGGATGAGTATTATATGCAAGAGTTGGCGACTAGTGTGGAGCGGGATACGGGATTGAAGAGTTTGGCTGCGCCGCATTTTTGGTCGGACACGCCGTGCTCCAAGCGGATCTTCTGTGAGGTGATGACGCAACAGAATCCGGACGAGGTGGTTTTTATGGAGAAGAAGATGGATTCGTTGATGACAAAGTAAGTTGAGTTTTTGTGTTATTTGAGGCTAATGCGCAGGTTTAAAGTAGCGCGCCAATTTCAAAATTATTATCTAACTTTAGCGATATTTGAATACAATGCCACTTATTTCGTTATGTAGCTACAAATATTGGTCATAAATCTTCGTATCTTCAAACTGAAAGATGGTAGAGTTGATTTGAACGAGTAGAAAGTAGTTTTTTCTTCGCTTAACATACAGCGCGTTGTTTTTAATAGATGCCTTTGTATAGATCCATTTTGCTCTTTCTTATCGCGCCTATCTGAGATCGATCTTCGATTCGAATACCAAAACAAACAATTCCTGCGCTTGTAACTCGTTTTTATGAATGTCATGCGAGATGGAACACACTGTATCTGCTCATTGACAAGTCATGGTTTAAATGGTCTCAAGCAATCTAGGTCGGAGAAAGCTTCTCGTTCTGTGCGGTGTCCGAGACTGTTTCGGTTCCCACCAATATAACACACCTAAGCAATCTTCCGTAATCAGAACTAATCACTGAACATACGCCGATGCTGCAGGCACATATTTATTATTAATTGTTGTCCGGAAATGCTGATCCTTTCTTTCGCTCTTTTCGCTTTTAATGATCTTATTAAAATTTAATTATTTTGGAGGCAATTTAATTGGCCCAAAATTTTGGGAAGCACTTGGTGGGGTCGCTCTTTTGATCTAGTCGTCGGAATTTTTGTCAAAATATTTGCAAAACCAATACAAAACCTCTAAATTGCTTTTGTAGACAAATTTCGTTGGTCAAAAATTTTGGGAAGCATTTTTTTAAGTTCGCTTTAAGACAAAAAATACAAACACAAAACAATAGAAATTTTAAGTGAGCTTTGACTCCCGATTGTCTGCGACGTAACTGAGTGCCGGAGTGAAAGTAACTACTTTCCGCTGCAGGCGAATCGACATTCCGCACGCGGGATGTTCAATTTTGTGGCATGTGTTGGAATTTATCGAAAAAAAAAACCAAACTAGAACACCAATTGTATTTTTTGTTTTTTGTGTTTCCAGTGTCCATCCTGAAGTGGCCAAATCAGTTTCGCATCATTTACAAGAAGTAATGGATGCAGTTAAGCTGCGCGATTGTTCGAAATTCTATTGTAATCGACGATTTCCGTTTCCTGCACCTGCTGCATAATAATCGTAATGTTTTAATTGTTTAGGAAATTTATTATTGTTAATTTAGTTATGTCAATATTGCAACCATGACCATATGTAAGAGAATAGCGACGACGGAGAATATTAAATTATTGTTAGTAGTAGTTTCATGTGAAACGGATTTTATACGAACGATGTTATTTACTTTTAACATTATTAGAAATGTTACCTTAAATAATGTAATGTAAATACACTTTATGGGCAAAGAGAAACTGGTCACTTAGTTTCTCTTATACTTAATTAGTTATTAAACTTCTAATCATTCCTATTAATAATAGTTTTTAAGTGATAAAATAATTTGTACATAGCTACCTGTCTTTATTTATATTTATCAACTAATTTTTTAATTGTTAAGTTATAGTTTTAGTTTAGCGTAGAGTCAAAATAAATGTCAAAGTTATTTGTTGGAGAAAATATATTTGAAAAATAAATATCGCTTTTTATTTATTTAAATAATAATTTGCAAACTTATTTAATTTTTTATTTTTAAATAAAATAGAAGAAAGTTTAAAATTAATAAAAATTGGCACAAATTTAAAGAGAAAAAATTTAATTGTTTGAAAAATTAAAAATTTCCAAAAAGTCTAGAAACCAAAAAGTTGGATCAAAAATTACAACTTTTTTAAAAATATTATAAACCTCGAATTTAAATACAAAAAACATTTTTTTAAATATTTTTAATTTCTTATAATTTAAGTAACTTAATTAATTGACAATTAATTAATTAAATTAGCGCTTAACCACCAACAAATTCCATTTTTTAATTTTTTTCCGTTATCTTTCCATCAAAGCGAAAGTTATCTTATACAAAAAAAATTAAAACAATTAGAAATCTTCATATTTTCCTAATTCCTGATAACAATACGACATATAATACGATAATAAATTGAATAAAAATTTGTCCAAGATGTGGAGCAGAAACAATAGAAGTTATAGCGACAAAACAATAGCATTTGAAAAAAAGAATTGCATTTTTACGCATATAGCACACAATTCTCGAAATGTTTATTATAAATACAAATAAACAAACAATATTTCTAAATAGTTTTTTCGAAACTGTCCAACGATCAAGATGCACCTACAACTAACCGCTGCATTTTTCGTAATATTTTGTGCAACTTGTGGAAGTGCTGCTTCACTAAACGAAGAAGACAACACTAACGCAATTGCCAGGTAGGTAATTAATTTAATTAACTAACTAATAAACATATTAAAATATATTTTTGTTTACTAGAGGATTTGACGCTAAAGGCATGCTTTCCTCCCTAGCCTCCAACTTCATGTCCCGCGGCTACACCACCACCGCCGCAGGCGGCTCCCAAGTCGTCTCCTTAAACCTCACAAACCTGTTCGTCCTAGTCCTCCTGAAAGCGCTAATTTTCGCAGCAGGATCACTAGGCGCCGGCAACTGGAAAGGCGGGTTAGCACGGAGCAACGATGGGGACGAAAAATTGTTAACCGACGAGGAAGTCCTGTTGTTCCTGAGCTACTTGACGGGAAGGCCGGGCGATAATGGGTGTCTTCAGAATATTGCGTGCAAGCAACCGGATCAAGCGCAGCGATATGTAGCTGCGGGTGATATGCTTTTGAAGGCTTCCAAAGTTTTTGCGTTTTCGCCGGATTTGAGCTACGAGTACGCTTTGCAGGATTTGAAGGAGTCCGCGAATGTTGGGGTGAGTGGGGGCGATTGTGCGAAGTTTAAGTGTGCGGGAGCGGGGAAGGATGAAGGAGCTTAGAAGATTTAGATTGGAGGAAGAAGCTTGTTGGTATTTTTTAGTAAAAATTTGTTAATGTTAGAAAATTTTAGTCAATAAAACTTATTATTTATAAAACCATTTTGCTTTGAGCGTTCGACATTCGGGCGATGGATTTTTTGTCCTTTTTCCGACTGGCGACATATTCGAGGTAGTTTAAGTATCCATCATAGTCCAAGTCGTCCTCCATCAAAACGCGATCCACCAGATCTAAAACCAAAATTTTTGACACCAAAAATCTTCTCCAATTTACCATAAATTACCAATTAAATAGTTGAACTCCTGTTCGCTATTATTAGCACTACTTATTCCAATTTCGGCCTGAGGGTCCATCCCATCCCCATCCTCCTCATGATCGTCAAAATCTCCCGGATCGTGCTGCGTATGCAGAATGGCTTGCATAATTTCCAACCCGTCCAATTTGCTATTTTTGTCACTATCGTGCACTTGGAAGTAATAAAACTCCAACTCCTCATCCGACATCTTCGCCAGATCCTCCTCACTCAAAACGTGCTCCAAATGTTCCTTAAAACACCAAAACGCTCGTCACCACATCAAAATAAGTTTCCCGCCAAAATACTTGTATATGCTCCTTATCGTGCAAAAGCTGCACATCCTCCGTAAGCTTGACATCCTTCGTCGGTCGATAATGCACATGTCGCTTCACCACTTGCTCGCCACGTGGATGATGTGGACCTCTACCCCTCACTAGCACCACCACAACGCAAAGCAGCCAAATCGTGCAGCTCTCAAAATATTTCATTTTCTGAAACAGATTGCTGGAAATGAAAGAGGGTGACAACAACCCCCTTTTATTGAATTGTAAGTGTTGACAAGAGCATTGTCGATCGTAATGACGAGCTAATGAAGGGGTCCCACTGGGAGGGTCATTAGTGTCTGATAACATCTCTGGTTACACTACTAGACTTGGATCGGGAAGGCGTGGAGCTACATATGTGCATAGTGAGTGTCGGCCTCAAGTGCTCCCCAACTGAGGGGCTGACTTACTAATACTTTGGACAAAGCGCTCCACTTTTATCCGATTATACTACAAGGGGTGCTTCTCTTTAAACACCTGTTATGTTAAATAAGAGTGGATTTCAATATTTTTGACTTACTTTGTTGTTTGGAGCAGCATTTTTGGAATGTAAGGTTAACAACGCGACTTGAGATGAATCAATATATTTGGCATCTGCGTGTGGGATGCGACCCTGGATCCTGTAAAATTTTCAAGGAGATTGGGGATGACGCCGCTACGAAGCGCCACTTAAGGGTAGGTTTGATTTTAGTTTGTCGACTCAACGAAATTATCTCGTTATCCCTTTGAATACTTTCAGCAATTGTATCTGCAGTTAAATAGACTAGAAAATTAAAAGATATTTAATATTGTCATCATATCCGGATTGGGTTTTTTTTTCCTTCGGAAGTTGATGGACCAATATTATTGGCGTTTGATTTGATTTTCCGTATTTTTATTTTGTAATTGGATTTTGGGATTTTGACAAGGCGTCAATTTGGGAAAAGCTATATGGTTGGAAAATATTCAAATGGGGTGTCAATGAGTGTCTAGACTAGACCATGAGCTGGTTTGGAGAAGATATTTTTGGAAGGGATGATTGGATAGAATAGCTGATGGTGTTTTTGGATAGAGGAAGGATGTAGCTACGAAATGGTGTATTTAGTTTTAGAGAAATATTTTGTTTACTATTTTTAATTAATATTACTAATTAGTGCAAAAATATCTAAAGCAAAAATCTTCTCAAAAATAATCTCAATTTTGCTATTTCAATTATAATTCTTTTTGGGTTAATTTTGGTTCCAATTTGCATACACCCCAATTTATCCAAACTTACCTCTTTGTTACCATTCACATTAAGAGTTCTAGCATTTCAAAAATAATTGCATAAATCTTGGAAATTATACATATCTAGCTCAAAGTTTTGCAACATATGCATTATCTAACAATTCAAAGTAAAACTTTCGAAAGGGGAAACACATTTTCAACCAACAAACCACATACTCTCTCAAAATTCGAAATGGTATAATATATCTGCATAGCCGGCGGGGGTTGAGATGCGACAATACATATTCCTATCCTCATATACATACGCGCTAAGACCAACCCTCTCATACATCTTATACTTTAATCTATACAATACATATATTTAGCTAAACTACCCTCATCTTACATCAAATATTCAAATTTCGAAATATAAGCGAAAAAAGCGCCAAAAAGCCCCCTATCGCTAAATTAGCAATAATAATATTTATTTTTAATTTATTATTATTATTATTTATTATTGTGCTGATGGAAAACATGGATGATGATGCTCTGGTATATAGCGAGAAGAGAGAACATTGGAGAATGTTGGATGACTATGTGATCAATAAGCCGGGCCCCGGCGGCGATGTGCGGTTTCCATGGAGACACACAGCATACTACCACAGCTACCACGCTATACCCGCACGCACTTTTCTGCTGCCGCTGCCGCCGCCGCCTCCATATCCATAGACTCCGCCGCCGTTCCTCTTAACTCAAAATACCTCTGCACGGTCATGGAAATGTTTTTCTTTGCAATTAATGACCTTTTTGCAAAAGGGATGCTGCGCCATTTAGGTATAAATTTTCATTAAGGGATGAAAATTTGGTAAATTAATTTTATGGAGGAGTAGCGTTTTGAAAGGCGGTTTTGGAAAAGTTTTAGTTGGGATTTTTGGGTGGAGCGTTAAATTAATACTTAGAAAAATAGTTTTTCTTTTTTAGGAAAATTATTAACTTTAGCGCCCTCTATCTTGGGTGCCTTTATAGTTACAAAAAAATTATAAATATCAAAATTGTAGAGAATTAAGTCCTCTACAAGTTTTATTTGAAGTTTTTTTATGAGAAGTAAACAGGGGCTGAGATAATTGGAAAAAATCACTATTTTTAGCACCAAAATTTTGCATAAAAATTGGAAACGCGTAATTTTTTTTCTGGAATAAATTCTTTTCTGGAACCGTTATTATCAATTTTATTATTAATAAACAATTTAATGTCCAATACGAATATCGCGCAAAAACGTGCGATTTCTATTATGATCCATTAAATTGCCCTCGACTTAAATTTTATAGGCAAAATTTTAAACGACTGCATTGTTTCTCTAGTAATGCATCAACTAGTTTAATATCCATCGAAAATTGCAGCACAACAATAAATTATTTTTAATCAACATACATCACGAAAATAAAAAAAAAACGTCGATTGAAAAGCAGTTAAAATATATATGTTAATGTAACACAATATGCAAGCGGAGAGATGTGCACTTAAAAATCCTCTTCATTGATAACAACATGTTTTAAATTTTTTTTTTTTTTATTGTACGTACATCATCCGACTACTATATATACAAAGTATGGCAGATAAAATCGACACCGCATAATAATCCCTCTATGTGGGGCACTTTACATATGAAATGTGGTATAATTACACATGCTCCTATATATTGCGACGACTACATAACAGAGACATAACATGTAGGTACATGTGCCCTTTTAGAAGCATTATATATACTATAAAATACATATATGTATGGCAACATGTTCCTCTCCCTCTGTCATCATTCTGTCGGATGCTGTGTGATTTCGTTCTTTTGCTTCATACAGTGTCGACTCCACCCACACACAATCTGTCATGTTGAATTTGCTATTGATGTATAGTATGTGTATTTTATATATACATATGCACATTATAAAATGCAAGCCATTGTTTGCCCGACTTTATATATTATGTACTACTACATTGTCTCTTTATATTTACTTTGGATAGTATTGTTGCTAAATTGGGTTAAACTATATTCACAAAACGAGCTTTTGTCCATTAAATGCCAACTTTTTTATATGGTACTGGACAGGATGTTGGAACAATGCAATTTAAAAGTTTGAACTACATTATTTACAGTTTGAACTACTAAAAAACAACACGTTTTGGTAGCCGAATAAAGGAGCTGCCCGATATATTTAGGACGGGCATTGCACGCGCTAGGCGACGAGCGCGCAACAAAGTTCCGCGGCGCTTCCCAAAATATTTTTAACAAAATAGGAGTTTGCTCGGCTCCTATTGGTCGTAGAAACTTCATCTATGTGTTGATTTACGCGGAATAATATTTCCTACAACTTTTATATTGAAAACTTTTTTGTAGTTTTAACTTTTAAAAAGATACGCTGCAAATAAAATATTAATTTTCGTAAAATCGTCGCTTCAATTAGTTAATTGGGTAGAATACAATATTAATGGCATTAATTTCATAGGTATAAATGTTTAATGGAATAAATGCTTTTTAAAGCGGCGAAAAGGCCTTTAAGCCTGAAATAAAAAAGGCAAATTAACGTCGTTGCATTAATGTTTTTGCTGAAAACGGATGATAGCGAGGAGAAAAAGTTGGCACAACTTTTCAGTGTACGAAAAGAAAGTCTTGGTTGCGTTTAAATAATGCATGAGACAAATAAATAATTAAAATTCACCAAAAGTCTTTTAATTAGACTTTTAATCGTCGTTGTTTATGTTAAGTTAAAAGCACATCTGCTAATTAATTTTGTTGTGTTCGAGCAATTAGAATAAATTTGCAATCGACAATATTATAAACAAATAATACGTTTTCAATAATCAATTAACAATCAATTAAATATGAAAATTAAGCGATAATTATATGCGAAATTGTTATTAGGAGACAAACATTTCAACTTCGCTCACTATACGAACTATAGAAACAAATGGCTTTGTTGCAAAATTTAATGTGCAATTTGTATCATGCGAGGGTGTGAAATGACGGCATGCGATTGGCGCATTAAAATGACAGCTCGGAGCATAAGAATGATTACTTTTCTAAATTGCCCGGAAGGAACACGTCCAGTTTTCAGGGAGTTTTCAACTCTCTCTGCACTAACCCGCCCTTATTTTGCTTCCTCTCCCTTATGAACATCATCTTTTATTTTTACTAATATTTAGTAAACGAAATTGAAAAGTGGCTGCATTTTTTCCATATATTTTCTATTATGTAGCCTAATAGCAAGCCTTTCCATTAAAAACTCATTAAAACCATTAAAACCATCTCGAGCAATTACGGGCTCCAATTTTTTTATTTTTGTTCCTTTAGGCGGCTTTTAGAATATTTTTAAGATGTTCTATTATATAAAATATAAGGTGTTACTGTACTTTCCAATAAATAATTCGAAACTTCCAAAATTATGAGCAATTTCCAGGTTTTTTAATAATGAAATACGCTCGCTGGATTCAAACTTGCCGCGCTGGCTTAAAATTTAAATCGCGCGCCCTCGAACGGGAGACGAGTGAAGCCGACTGTCAGTAAATTAAAGATGGCGTCGATAAGAGTTTGGAAAAGCAAGTGATTTTTGTTTTCCACGAATTTTAATGAAATTTGTACCGTACGGCAATTATTTTACGCCTAAAAGACGATCCTTACAATTTGGAAAAAGTGAATGAAAAAAGTGAGTGAGGAATCTTTTTTTTTAATTTTGTTTAATGCGCTGCCATATTTGTCGAGCTATTTTTGACGTGTGCATTGATTTTTTGACTCTAAATAGCTGATTATTTCCTATACCTACATTTAGGTAATTAAATACATTAGAAATGATGCGATGGCTTATCGCTAGTGACTGATTAGTAATGGAGTAAAGTGGACGGATTGCCACAAAGCCGATTACTCTATCCGAGTTGAGCCAGATCTGGTCTGGCATCAATGGATTATCCCAGTCCAGTTCTCCATGACATACTCTAAATAGATATACGCAGAGATAAGGGCTGCCCAACACCCCTTTGACATTCTCGTCTAACACCTGCCCTTTAATAAACTAGTCATAAAAAATATTGCGCGCGAAATTTGATTTTGAATTCTAAATTAGTGCGACATTATTATTATTGTGATGAAATGAAAATCAGGAATTGATAAATTTAAATGTAGGTAGATGCATGGAGCTGGAAAATATCATGCAGCATTAGTATACATTTCAATCAATGCAAAATTAAATCCCCGGGAATCTGGAAGAGCTGACAGACTGCACATACATACATATATACATCCATAAGTTCACATATTGTAAATTGAAATCAATAATGAATGGTAATAGATTCAAGTCGAATTTTTTGATGTTCGAATGTGATCAGATGGACCCAGCAGCAGGTCTTCTCTCCCTTAGATTTCGGATTCCACTCATTATCGCGCTTATCGCACTGGAAAATTCACTGCAATCTGTCGCCCTTTTCCTCGCTCTATGTAGTCGTCCTCGCTCTATGTGACGAATGCGATTTTGGCAATTTAAAATACCATTTTTAAATTATAAAAATCAACTCGTGTCACAACAAAACATAATTATTGGTCATATCTTCGTGTAAGGGCCACGTGCTCTGACACGCTCGACAATTTAAGGGCACGTGCAACGAGGGCCGGCCCAAATGTAAATATTTACATGCAACAAATTAGAATGGAACCACCCACTGTATTCAGCCAATTTTGGCAACCTACAATCACTCAATCAAAGCACTTAGTGCCCATTGTTCCGACAAACTATAATAATTAACTTTATACCGTTGCGAAAAAAGCGCTCGCTCGCCTATTGTGCGATAGGCATGGGAACTTGGTGCGGTGGATGCATTTCTTCTTGTTCATCTACTTAACGTCATTATGTGCCAACGGAAAAACATAATAAAGTCTCATCTGTTTGAGCGTGGAGCTTTTAAAAGCACATATACATCACTTATTGCGGCGAAAAAATATATGGAAAAAAAATGCTTTGGCTTTGCAAAAATACATAACACCACATTGCATTTTATATACAAGCTCAAGCATGATGATGGTATATAGTAAGCACATACTATACCTTTTTAGTGAGGGCTTTTTAAAAATGTATAAAGGTTGAAGTGCGAGCTTTATCAAACTTAAAAGCTTTAAGCACGGTGGCCAATTACTTCACTAAAAAGCTCTGCATACATGATGACGATGTAATGCAGTTGCAAACGAAAAAAGCCTCAATACGATATATAAACAATTTAATTACGTTATTAGTATGGAAACCATGAAACAATCAATTGTTTTGGGGGGGGGGCTGGGTTGTTTGCAAACGGAAAGTCCAATGTCGAGAAGAAGCGATGAACAGAAAATCGAATTTATTTTTCAATCATTTCTGACTGATGGGCAGTGTCCTAAATATAAGGGTTGCAAGGGGTTCGGCGAAAGAAGAGACGACAGGAAGGACGCTTGATGTCGTAGTAAATTCACTCTAGGGGAAAACGAACGAGAGCATCAATTTCTTCAAGGATTATAGAAACGTGCAATGTCTCCGCTTTTAAACCAACACAAACTCGGCACAAATTATACCGAAAAAATATACTATTCAAAAGTGTAGAAGTTGCTCTTCGAAAATAATTCGATTTCGATCATTAACTCGTTCGAGTATCAAAGGAGTGATTTTTTTAATGCAATTTGTTTAACTGGAAAATGGCATTTGATGGATCTGATTGGTTTATGTCGTTGATTGTTAAAGGTGACGAAAAATTAACAAGTCGCATCAATTTTGATCGAAAAAAACATGCAAATGAATTTTCCTTGATAAAACTGAAATCTCAGTTCTAAATCTGGTGACCTTAATAGACTAATGAAATTGGAGTAGAAAATTCCGAAAAAAAGTTGATGCAAACTGCTTTATCCGATGCCAGACATCTTTGTGCGTCAGTTGCAAATATAATACGATATTGGAGAAAATCTGCAACTAAAATGGAATCATCCCATTACAAATAAGAGCTTATTATACAGAGCTGGGAGCACCAACGTCATAGAACGTTAATTTCGATCCAAACTACCCTTTTTCTGTATAAACAGCCCCATTCGCGCGCATCCAACACAAAACACACTTTTCTATCCATCCATCCATCTATCGAGTTGAAAAACGACCGAACGCTCAGTGTCAAAATATAAAAATCGAACAACTAACTACCTTCAGGGTAGATCTTCCACCATTTTGCCAACACTGCGCCGCGATTGGCGTTGCTAGGGGCCGTCATCCCCTATTGCGGCCAATCGGCGCGCTCAATCCTACACGCGACCGCTGCGATTG
This sequence comes from Cryptophagus acutangulus, assembly GCA_963556235.1. NCBI lineage: Eukaryota > Metazoa > Arthropoda > Insecta > Coleoptera > Cryptophagidae > Cryptophagus > Cryptophagus acutangulus. The sequence goes on from OY744561.1 coordinate 6,795,810, forward strand.
GTGCAAACTATATACACACCGAGCTTTGTGGATCAAGCGCGACACGACGCACGTCCTGCAGGATTGCTAGCGATGCGAGTGAAACGGAATGGGTTAAGGGTTGTGGCAAAAGGACAGTCTGATAACAGAACAAGGCTATCACAATTTAATGTTGTTATATTCACTTGCTGTTTGGCTTAGACATAAGCTAGTCATATTTAGATCCAAGTTAACTGTGTGCTCCAAAATTTAATTAAATCAGTCACAGATATTAACAATATCAGCAGCGCGAGTCAATTGTTTGCAGGTGCGTTTTGATTGATTGCAGTGGGCGACTTTGTATTATAGTGCGATTACGGTCGTCGGACTGCGGGTAAGTCAAAAATTTTGAACAACAAAGTGCGCAAAATTAGCGAGACTTTCGAAAGTGCGCTCAATGACAACCATCATCACCAGTGCACCACCAGTCTAAGCCAGCTTCAAGTTGGATTTCAAGGGAATCCCATCTTGCCTGGGGGCTTTGGGCTCATCCCCTGCCCCCGTAGCACCAACCTCGTCCGAGGACCTGTCCCATCAGCAATTCAACATTTTCCCGGCGATCTTCAGCCGCCAATTGAACTTCAACGCTTGCACGCAATCGAAATCGATGATGGAGGAATTGCGGCCGAATCTGGTCGGGGTCGGCAATTTGCTGGGGGTGGGTGGGTTGCTCGACGAGCACCATGGACATCTGACCAGTTCTGGTAGTAGTAATGGCGACAAAGCAGCCAGAAAGTGTAATACGAGCGGTTCGTCCGCTGAGGATTTTAGTGCAATTTATGGCGGTTTGCCGCATTCGCATGACCATCATGCCCATACGCCGGCCCATACACCGCCATCCGCCACCAGGACCATCACGGATCATTCGGGTGAGTTTGGGGGCATATGGGGCGCTCAGGGTGTTCTAATGAAGTGTCGATTTACCCCCGAGTCGGTACAATAGCATATGTAGTCAGACAATGGAGCTTTTCGTATTCAGAGTCTGGTTTACACTCAATTTGGCATATTGTGTGTTTGGTCAAAGTTGACATGTGTGTGCGTTAAGGGGTAGAGTGCTTTGCTATGCTTATTCAAACTTGTAATTATCGGCTAATTTGACAAGGGCTGTTGTATTACTTAGATTCAGATAAGGGGATTGTTGATACTTGACTGGGTCGATGAATTGAAAAGGAAGTGTTATTTGGGGGATTATAGAGGATTTATGGACTAGATTGAGATCACGGCAAAATAATAGAGAGATAAGTTCGATATAGGCTCGTTAGTTCGATTGATTGGAGATGTGATTTTTTTTTATTTATTGCGGAAATAAAATACGACAAGTTTTAGAAATAATTTTAGATTTTTTAATCTTCAATCAAATTTTAAAGGGCTTTTTATATTTTTTTATTTAGATTAGGTATATTTTTTCTCAGGTTTTATTTTTTCTTTAATTTTTTTTAAATTTTGTCTATTTTTGTGACTTTTTTATTTATTTTATTTTTTTGTCATAATTGACATCTGATGTTTCAAGGAGTAAAAGCGATACTTTGTATGTCGAACTTAAAGCTTCTCAATTCATCCAGACAAGATTCAAAAATCCTTCTATTTTTATTTTTTTGGGGAATGAATTTAATATTTTAGAAAAAAAGATAGTTTATTATGTTTGGTTCTAAATAATTAATTTAGTGAGATTTATTGGACTAAATAAAACACAAGCTTCAAATAACTGACCGGTTTCGATTTATCTACTAAACCATCATCATGGTTATTAATGACTAATAACCAATTTATAATATTTGATCTAAAATTTTTGAGCAATTTTTGTTCAATTTATGTGTCGCGTGATTTTTAAATATTTTTCCTTCAAATTTTCTTCTTAAAAAATCAAAATAGATTCTAAATTTTCCGACATTCAGTTTTTTTTTTTTACTAAAAATACTCTTATGCACGTATTTCCTTTTTGTTATTATTGTTACTATTTTTACTCTCGCTGCATACGTGCATTAAATTGCAATATAATTAGTTTACGTACCAGAATATGAAATTTTAATAAATTAATTTTACATCCTAAGAGAATTTCGTCGTATAAATAGACTAAACAAATTTCGTTAGCACTCTTGCATAATAAAATCCAAACTAAATAATAAATATAAAAGCTCCCAAAAATTTCGCTCTCAATTTTTCAATTAAACTTCCTAACTTTAAAAATTTATCATCAATCCCAAATGACTCATTTAATAAAAACCCCAAAATCCCCAATTTCCATCCCTAAGCACCTGAAAGGGTTCGCATTCCCAAAAACGCACACTCACACACATATTTGAATAAGTTAAATGACCTTTTGAATTATGCAAATATTTTGATAGCGACGGCAAAACGGTCCTCGACTCCTTCATCCATCCACTCTAAATATATACGTGAAACATTCAGTCAGGAGTAATAAGATTGTGTGAGATTCTTTGTGGCGCGCGCCGGGTGTCAGTAATTGTAATTAGGTTCCTACTAACTGCATTAATAAACAGTAATGAATTCAATAAGGTTTACTTGCCGCCACCAACACCGTTTGTCGCCACACAGCCACCTGTGCATAGTCGCTGACGAATTCTCATTTTTCCGCAGATGGAGCGTTTAAGAAATTGAAACCCGAACCTCAGACCACGGGTAGTGGATCGTTGGGAACGGTGTCACCTGGAGGACCACAACATGCGGGCCATACACCGACCACCGCCTCCTGTCCCACGCCCGCCCGACGAAGACATCGCACCACCTTCACTCAGGAACAACTAGCCGAATTGGAAGCCGCCTTCGCCAAAAGCCACTATCCGGACATCTATTGTCGGGAAGAACTAGCCAGAAGTACAAAATTAAATGAAGCAAGGATACAGGTAAATAGATTGTTAGGAATAATGAAAGAGTCTTATAATTGAAATACTAATCACAATTTGAGTGTGATTCAATTAAGGAGTTATTAATGAAGCTTTTCGTAAAAGGCGGTTTTCGGGTTTCAAAAGAGCGCAAATATATATTTACGAACGATGAGAAAATGGGACCGAATTAAAATTCATGCATTGCGCTGATGAGAAAGGGTCCTTTAACAAACGTAAATAGAAAGTTTTTAAAACTAAACATGACAATTTCGGAGCGCGTTTTCTTCCAAACGGAATCTCACAGAGAATTATTTTAGATGGACCAAAGCGTATTTTCGCAAAATTTTGACAAAATATACCCTTACTGACAATTTGGAACAATAATTTTAGAAATTCTCCTTTGGGAAACTGAATCTGAATGATAATTTGATTATTGAAGATGCTGAGACCAATTTTGGTTAAAATTTCTATATGCTCTTCCTCGTTTACAACTTCTTTAAATATCCTAATTATTGAGGAAGAGGAATAGACAACTATTACCCGTTTCATTCAGAATTGGAATGACGAACAAGAAAGGACGCGTTCAAATTAAAATTCATGAGACATTCGTTGAATGGTTGGTTTCTCCTGATGCATTTTAAATATTTTTCGACTATTCAGCATTCGAAATACTTCCATTCAATGTATCATAAATAGTCGCCAAAAAAAATATTGGTTGAAGATGAACAAAGAGATGGACTGGTGCAGAAAGATAGAAGCTGCTTTAAGAGTAGAACTATAAAGTGAACCCTGAAGCTGGAAGACTAATGCATGAGTCAGATTTGTCCACTAGGAGGTTGTATAGGGGGCCCTTTTTGCTCTTTCTATCCACTCCACAGCGTGACAGTTGTGTCTCGAGAGGACCCCCTAGTCCCTGGTCTAACGAATGTCTCTAATTCAATCAGAGATCTAACCATGTCGGTCTTTCAGTCTCTACTTTCGACTCACTCACCAATATGACCCCCAAATATTTCACATACTACATGCTCCGCTCCAAATGGAAATATATTTATTAAAATCTACGTTATTTTTGCAATAAGAGGCCAAACAGGAAAAAAATAAGGACTTGGGTGGCTTTGCTACTTAAATAAAGAAGGCGATAAGAGAGGAAGGCGTAATAACAAAAGAAGAAGCGATATATAAGGTCTTCTTATATGCATTAGCTTGTCTTAAAGAGAGCCGTGTTTGAGAGGGTGTGTGAGGGGGACAGGGTGAGGATTTCGTTCATCCGACGCTCAGGGGGGCGGGCTAACTTCATTACGGATCCATTTGATGGAATCGAGGGAGGCTAAGACGTGCCTCTTTTCGATGCGCGAACCCTCCACACCAGGACTGGATTTAAAGGAAAACTTTACAATGAATTAGAAAACTTAGCGAAACAAAAAATAACGATAATTTCATTTGGGGCGGCAAGAAGCGCATAGAGGAGGGTAGGAACTAGGAATTAAAAATTAATTCGGAATCTAAGACATTGGGGTATCGTCGTCATTCATTATTCGAATACAAAGGACAATTTAAATATATAATTAATACTATTCGGGGAAGCCGTTTGGATTCAAGTACGGACCTGTTTGGGAGGAAGAGTTCTTTTCTTTTTGTCTTGTTTTCATCATCCAGACGCTCCTGGATAGGATGTGCATGGTTTGAATTACAACCAAAGTGCCTTTATATTTTCTTCTAATAACTCGAGTTGATTTTATTTTCGAACAATTGTTTTGGTCTGATACCGAAGTTTATAAGAATCGAAATAAAGGACTATTTTTTTAAAACCAGCAAACTCCATCGAAACATTGATCAATAAATCTAAAATCTGCAGCTTGTATTTGAAATTGCAAAATAACTAATGAACCAATAAATTCGTGCGATATTCGGTTGAATATTGCTGATGATGTACAAAGTCGAAACAGAAATGTGTAATTGATTTTGAATTATTTTGCGTTTAGGTATGGTTTCAAAACAGACGAGCCAAATACCGCAAACAAGAGAAGCAGCTGCAAAAGGCGCTGGCCCCCAGTGTGTTGCCGGGTTGCAACGGCGCCATGATGCGGAACATCTACCCGGGGGCGGCGCGAGGATACCAGCCCTACCCGCACCCCACAGCTATCAACAGATATCCCCAGGTTAGTAGTCTCTTTCAAAACAAGCCCCCAAATTTCCATCCTGCAACTTTTATCCATGGAGGAAAAAAATGCTGTTCGAAAAAGTGCTAAATGAATTTAGTCGTTTATTTAAATAGGACTAGTAGACGATGCGAATAAAACTATTCTGCTCTATCGTTTAAATATTTGCATATTATTTGATGAGCGCCGACCGTCGGGTGAAAGGAGGCGCGACGCCGAGCGTCGGAACGGGCAAAGCCACCGTCGCCGCCGTCGTTCGGTTTATATATACACGAAGGAAATGCGGTCTTAGGTAAACTAATCACTCAACCTGTTTGACCTCAGTTAATTCATTTACCTGCATCGGTCTAATCAGATATATTTGCAAGTTACTGCCACCGTTCATATTTTGGTGCTTTAATTATAAATAGCGGGTCGCTTACGTTTATTTAAATGGAAAACCAATTTTTTTTGAATTATCTTGTAACAGAGGAATGTGATAAAAAGGCCTGAATTCTAAAAAATTAAATATTATCGACCCTATTCGATATATTGGCGTTTTTACGGAGGAAATACGCGGAACTGCTATTTAGCGCTAACGCGGGCGAAAAGTAGTTTTTTACCCAGAGTTTTGGGATAATCACAAAAATATTTTTTTCCATGGAAGCACTGTTGATAAGCATTCCAAAAATGTTAACTAAAATTTTTTGGCTTCAACAGTTTTTGTTGAAAAAAATATTTTATTTGCGGTTTTTGTGAAATTTTATTTATTTACTCGCGGGCCAAAAATCGTCTATTATACCCGTAGTTTTTAGATAATCACAAAAATTATTTTTTCCATAAAAGGACTATTAACGACTATACTAAAAAATGTATCAAACATTTTTTAAATGCATCAATTTTTGTTCAAAAAAAATTATTATATTTGCGTTTTTTCAAATAGACAAAATATATATTCATCTCCCGCGGGCGAAAATTAATTTATCACCCGCAGTTTCCGAATAATCACAAATTTATTTTTTGCACATGAAAGGACTATTATTAGGCATTCCAAAATTGCAATCCAAAATTTTAAAAATTCCAAATTTCTAGACGAAAAAACTAATTTCTTTCAGATGAGCACAAGTTCTTATCCAGGAATGGCCCAATCCTTCTCAATGTCCCATGGTACAAATATGTCAACCGTAGCTGGAATGCGACAGGATGCAATGAGTGAGTATTTTTCATGCACTAATACACATTTGCAATCAGCTTTATATAAATTTTGACCAAAATTTCATCGTGCTACGGAAATGGAACATCTTGAAGGCGTCGCCCGTAATCTTAGTGCATCTGCAGGAAACTACGTTATTTCCTGCAAAATCTCTGCACCTCTTCATTCTTTTTTTTTCGTGTTTTATTTTTTCAATTAATAAATAAATAGTGATCATTTTTGCAGGTATGAGTGCAGAAGACGAGTGGTACAATAAAAGCCTATCAGCGTTGAGGATGAACTCGACACACCATCCAAATTTGGCAGCACCGATGCTGCAGTATCAAACGTAATAACGAAATCACTCATCCAAAATCGAATCAATGAATTGTATAACTAAGCGGGATATTTGATTAAACTGTTCTCTCGTTTCTCTGCGTTTTATTATTTTACTAGAACGTTAATTCCTTGTTCATCGGAATGGTTATAGCGCGCTAAGATTTCAAATTATTTTCGAGTCAGAACAACGAGCCAACGATTTTTGTTTCTTTTCATTTTCATTCTACAGTGCAGTTAATTATTATTTTAATTAAACATTTAATTTTGTAATATTTATTATTGTTATATTAGCAGTTAGATGGATTTTACTTTGTTTAATTATGCATAAAACGTAATCTATAAAGAATTTCGAAACTCTCCACTTAACTGTATGTCTTATAGAGTTTTCGATTTACAGACGTTTTGATATTATACATATATTAGGCTAAATAACAAAACTAGTGTAAAAATAACTAAAAACTAAAATAAATTGTAGTTTATAACAAAAACAAAAAAATTATTACATGTGCCATATTTATTGTAATTGCATTTGTGTGATTGTACTTTAGATTTATGAGTCTATGTAAAATTGTAAATATTAATGATAATAATAAATAATGTAATTAAAATTTTTTTGCGAGTTTTTGATTTTCTATTCTTCCTTAACGCATTTTTTTTTTTTAATTTTCAAGTTTTTAAAAAGTTGAAAGCAATTTTATTTTTAATATTTATTAAATTTGTTCGAATTTTTTACAATAAAAATAAATAAAATACAAACTTATTTGATAGATTTGAATTATTTTGAGAAACATGCGTATGCAACCAGTAAAACATAAATAAAATAATATCCACCCCCACATCATAAATCATCACAAACCGTTTAGTATTTTAGCAACAAGATGCTACTTAAGATTTCTTTATCATTAATCTTGTTATTATTTGTTTTAAAGTCGTATTATTGTTTAGAGTGCAAAGATGAAAATAATAATTCTGTAGACTGGTGAGAATATTTAAATAAATATTTATTATAAATGTAAAAATATTTATATATTATTTTTTTGTGCAATTTATTTTTTATTAATTGGACAATTAAAAGGTTTGTAGCTTACAAGCTACCAAAAATCAAACACGACAATAATTTACTAAAACAAGGACTTGCTTATGTTTATATGACTTCAAATTCGTACAATTCTTGGACGTTCTCCAATAAATCTGTTAACTCTACTGAGTCAATTTTCGCAAAAACTTTGAGTCCCCTTTACAAGGAAGACCAAGAAGTAAAATTAAAATTTTTAAATCACTTTAATCCTAGTTTAAAAAATTCTAGGACGATTTAAGCTACATTCTTTATAACGATCAGCCCCCAACCGGCGAGTCCAAAAATAATAAAGGGCACACTAAAGGGGTTGTTTTGGTAAATGAAGAAAGTGGCCTATGGCTCGTTCATTCCGTCCCACATTTTCCATCAATTTCGGAAAATAGCTACTTTTATCCGCACACTGGCGCTTTGTATGGACAAAGCTTTCTTTGTATTTCTTTAGACGCAACCAACTTGAACGAAATTGGTAATAAATAATAATTTATTTAAAGTAGATTAATTTTTTTATGAAATAATAATTTTAAGGGTTGCAACTTCAATACAACGAGCCCCAAATTTACGAAGAAAAATTAACCGATCATTTCAAAAAGCGTCTTCCAAATCTTGCTGATGCTGCAGCAAATGTAACAATTGCTTCAGCACCTTGGTTTCGACAAACTAAAATTTATTCCGCACAAAATAAAAAGCAGTTTGCTTCATTTGCCAAATCGAAAAATTTTGGTAAAGAATTATATGTGGATTGGGTGGCTCCAGCTTTACAACGGAATTTGTATGTGGAGACTTGGCCGAATGGAGCTGGAGCTTTGCCTTCGGATTGCACCAAAGCTTTTAAGTAAGTAAAAAAAAATCAGAAAGAATTTCCGAATATTAATTTCTAATACTAATTATTTGTCAATTTCTTGCAGAGTGAATAATGTGGACTATATTGAAATAGACGCAGTAAATACAACTTTTAAAAGGACTCACGATCATGCAAAATGGGCCGTTTCCGCCTCTTCCGATCCCGATTGGATTTGCGTTGGGGACATTAACCGGATGGTAAACATTTAATTCAAGACTTTCTGTTTCATAATTCTCTCTATTATAGGAAGACCAGTTGTCGCGTGGCGGTGGAACAGTTTGCACAAACGACAAACTGCTAGCGAACAATTATCGGCGCATTATTGAAAGCGTTGATAATTGCACTCAATAATTAATACTATATGAATGGCTAAAATAAAATTACCTTATACATTACGCTAGATTTATTACTGTACAATTTACTTAATAAAAGCCAAGCCAACTATGATCATTCTGGTCGAACTTATTTCGTAGTAGGAAAGTATGGTTTGTCAGTTGACGGTTGTGGACATCTGTACTTCAGCATTTCAACTTCCGCTTCAAAATAACTATTCTTATCGTAACTGAAGTATTCTGGATTCTTGTAGTTTGTGTTCTTCGCGGCTCCAGGTCCTACAGGTTCGTTTGGGACTTTCAGACAAGCTTCGCTCAGTCCTGGCACATCGGGCGCAGACGAACTAACTGCACCTGGTTGTTTGTTGTAGATTATTTTGCCAGCAGTAAAGGTGCGTTTAATTGACGAGAAATTGCGGATTTTGTTAAGGTTTGTTGATAGTAAAAAGGATTTTGAAGCCATTTTTGAGGTTATGTCACAAATGACTTTGACAGTTATGTAATTTGCTTCTGTGGCTAAAGTCCCTATCAATTTTGCAATTATTATTGCTATAATAGTTGTTTATCTAATTTAAAATTACACATTATTTGATTCAATATTTAAATATGAATTAATTGCATTTTTATTTAACATACAAATACAAAATTAAAGCAAAAAAGATGTAGTTTGTTTTATATGATTGTTACTTTAGACACTAGGGAAATTTAAATGGCTGCGTTCAGCAATAGATAGATCTGTTTTAAATTGTGCTAAAAACATTTAATTAATGATAGTGTTTGACAATAATAATCAACTAAATTAGTGTAAATCTGCTAATTTTATATTTAATTTAAACGCTCTCTACAAGCGCACCTGCTGAATGTTAGTTGTCGAACGCAGACATTGCACCGATAACAAAAAGTGAAAGCGTGCAGTTTGACATTCAATTCTGTCCATTCAATTCAACAGGCGAAACGAAAAGTGCTCCGTCGATTTAAGGTCGTATATTCCATTTTTATATACTAGTTTTTGCGCCATTGCAAACAATGGCCCCAAATAAGAAAGCAAAGCCCCAGCCGGCGTACTTTTACTTCATGTTGGAGTACAAGCGAAAGCATAACATGCGAGACGCAAATCTCACTGCAGTCGCACAAGCGGCTGACACAACTTGGAGGGTAATATACATTGTCGCTAATGCGTATTGTTGCATTGCATATGATTGCTTAAATTGCAGAGAATGTCGAAAGAGGAGCGAGCTCCCTACGAGGCAATGTCGGCTCAAGACAAATCAAAAAATAAAGCGACGAAATTTACGACAACCGGCATCGAAATTGCGCAATTGGAGAAGGAGGACGAACAGCGTCAAACGAACGTGCAGGAGATGAAGGAGGACATCAATAACACGTTGAGGATGGCTTCCAACAGCGGGAGTAAGCATTTTGCGAGATTTTGTTTTTACGAATATTATTTAACTCAATCTAGTATGTTTTTGTTTCTTTGATAACACAATAAGTTCTCTATTGTTAGTCACTAGCCAAGTATGTGCGATTAGCACTATTTACTAGAAACGCTGACTTAAGTTATTTGATATGTCGGGGAGTATTTTTGGTTGCATACCTTCAAGGGGCATTTTTTTTTATTATCGCAAATAAATCACGTTTTCAGCTAAAATTCGTAAACTTTTCACTAAATTTATCTAAATTAATTTTAGACATTGCGGACCAAAAGTTCCTAGTCATCCACTTCAACGTGTTCTGCTTCTGCTCGAGCTTGGACCGCTACTTCCCCGCTGAAGTAGCCGTCATCGAATTCAGTTTGCGCGATGGCGTGTACCTGAACAACGTCTTCCATAGACGCATTCAACCTGGACAATTGCCGCTAGGTTATGCCGCTGCAGCCTTGTTGCATTCCAAAGAAACGCACGGTCTTAATGTGCCTATGATGGGAGACACTGAAAATAACATGGAGGAAGTTTTCAGGGATCTCTCCGCTTTTTTGAAGGTATTACTATTATTTCAACGTTGCCTTGTATTTTCTAATTATTGGGATTTTTGTATTTAGACCAAAACGGTTGGATCTAGCCCATTGCCAATTTTATACGCTGTAGAGAATGATCAAAGGATGGTTCAGCACATACTGGACACTTGGATTCTCGACTACGCTGAGAGTAACTCTTCGAGCAACTCGTTCTATAGCGTTTATAATCTCCAATACATGTTCCGAATTTTGAAGAACACTGTGGCCGGCGAAGTCGTTTGGGCTTCGGATACCTTTAGTCACTCTCAAATTGAAAAGGACGTGTATTCGTACACCAGTGATATTTGCTGTGATGTCAGTATTTAAATATTTGTGAAAGTATAGCTAATGAAGTTAACTAATATTATTTTTCAGTACCACACCGTTACCAATTCGCCAGTATTTTGTAGCAAATCGAAAGTGATTCGATTTGCCTTCGTGATTTGTGATAATTGTACGCCATACTTGGACATCGAACTGATTCCAGGCAATCATGTGCCGTATTCGGCGCAAAATATGTCCAGTCGCACTTCGAGTAGTGTGGCTAGTAGCGCTGTGTCCGATTCTTGGCGTGTCAAAGTGCGTTATCTCGTAACTTAATTGTATTGTTACTAAATGAATTTATTGCAGAGCTCTAAAAGTAGCTGCTATAGCGCAAGCACTGCCGGCAGCACTTTTGGGGACGATGATAATATGAGCGTGATGTCCGATTCCACGGTTTGCGACAGCGATTATCCGGATCTTGGATACAAGAAGGCACACCAAAACGTATGGCATTTCCAATTTTATTATTGATTGAGATAATATTGATTTTTTTTAGGTCCCGCTTTGGAATCCTTATGCTCATCCGGACACTTCGAGTGGTGCAAAGAGCTATGCTGGAGCTACTGGTCGTCGACCACCTTCTTTGCGTAAATATGAATTTATTTTGTAATAATATAACGTAATTTTTATTTTGTAGCGTCCACTATAGTGAAATATCCGACCGATAGTGAGGCTAGCGGTAGTGAACAAGGTTTGATGGACGACAATGCCTTCCCGCAATTGGGCGGCCCCAGCCGTAATTTACGAGGTGCAATGGGGGGCAGAAGCCGTGATCCAAGACGCCGTTTTTAATTGTTGCAGATACGTTTTTTTATTTTATTTTTGACTTATTTTAGAATTTACTGACTATTGAAATTACTTATTATTCCTTATGGTCAGTCATGTTCTTAATTTTTTTATATTTTATTTTAATAGTAACAATCTCGTTATTTTTGTTCTGCAACAAATTCCTATTTTTTTTGACATACATATTCTATGTTTCTACGTTATAAATAAATGTTCGCAATTTTATATTTTTTAAATATAAACATTTATTTTATTTACAAAAAATTAATTAGCATGAAATTCCTGACAAATTTTTCAGCAGTCCACACGTCACGCTTTTAAAGTTGATTTGACTTTCGTCCTGTAATTGTTGATTGAAAATCTGCAAAAAATTAATTAAATTACATTTTTTTGTGGATTTTTGTAATCACTAATTAAATTTTACCCCGTTAAATACTACAGTGGGTATAAATCCGGGCGATATTCTGGCCGTATCTTCCTCGGCAGCTAACTGCAAGCTAGTCCCCTCGGCGGTATTATAGCACTGCTGCACTTGGTTGAAATTAAGTTTGGCAGCTTCAATGCACTTCAAAAAATTATTAATTAAATTTTATAATTAGCAATTTTAAATTAATTACAGCTTGTCCAAATTCGTTCGAATTTCGTCTACCTCGTCCAAATGCATTCATAAAACAGCTCACAAAATCCACTTGCACTGTTTGGTCGGAGATGCGCTTTAATGCACAAGACATGATTCGGTTTCCTTTGCATTCGGATGCACCATGTTGGCACACAAATTTTGTGGCGTTTTCTAAACTCTTAATAAAAATATTTCAAAATTATTTTAAAAATATTTTAATATTCTACTTACTATGCTTTTTCCAAACGGAACAAATTTCAAATTCACATGTTGCGAAATTGCGCTCCAGGCTGGCTTAAGTTGGTTCTGAATAAAGTTTGAACTGTCTGGACAAAGCGATTCGAATAGAATTTCGATATTCAACTAGAATTTTATTTGTATTATTTGAATATAATTTTTTAAATAATATTTAGTACTTTATTTTGCGCGTGAACGGTTGTCGAAAAAAAAACGACGAAAAAAATTGCACAAATAATTTTCGTAGACATTTTTGCACAAGTGCTTGCTAAAGACTAAATAAATATTGTATTCATCTGAGCAAGAGAAAGGTTTGACCTCAATTTTCCTATCAATTTATTTTTTTAAACACAAATACAATTACAAAAGCTGCGAAGCCTTTGTTATGTTAATGAAATTTGACTTTAACTAAGATAGAATAGATACTAGAGAGCACTATTTGTAAATTAAATTATCATTCTTTGTTAAATATGTACATATACGGAAATTGTTGGAAACGATTAACATGTTTTGACTAAATATGTTGTTGTTTTGAATTGATATCAATTATTTCCAATTCCAATTAATTTATTGGAAAGTGATTTGAAATATTTCTTAACTGAATTTTTAGTATAGGCAACCAGTAATACACGCGCCATTTAAATGGATGACCGATCGGTTACAGCACGGGCGTACGGGAGTTTACCTTATGCCTCGCATCTGTCAATAATACATTTTTGAATATTGTAGTAATGTTTACTTAAAGTTTATTTGATTTAACTTATAAGATATATCTAAAAAAAATTGTGAAGGTGCACTATTTTAATCAATTTGTAAAGAGAGCTTTATTTAATTTAATATAAATAAAATAAATATAGTTTTTGTGATAAAGCTAGTTTGGCTTTATTTACGATATTCTTCCACACAATGCTATCTTAAAATTATTTTATTAAATTATTATTAACAATAATACATTACCTAGGATAATGTAATTAATATTTTGTCACATCGTACTATTTTAGGAAAGATTAAAATAATGTCTAGGTAAATATTATTAACTTATTTACAATATATGTGATATTTTGCAAAATTTCTATTTATATGTAATAAAAAAAGTTAAATAACAAGTTATAGCCAGGATATAACAACTTATATACGTGTGCTGATAAGATTATTGGGCTTGTATATATTGCGATTTGGCTAGTTTCGGTACTATTCATCAAAAATATTTAATTTTTTAATTTTTTATTATAATTTTTTCTTTGAAACTTTTTTTAGTTAAAATATTAATTTATTTTGTGAAAAAGAGGCATTTAAATTAAAAGTTAATAACAAATACAAAAATATTCTCAATAAGTTTGAATTTTATTTTGGCGCCAAATAAATTTTGCACTAATAAATTTTCTACCTAATTTAATTTAGTAATAAAATGATTTGCATTTATACGTTTTGAAACCAGTTTTGTTATCAGACGAATTAAAATGCATGCGAAAACTACTAAATAGAGCGAAAGTCTGTGAATTATGTGCGAAAACTATATGTATGCATACTTATAAATAGATTAGATAAAAATTGCATTTTATTCTCAGGATATCCCCCTAAATTATTTATTAGTCGTCGATTTGCCATCAAAACCAGACATAGTGGAGCTAAAAAAATTAATCAAATCGCAATAATGAGTTTAAGTCTACCGAATAATTATTTCGCATCCCAACAGGTAAGAAACTTGTCTATAATTTTTCTAATCAACAATAACATTTTTCGCGCAGTTTTCTTGGGATGCACTTGACTACAACAATTGCCTATCGGAACAAGGTATGAATCAAAAATATTTTAACAGAAAAAAACATATTTATTATTATTTTAAAACCTACAGTAATTTTCTACCACAAAGAACCAGTCTGGCAAAAAAAACCAATGTCCCATTGGACCCCCAAAGAAGTGCAAGAATTCCTCACCACAAACATCGGCAAACAATGCGCACTCAATTCCAAGCAATTCGACCGATTCGAATGCATTTCCGGCTACATTTTCGAAAATTTGAGCGAAGATTACTGCCAATTGCTGAGCAATTCCAAACCTATCGGCAGTTTGATTTTTCGCGAAAAAACTATCCAGACGAGAAAATATAGCGATAATAGTTATAGTGATAAAATGATTAGTCAATTTGAAATGGACAGCTGTGATTTGGATTTGAGTTATTTTAATCTGAACGAGTGCAGTAAATTGCTTTTGGATGGTGAAAAGCTGCAGATTGATGGTGAGCGACAATATTTGTTTGAATTTCGCGCGCTTTTAGGGTTTTAAAGGGGAGAGCGCGTGCGCGGTTAATGTGGGCGCATGCGCAGATTGGGAAATTTACATGGCGCGCCCAGTATACATGTTTTTATGACATGCACTATAAATAAATTAGATAAGATTTAATTTATTAATAAACAAACTCCTAAAAAAATGTAAAATTTGTGATATTTGGCAATTGATAAAAATTGAAATCATTCAATCTTTTCAAGTATTTGTTATACTTTCAAATAATCCATTCATTTTTTATTCCAGATGAGTGTCTAGAGAGCCTTATCAATAACAGTGATTTTGTTGGTAAGATTACATTTACATATAAATTTATGAATTCAAAAATATTTTCTTTAGATAACTTTCCAACTCAAAAACCAGCCAGACAGAAGATTTCCAGATCCACAGGTAAAACTTGCGAATTTTGTTATCTAACCAAACCGCATTCTGTTTGTTTATTATTTAAAATGCTAAATTCGTCAGACTGGATGAATAAATATTTAAAATGACGTATTTATGATAGCGCTTTATATCAACAAATAATTCGCATTTCAGGAAAGCGTTCAGAAAAATTATGGCAATTTTTGATCAATCTTCTCACGAATGAGCAAACTTGCCCGGAATTGATCAAATGGGAGAATTTTGACGAGGGCACTTTCAAATTTGTGAAAAGTAACAAAGTGGCTGAGCTGTGGGGCAGTCGCAAACAAAATAAAAAAATGACATATGAGAAATTTAGTAGAGCGATGCGGTACTATTATAAGAGCAAGGTACTGTTACCGGTGCCTGGTAAGCGATTGGTCTACAAATTTGGTCCGCAGGCTAAGGGATGGAACAGTCAGAAACCTATTTATTAATTTAATTTGTATACTATTTATTTATTTTAGTATTTAATTATTTATTTTTAAGAGATTTGTATGCGTTTTTTTATAAATAAATTGCGATAAATTTTATAAACAAATTTATTTTGTTCTGTTGTGTTACGTCTATGATTAGAATAATTACATTTAGATTTGTTATTATATTTACATAAAAAAATATTAACACTAATTTAAATATTTTATGCATTTTAAAAGGTACCATAATATCAAATTGAGAATCCATTAACACAAAACAAATTGTTTCTAAATCGAAACATCACATTTGTGTACGCAAATTATAAATTAAAAATTAAATTACACTTACGCCTAATTTACCTAACTTAAAATACTTAAAATACGAATAAACAAACTGATTATTGATATGCACAACTCAATTAATTGAAAAGACAATCACTTACATACTCCGCCCCACCAAAAATGGACCCCTTCCATTACATCCCTTACGTCAAGCTGTCCACTTCCGCTCGACCTCAAAATTGCCTCAAATATTGTCGTCGCATTGCCTCAATTCCCCCTCCTTATCCAATCACACAGGCATTACTATGAAACCGATTCCTCTGCGACGTACCAAACCCGGAGCAACATTGCTGATGCTGGTGGTGCTGATGATGGTTCGCATTCTTCCTCACGAAATGCTGACTACCATAACTATTCGGTAAGCTATTGTTCCCCGTTTGATTGTTGCAAATATTCCCATCGCTCTTCGACATCAACATCTCCTTCCTGGTACTACCCCCCGGACACTCGCCATCACCCATCTTCATCGCGTACTCATACATACATTTCCCAAACTCGTACTTGTCTTCCTGAGCCACCGCTGCCGCGACATTCGGCTTGATCTTCACCACTTCCTTAATCTCCACCGGCTCCGCATCGATTTCCACCCGCTTCCCTGACGAATCCGGCTTCTTGCTACTCCCGCGTTTGACTAGAATACCCGGAGCTGACGATTGCGGCGATCCTTGAGCCGTCAGACTCACCTCGCTAATCGCACTGCAACTCGTCCTCGGCGGAGCCGTAGTGCAGCGATTCCTGAATTTACTGTCGCCACCCGACAAGCGCGACAGCCGTTCAGAGTAATTTTCAGGATCCAGCACTAGCGAGCCGAAAAAGTCGGCGGGGTCGCAAAATGCATAAACTGCACCCGCGGAGTTGGAGCGGAGCTCTCGCGAGTTGGAGGATTTGGTGGGCGATCCCGCAATGCTCCTGCGAGCCACATCCTGGAACGTGATGGGTGAGTAGATTCCAGCGCGGCCCGTTTTGGTTTCCGACTTGCTAGATGGTTGGAGAATGATTTGCGTGTCGACGATTGCCACGTCTTGAGGTAGATTCACAATTGCTTCGACGTTGCGCGGGATTGGGAGGCGGGAGTCTCGGCCGTGGAGCCAGTAGGTCTTCATAGTACCTTTCCCTTTGATCTGAATCTCCCCGCGTTCGAGGACCTTGTACGAAATCGGTAAATGCTGTCGCGTATATTGCGATATGTGAATTTTCATCGATTCACTTGTTGATTCCATGCGGGAAGCCGTGTTGACACTGTCCCCAAACAAACAATATCGCGGCATCTTTAGACCAACAATTCCAGCAACCACGGCTCCGGAATGAACGCCTACGCGTATCCGCAAATGTTGACCTGTAGAAGGATCCTTTAGATCTGTGATGGCATCCACCATGTCCAACGCCATATCGCAGACTCGTTCCGCGTGGTTTCCCTCCTTTTCGGGCGCTCCGCTCACCACCATGTAAGCATCCCCGATGGTCTCCACCTTGTAGACGTTATTGCGCTCAGTTAACTTGTCAAAAATCGAATACATCCCATTGAGCATCGACACGACTTCCATCGGCGTGATGCGACTGCAAATCTCCGTGAACGTCACCACATCGCTGAATAAAATCGAAACGCTATCAAACATCTGGAAATAAGATTGGTATTTATTACGATTTGGTCGATTGAATATCAAGGAAATACTTCACAAGTGTCGATGGGATTTTCGCCTTTCCTCAGCCGATCCGCCACTTGTTTCGGTATCATCTGGTAGAGTAACTCGTCAGTTCTTCGCATCTCCTCGTCCAATTTGCGCATCGACTCCTCGAGTTTCTTGCTCTTCTGCTGCTCTTGGTCGAGAGCCAGTTTGAGTTCGACGGATTGCTGAGTGCCGGCCAACATTAAATCACTAAAAGTTTGTTAATACGGGATTTTTTGACGGGACGGGAAATAGTTACCGACTGAAGTCGTGCATGGAGAGATCATTGATGTACAATCCTGAATTAATGAGTGAGTTGAGATCAGGCATGACTGGCGTCCCTAAGTACATCATCATCTTCCAGTTGTCCATGTAAATCATCTGACCTAAATTAGGAGAATTAATTAATAAGTTAGGAAAGGGGAAAAAATTGCCTTTCAGTCTCAAGTTTTTGTCTTCCGAGTTCATGTCCATTTCGTCGCTGAGTATAATTTCCTGATGGTGACGTTCGGACGGTTTCTCATTCAAAATTGGCTCGACTGTTACCAACTCGAAAATGTTGTTTGTACGATTTAGAATCTGCAACAAACTGTTTTATTATTTTTTTTACTCGTTAAAATGGTGAAATTAATTTATCTAATTAACGTATTGATGCATTATTGGTTCCGATATTAAATTAAGCTTAATTTGCTTTCAAATTAAATATTAAATTGAAATGGGAGTTGATTTGGTTGTAAATTCTGCCCGTTAATTCACAAATCATCCAAATGCAGCATTAATTAGCCAATATTAATAACAACTAAAGTAATTAAACGCATCCCGGATATTAAATCAATAAACGCACAAAAGATAAAACAACTTTGTCGATTTTTGAAAGCATAAATCAAATTTCCTCGTAAAACAACAATAAGCCTACTATGCGAAATATATTTAAATTTAAAAGCTTTTGCGAGCAATATTAAATTCGCTTCTCAAAACAAATTGTTGCACTCATACTTACCGAACTGAATTTGAATGCAATTAATGGCCGCACCAGATCGAACCAGTTCGTGATTTTCTTGCCCAACAATTCCGGTAAGATGACCATCAAGGAGTTACCGATGCTTCGCACAATCATATCGGATCTACTTATCGCAAAAATAAATAAAACTATATGAATAAATAAAGGTCGTCTTACCCAAAAACTATACAAAAAGGAAATATCTCGAAAAGTACAGAAGCACTAATGGGTAGATGCTTTTCCTCTCTAGTCATCGCTAAAGAAGCCAATGTGAAAGCTCTATTATCAAAGGTGAGTTGAAATGTTACATGAACCATGTCGAATAAAAGCTCTTCACGTACCAGTTCAATTTTCATTTCTTTGTGGTAAAAGTGTCTCGCTACCTAACGCACAACAAATAAAATAAATGACACGAGTTAATTAAATGTGACAGATGAATTTGCGATTCCGGAACTGTGACGTCACAAATAAAACAATCAAAACTAAAAGTCACTAGAATCTAGTTACAAAAATGGCGAACAGTGTCCGTGACAGTAATGTCGTATTT
This sequence comes from Cryptophagus acutangulus, assembly GCA_963556235.1. Classification (NCBI taxonomy): domain Eukaryota; kingdom Metazoa; phylum Arthropoda; class Insecta; order Coleoptera; family Cryptophagidae; genus Cryptophagus; species Cryptophagus acutangulus. The sequence continues at coordinate 6,815,216 of OY744561.1, forward strand.
TGAGGTTAAAAGTGTTGTGTAAAAGTGAATTATTTACTTCTCTAATTTGCCCCATCGTGTAATAGACAAATCCACGTCGTTTGCTCCTGTAATGCAGCGTCAACCCTTGACGCGTTTCATTCTCGCAGATAAAGCTCGGCGCCCTCATCCGCGGGTAAGAGAATTTTAAATATTCATGTAAGTTATCTAGCCCATTCAGAAAGTCTCGCATATGTCGACCCAGCACACTTAAAACTCGATCGTATCCATACTGGCTGACAAATCCGATGAAAAACACTCCCATCTGGTCGAAAAAGTCCTTTTCACTCACTTTCAGTATCTAGTACATAAAATATAAATAAACAATTTAATGTGGCTGCGCGAAAGCTTTTAAACAAATCGCACGTGTGCTTAAATTTGATTAAAAGCGTCATTTGCATGGAGCGAACCTGAACGGCCTTTTTTGAAAGCCTTGGTATGAGTCCTTCGGGATAAACTTGATGTGTGCTGAAACTGGGCTGATCGACAGCCGCGGCTCTTCGGATTTCTTCCCACTTTTCCTCGCCGTACGTTTGTTTTATGTACTCGGACATGTTTTCGATTATCAGCCCGTACATCTTGAAGCATTTGTCTGGAATTTGAAACATTTGACAAAAATTAAACTACCGCAAATATTTTATTTTGCTGCATGAAATTAAAGCTGCAGTTATTAAATCGCGTCAGGATTTAAATTATTTCCGCCGGGATTTAAAAATGCAAACGGATTTACCGTGCGCCTTTTTATTTATTTTTTGTGTTCATATAAATTCACTTTATGTAATGAAATACCCACACATTGAGCATGAAATGTGTTTTCAACAATATCATGATTCAGTTCGGTTTGCTTATCCCAAACTTTCATAATAATAATGCTACCCTGAAACTTTATGGTGTCCACATTGTAAAACGTGATTAAATATTGATCGAATTAATCGTTCGGCTGGCAAAAGCGCACAAATAGGGAAACTTTTTTCTAGGCAACATGTCGATTTGGAAAACGTTTGACTTCCTAATAGCCAATTAAAATTAAACAGCCCTTAATAAAGACGTGGAGCCATGCCCTGCATCGCAGCATCATAAATTATCGTTAGAGTAGCCAAGGTTTTCCACAAAGGACGCTGTTTGATGTAATTTTCACGTCAAGTGAATTTGTTTCATTCGTTTCAATTTATTAAAAATTGATCGACAGAAACTTTAACGTTTTTGTGCCCTTTGTAGTTTCAATTTCAATTAGGTGCAAAGTTGAGAACAAAATGTTGTTTAATTGTTTTCTATCAGCATGATTTTTTTTTTTGGTAAGCTGCAAGCTTTATTTGAAGTGCATTTGTGGAGAATATTTGAAAGCGGAAAGAGCTTTGAAGCAATTTTTTTTTTATTTTTTTGGTGATAAGATTTATCTTGCAATTTTCTTAAATGGAAAGAATGAAATAAACTAAACTTGAACTTTAAAAAATATGATTACTTAAGTTTGCCATGCATATTGAATAGCAACTCGTGCATATGATTGTATATACAGGTGCGCTTTTCCTTTGTAAGAAAATTTGATTGATTTTCAATTAATTTTTTTTTTTTCATTATTTGTGTTTTCAAGTCAAATTACGAAATTTTTATACGCAGCGTTATGTCATCCCATAAACAAACCAAAAAAAGTTGTTTATTATTTTTCTTTCGTTTTCCTTTTGGTAGTTTAATATAGAAAATATTCAAGCGGAAGCTGTTGTGCTTTTGCAATTTTGCGAAAGGTAATGAAAATGCATCATATTTGGTTTTATACTCAGTTTTATGCTTCAGCGAATTCAATCAACACTCGAATAAACGCAAAATGCTATTAATTAGAGTAAATTAAAAATAAATTACCGCAAATAAGATTTATTTTCTTTATGAAATTGAATTAGCACCCAATAAATTTCGATTGGTAAACATCATAAAACTTATAAAAGTAAAATTTAAAGAGTTTAATTTTTTTTATTTTAATCTTTAAGTATTTAACTAAAAAAAGGTCTTTAATCGATAAGATACTTGGATAAGCACTTTAGCTGTAAATGTAAGTGTGTAGAAATCTAGTCGTAGATTGATTAAAGAGTTAATTAGCGTTAGTGCAATATTCTAGAATGCATATAGTGTACATTAAGAGAAAATGTAACTGAAACTTTTGTTTTGTAATCTATTTCATACATAATCCTGCTGAAGTACTCCACATTTGCTTCATTGCTTGTTGAATTTGTATTTTAAAATTATCTCTGTACATGTACTTCTACTGAATTCCACATGAAGGATAAATTAACAAATAAACTAAATCCCAAAACTCGAATTTCTCACATTCAAAACGTGTGGATTAATCATTCCGGATAATATACAGGGTGATTCTTAATGTATCTCGCCATAAAAAAATATTTTTTTAATATTTTATCGACAAAATACGGAAATCTATATTTTGTTTTATATAGTTTCTTGTAAAATATAATCACAAAAAAAATATTTTTTGGTTTATTTAAGAAACACCCTGTATACGGAAATTTTTTTATCATCGATCGTTGCATTAATAATTTTAGCGCTATTGTTTTACTGCAAAATTTATTGCACCTTCTTGTATTGCAGGTTTCACTGTTTTGCTCTTCAATAAATATGGAAATCTGTTTCCAATTGTTCTTCCGACAAACATAAAGTAAAATCGCTTTGTAAAATAAAATATCGTATAGGTAGATTTAATTCGCGTTGTTTCTTTTTTTTTAAATTTAGCATGTATTTAGGTCGATTTAATTAATTTATTAGTGCGTTTTGTTTACTTTAATTGCGCCCGCGTTTTTATTTTTAGCCCATCGTCGTCGCAATATCATCATCCCTCAGCGCACTTTTTCTACAATTGATCAAAATAAAATTTGGCCTTTGAAATAATAAACAATATATTAATAAAATTGTTGAGTAATTTAAATGTCATTCATTAGATGCCGTTTTAATTATTAATGTTGGTCGTGTCCGAATATTCTATAATTAACCATCGCCTTTTGGGGCCAAGCAATTAAATTGCAGGAACGTGTACGAAATGACGCAAATTTTTCGATTTTTCTACAACACTTTGTGATTTAATTTTATATTAATATAAATTGAATAGAATTTTTCCATTATTTTTTGAGATATCCTTTGCTGTGTTTGACAAATCTTTTAATGGAAATGCGCGGATTAGCAAGCTACATTAAGCCCATAGAAGAAAAAAATCAAAGCTTATCTTTGACTACACAGTCGACGGATTTGTCATGTCATGTTGTCAACACCAAATTCAATTTTATTTACAGATATTTTAAAAAAATATATCGTGATGTGCACAGCATCCTGAAAAGTATCGAATTCCGCAATAACGCGCGCTTTTGCAAATATTTTACCCCAAACTTATTAGAATGCAAATTTGATTTCGTTGTTATTGGTAAATAGCCATTGATGAATTTTTTTATCTACCGGATATTACCGCAAATCAAAAGTATAAATAAATAAATTAACAAAAGGGACAAAAAATGGGCAAAAGTTGGCATCAAAGCGCTCAATCTAGTGTTAATAATTTGAAATAATTATGATCGCAGTCCTTAATTTTAATTACGTAATGTTGGATATCTTTAAAATTGTCGACCAAACTCTGCAGTTGATTTATATGCGTTAGTTTGTTTTCTATGCAAATTAATTTAGTGGAACATGTATAGTTTGTTTTGTTTCAACAGCGAACCGAAAATATACATCGAATTAATATTTAGTCAACTAAATTACTATTGTTTTTATTGTTGTTGTTAATATTCGACGAGTATAATTTTGCAAATTAATAACTTGCGTGTATTGTATTTTTTTATTTGTTAATAATATTAATTTAGTAGATTTAAGTGCTAGTTAATAGACTAGACTAAAATTAAATTTAATTACTACCTAACTTTGTAATAAAAAATTCATTTATAGCAATATAAAATATCGCTGAACTTTTCAATGCAATAATACTTTTTTTATCAAATATAATTGTTGAAAACTTTTTTCATTACATAACGATTTGGTCCAAAATCAATAAGATTCGTCCTATCACATGAATCCTGAATTTTCATCAAAATTTCAGCACAATAAAATATTTCGTTCGCATGGGGCGCATGTTTACAAAAAGAGCAAAATTTTCGAATTTATTTGCGTTTGCGTTTTTTTTATTTTCGGTCATTCGATCGATTTAATAAAATTGCCTTGAAAAGAAAAATTAAATTATACGAAAATTGAATCAATAAAATAGAATAGAGGTGGATAAGTATTTTCAAATTAAGTTCGTAACTTTGTTTAAACAAAGAAATTAATTTTAGACTTTTTTGAAGAGAAAAAATATTTTTTTACAAATAAAAATTAATTTCTATTAATAATACGTTTTTGAAAATGTGAAAATTAATTTCTAAATTTAATTAAAATATATTCCTACAATAAACTGAAAAAAAAACTATAAAATAGTTTTCCATTTATAATTAAAAGAAATAATTAAATTTAATGAATGAAACTTAATTATTTAATTATTAATAACACACCAATATATAGTGTGGCTCAACATAAAATAAAATTAATGCATTATAAATATAAATAAAATTATTTATTTAGAAAACAAACTTAATAAAATTTAAAATAAATTATTTTTGTGCTTTTAAAATCAATTAATTAAATAGTTTATATTAATGCAATATTTAAACGAAACTAAGCGTATGATTTGAGTGACATAACATTTTAGTTTCTAATTTATTTAAATGATTTACTATTAGCCACTTATATGGCTCGGTTTTAGTATTAATAATATCTTCCTGAGTCGACACTTACGGTCGTAATGAGTTGTTTGCTATAGCAATAAAGCAACAATCAAAGAATGAATTATACATATCAATATCCGAACGCACGCTGCTTTTGTTTATTTTGTATTAATTAATTAAATTAATTGCTATTTATAATTCAAAATGCATTTACGAAATTTGAAAAATCAACTCGCGCTAATCAACCCGTTTATCAGCGAAACCTGTCAACTGCCTGAAAATGAAAACGATTTCCACTAAATGACTAAATAATTCTTGATTATCTAAAATATATCGTTTACGGTACACAATTATACACAATAGATTAAACCGAAAAGAGCATATGTTCCTTTTTTATAGTTTCAGTCACAAATAGAACGATAAATGTGCATGTCTCGATCCTGCAAGTGCATTATTAATTAATCAAAAAAAATTATACTTACTTTATAAAATATTTTTTAAAAATTATTCTACGTAATTAATATCACAATCATTTAATCGAAACAAAATAAAAATCACAAAACGCTTAATTCAGCAATCTCGACAAAGTTAAGTGAAAAAAGAGCGTAAGTGTGGTGGGCATTTTTCAGCACACTCCTTGTTTCATTTAAAACCACACGCTGACTGTGGCATCCAAAATCATCTGAACTTGAACATCAACCTGCAAACTTAAACGGCGCAAGCGTTTCAATTTCCACTTCATTTTCACCATACGAAAAACTCACTAATATCATCATTTCTATGCAAAACTTATCCTCTAAGATGCACATGAAGAAACGCGATTTTGGCCGGCTCGGTTTGGCCTAGTGCGTTCTTTAAAAATTTGTCGAAAATTTGGTGGAAATCTTTAATTTTCAGGAGCTTTAGTACCGGCGCGTTCGCCAAAATTTTAAAAGTCGGCGAGATTGATCGAATTTTTGCCTCTAATTGATATTTTCTTCACATATTACACTTTCTGGATTTTTTTAAAAGCCAGAACATGACAATTCCATTATAAACAATCGGTATATTACTTTATTAGTACGTGCTCTGCTTTGCAGAGATTGCGTTCGGAATTAGAAGTGTTCAATAATGATTGGAAAAAAAAAGGTCGTAGACGGGAGTTATTTTGGTGCAATTTGCATTTGCTGTAAATAGACGTGTTTTCTTAATAAATAGAGTGTATTTTAGGTCGACTGGATTTTTTTTTCGGGGCTAGTAGATTAATTAAATTGTATTCAATTTGAAATTAATATAATATAGCCGTCAGGCGGAGAGTAAATAGAACAATTAGTTTATTGAATAGGACAGTAATTAGTTGTCCTCAAGATATGACACATGAAAGGACAATAGAGAAAAGACATAAAGTTGAAATAACGATCCAATTTCACTGAAAATGTTCGTGTATCATTTCGTGGAGCGACACGCAAAACTTAAAATACAATCCTTCCAAATTGTTTCGTGAACTTGAAGGTCCCTTCAATTTAATTAAGCTGCTCGGAAAATTAATAACTTTCATTAAATTAGCATTATCACTTTGTGGAAATTACTTGTAGTCATTTGATGGAGAATTGGAGCTTTCTTTGAACCTTTACTTTGTTAATTCATTATAATAGAATTTTTTTAAGGACGAAATTTTTTTTTCTCAAAAATTAGACAATTGCAGATTTGAATTTCTTCATAATTTGTTCTTCAAATAATTTCAAAGTGTGCAGATCAAACGATTCAGACACATTTTTCTGTCAACTGTTGCATATTGCCGTGTTTGGTTTGTCAACAAAGTATTAGATTTGCGATCAACTTTTTGCCTTTGAGCGATTCTATTTCAATTTCATTTCGCAGTAAAATAAACAACGTTATTTTTAACATTTATCAATTGAATTCATCTGGATTAATCGCCGCTAATGAGATATAAATAGCCGGTTCGTTTTTTTTTCTTACGAAATTATGTTTATTTATTTATTATAATATGTACAATAGCCATAATAATTTTATTAATTTGTATAAAAAAAATATCTTATCACAGATTAATTGAAAAATGTTTCGATCGCTTGATGAAACATTCCTGAATAATCTTTTGTAGTATTTTATAAAAATAAGTAAAACAGTTCAAAATAGACATACAATAGTTCTAAATATAATTACATTCATCTAATTAATCAAAATATTCATAATAGATATATATTTACATCAACGCTGTACACTTTCCATCTGCAGTTTTTGAGTCTTACAATTAAATTCCTAATACAATACCGAGTACAATACTTTTTTGATCAAATTTCATAATACAGCGATTTATTGCTCGTCTAAAAATAAAATCGTTGCCGAAATCCAACATTTCTTCTTATAGTAGTACGTGTAACAATTATTGATCTAATTAAGCGGCATTGGGGTCGAAAAATAAGGCAGATATCGCGAATAGGATAAACACAATTCCACCAATTATTGTCACTAAAAAAGCACAAAATATAATTCAAAAATTAATTTTTTAAATATTTTTCTTACCTGTTCGAACTGATATTTTTTGGGCAATCATGCGCCCTCCCAGAACAGCCAAACCTGTACATATCGAGTGGCCTATAACGCCCCCAATTACAACCCCGTAAACATTCTGAAAAAAATTAAACAAATAAATACTAAAGATTAAAACAAAATTAACATTACTTCTCGCGCCCCCAAAATAATGGTCGTCAATTGCGATCGGTCGCCCCACTCAGCCAAAAAAGTCAAAGTGAACGACTGCAAAAATATTCGAGAAATGAACGAAATAACGTTCCCAGTTTTCGCTTTTCTTGTACCGCCCGTTTCGGGATCGGGCAAAATCGCTTGCTTTTCATACTGCAAACAATCGAAATATTATCAAGCTATTAAACACTATTTAAATTACTTCTTCCTCCTTCTTGCGAAGATCCGACTGCACCTCTTCGAGTTCTTCTTGACCCTCATTCGGCGACATCGCGCAGCCCTCTTTCAGCATTTTCAAGCCGAAAATTGCGAACAGCGCAGTACTTATGTAAAAAGTGTACGCGCGCGGGATGACATTCGCCAGCCACCCAAATAATGCTGCAAAAATTAGTTGACTTCATTTTTCTCATAATAAACTTCTAGGAATTTTTTCTATCTAATGATTTAATGCGTAAGTCGAGCATTTCTATTGTATTTAATTATTGTACAGATTAATGAATTAAATCCTTGTGTTTTATCGAAAAAGCAAATAAGTAAATAGATAAGAGCAATTGAAAACAAAGACAATCGTTGGCCTATTTACATAATGACTGGATGAAACTAACCTGATAAAACGGTCATTAGAGCTAACGCCGAAATGGCCCCAGCGAAGACTGTAAGTCTTGGATGTCGCATGGCCATAATAGCCGCGATGAAAAAGGTTTTGTCGCCAATTTCCGATACAAGAATTACGCTAAAACTCGCTATTAAAGCGTGGATAAATCCCACGTTTTCCACGTCCAGTAATTTCGCCGTTGGGTCATTTTCGTCCGCGGCTACTTTAACCTATACAAAAAAAATTATTACGGTATTTTTATGTTAATTGAAAACGTACCGGTGGAGCTTTGGTTTCTAATGGGTCTTCTTTCGGCTCAATTTCACCCCCTACTAAACTAATGTATGTAAAGAATAGGAATAATACGAAAATCGCTTTAATTACGAGCGAAAATAGTTTCGTGTTCATTTTCGTATTGTGGTTGTATATAACTGTAAAATACTTGTTTTATGATGAATGTAGCAACATCACTTTGTTTTATGTTAATTAAACTAATAGTTTAATTGATTTTAAATCAATTTTCTTGTAAAGTTAATAAAGTGCTTTTTAGTCGATTTTTGACAGCTGCCGTCTGTCTGACGTTTCAAACTGGAACTGTCTACAGTTACATCTGGATAAATTATGCTTAGCTTGTAAATTCCTTAAAACTGATAATTAACATTGTAGCAAATTATAATATAAACACACATATGTAAATAAATTAAATCAATAAATAATACAAATGCATTTTGTAATAATTTTATATATTAACAGTATAAAAATGGGTAGGCAACCAAACATACAATATAATGGCGTCTAATTTAATTTTTTTTAAAAAAACTCTACTAACACATACATAACAAGTAAAAACAATTAAAATACTGCATTAATTACTCTCAGGTGTTTGAAAGAAGTTGAAAAAATCCGAGAAAATCGATCGGTCCTCTTCCTTCTCAACCACTTTCGGTGGTTCAGTATTTTCAAGATCCTTGATATTAATATAAACTCCTTCGGGCTCATTACTATCGCCAATTTTCTTGGGTACTTTCAATAAAACACCTGTGACATAATCTTCTTCGGAATTATGAGCTGGATGCTCCAGTTTTTCGTTTTTAATGGGTGCATTACCGACCGCTTTGTTCCGATAAATGGGAACTTTAATAGCCTCTTGTCTTTTTTCCACGTTCCTATTATTACTTTCCCTGGTTGATACATGATTATGGCGTTTATGACCATCGCAATTATGCGCTGGAAGATTGTAGTGTTCATCTCGATTCGAATAATCCGTATTATAAACGACATCGTAATTTGGATTTTTGCCTTTATTGTAATAATTCGGGTTTGGTTCGTAATGTTGCGGTTCTTCATAATGCTTCTGACTATTTTCGTAATTATCCGCACTTATATCGCGTCGATATGTGTTGAACAAGCGGAAAACTTTGCGAAAATCTCGCGAATTTATGAAGAATTCCGTGGAATGCGAAACGCTGTTGCAAATTATCACAAAAATGCACTGCAAAAGTTATGTTAATTTTGGTTTAAATTATTTGTAGATAATATACTTACAATTGTTTTGAACATCTTATTGTATGTGTTTCAGTTGGTTTACCGAAGAATAAACTAATTTTTTTAGCGCAATTCTTTTATATTTATATGTTGCGATTTGAAACTTTAATAATATAGCATTTTTTTTTGTTTTAAATTAATGAACCATTTAATAGTAGTAAAGTATAGTATTTGCTCCAAATTTTCTATTGATGCAACGTTTATCTTCCTTTATAATTTAGATTTTAATTATAACTTTTAAATTTACTTTCTTTTTGAAAATTACCGCCATGTAGAAACCTGTAATCACAATGTTGCTCAGTCGTACAAAAGATGGCGCTGAAATTCAAAATATATATTCTTTTTTTCTAGTATATTGGCGACACTGCTCGAACTGTCAACTTCAACAATTGTTTTTGCCGATTCATTTTATAGCAATTTCCGTCTTCATTAAACAATATCAAAATGGTAAGAATAATTCATCAAACAAGGCGAAAATTATTTATAACAAATTCAATTTACAGAGCTTTGCATTACCCTCAGTCAAACCGAAACCAAGCATCGCCAGCGATTTCGGCTTCAAGCAGGGCACTTTTGGGGTACCCGATTTGCTAACCTACGGCTTAGCCTCGGCTAGATCAGTAGTAGATGTAGCCCATCCATTGCAGCAAGCAGAATTAAACGTAACTATTACAACGAACCAAATATTTCAATTAATGCCTTGTAATTGTAGCGTGAGAAAAACATCGATCAATTGAACATGAGGGTGCTTCGCAACACACAAGGGCTACATGCCCCGTTAAGAATCGCTATGGAATTGAACATGGCAAAGAAAGTTGGCCGCTTGCCGTTTTTAACCTCGTCGAATGTAATGTACGATTCTCTGACAGGTCGCGATATTCAAATTGGGCCCGAGGACGTGTTCAACTTGCCTGAGTTCGAGGAATCTGCAGGACAACCGCATGCCGTGATGGAACGTTCGCTAGGAATTCTTTAAGTTGCTTTTTTTTATCTTATTTTTTTTTTTTAATAATTATTACAACAATCTAATTTATGCGAATTATTTATCGCTGTCTAAAGGAGGCACAGTAGTTTTGATCCATTCAAACAGTCCTAAGATCTCCTCCTTTTTCAGTTCATGTAGAGTATTTTTAATTGGCGTGAATTCGCCTTTGACGCCTAGTTTTGTTAAATTTTTGAACGTGGTTTCGCCCCATGAGATGGGCACCATAGAATCGCGTTCGCCATGGCACATGTATAGCGGTGTAGTGTTGGCGTTTTGTATTTCTTTGTAGACGATTGAGTCCTTGTTTAAAAATGAGGAGAGGGTGAAACAGCCAGCGAGGCCTGGTGAGTAGCGGAAAGCGGTGTGGAAGGCTAGGGCACCTCCCATCGAAAAGCCACCTAGAAATTCAAAATAATACATTTTTAACGCGATTATAATTAATATTATTTACCTATTATTATTCTATTCATTGGAATACCACTTGCATTAATTTGCTTAATTAATTTAGTGACTTCGCCCCCTATCGAGTTTAAAGTCTCCAAATGCTCCGGCACGTCTGGCGTGACATTATAGCGATCAAACCAAACATTGCTCATCTGCAATATTTTTTACAAAACTAAATTCAATTTAAAAAATAATTTTTAAGCTACCTCTCCTCCAAGCGGCGTGTAAGGCCGCACGGGCGCAGTCGGAAACAAGAACTTAACATGCGGCAAGGCGAATTCGCCTATAAGGAATTTAATCCAGTTCAGAACTCCTTCGCCCGTATCACCTAGAATTAAGTTAAAAAATTTCCATCAAAGATAAAAAAATATCAAGCAATTTTTAAGGTTATAATTTATTTAACCTACTTACCTGAGCCATGTAAAAATATCACAGACGCTGAGCTTATGGCGTTTGATTGTTTGATTATGTGTAAAGGCCCTAAAGACATGGCGATATAAATGTTATCGCATTCGAGAATGTTTTTGAACTGATTCCTCGTGCAGATACAATTCGTCTATTTAAGTGATGCACCCAGCAATACAAATACGTGTATCAGAAAAAACTACTAATGACGAGCGTTAATTATTCAGAATTCGATTAATTATAATTTAAATTTTGTAGCGATAAATTAGCGCGTTGAGCAAAAAATGTCCGATGTTTTTAGGATGAAAAGTTGGATGCATTTTTGAATTATTAAAGTTTGTTGAACATTTTAGGAAATTAATTTTCTTTAATTTTTTTAAAAAAAAGTTATAATATTGGATGATGTATAATATGACCGATTTTAAGGCGTTAAGCAGAAAGTGTCGAATGTTTTTAGGATGCTCTGAAACGCCGACATTTTTAAGTTGTCAACGCCAGTGGCGGCACTTCACGGTTCTTCACAAAATTAATTGCTTTTAATTTGTTTGAAAAATATTATTTATCAATTAAGTAAAATTTTGTTAATTAAGTTAAATTTTTATCGATTTTAACAATCTAAGATAAGGATTTTCCAATAAAAATAAAAAAGATAATTTAAATCTTTTAATAAATAACTTAATTCCTAGTTTGTACAATTTTAAAATTAATGTTCAAAATAAATAGCATTCCCATTCGGCTTCTGATTGCACATAAATTCACTGGGCAAATATTCCTCAACCAGTCGCGTAAATTGATCCAAAGGACAAAATTCATTGCACGCTGGTAATTTTAGAAGTTGCAGTTTTTGAGTCGTATAATTTTCATAATAAATCTGCAAGCAATATTATTCAATTAAAAATTGGCAAATTTGAAGAAAGAAAATTATTACCTTAATTCCATAAACATTGTTAATTCGATGCACTTCCAAAGTTACATAGGACCCATAAGTCGGAATATGGGGGGGATTGAAAATATCGAGCAAGAGCAACAACTCCGCGACATTACTTTCATGTGCCGAATATAAATACATTTTCCGTCCATTTTTCTCATCCATTTTACTAATTTTCGTTTTGGTGTCTTGGATCACTTTTTGCAAAAAATATCCTACAAAAAAAAATTAAATATTGTCCAATAATATCTCGAGCAAAAATTTACCAGTAGCCATTTTCTTAAGATCCGTCGTCGCCATACTAGCAAAATACTCCTGAATGGCCAAATCCGTGATAATTTTCGGCCACACTTTCTGCGTCCAAGCCGGCAACTTAAAACCCCATTCCAACTCCGTAGACATCCCGAAAAACACATTATAAACTTGCAAAAACGACGTCACATTCAACCCACTATTCTCAGAAATGTAGCGAAACTCTTCGCGATGCTTATCAAACGCTTCCTGCTGTTTGGGCGACTGCTTATTAATTTGGTAAAGGAACTCGTAATAAGGGCACAAAACCCCTAGTAAAACTTTATCTTGAGATCGGTTGAGGAAATTGAAAGGCACAGGTTGCCAGTCCAAGTCGCGGTTCCAAATCAGGTCCTTTTTTGGCGGGAACAGGCTGGCTAGCACCAATTGCAGGGACATTTTCGTGCGATTGTAATCGGTGGACCAAGCGTCGATTAGTTGGGGGTAGTAGTATTCGCCGAGGAAGGCGTTGTAGCGTTCGCGAAGGGCTGATCCGATCGAGAACTCGCGTCTTTTTCCCGCCTAAAATAAGATTGTCAAAGTTTGTAAATATTTTGTCAAAATTAATTTAATTTTGCGTGTTACGTTTGTAAGTTGTCCAAGCCCGTAAGGGAAGTAGGTCTCGTTCAAATAAGGGTCCTTTGGGTAAAGCTCCGCTTTGCTGTCGGCAGTGCGGTTTCCATGCCTAAAAAGCTGCCCAAAAATTATTTTTTGGATTCTTTTTTTAGTGGAGATTTTGACTTACCACATGTAGAAGCACTAACGTAGGTTCCGCCTGATTCCGTTCGTTATTATTGGCCCGTTTTGGTAGAAGTTTATCTCGCACTTGGTGGTGTAAATTATAGGACGGTAGGGCACTTATCAAATTAACGCAAAGGCAGAGGACGAGTGTTATTGGTAAAGTAGCACCACTCATGATTGCAAATTGACAAGTTTAAGTACTAACAGTGTTTTTTATACGTTTGAGATAAGCGGAATTACTTTAGATAATTCGAATTATTTGTACTATTTTGTATAATGTGTTATATTATAATAAGCGCGATAGGAAGCACTTTGCGAATTGTAAATAATTTTTGCACGCTTTGTCTTATATATGTGTGCGATTATTTTGAAAATTCCGTTTGGTCTGGTTTTTCATTCATATATAACGTCATACTATAAAGTTTTGCTGTAAGATGCGTATTTTTATGTAGAATGGGAATATTAATTGATTCGGTGGCTAAACCGCAACATTGTTATCGTAATACTGGATAATTGTTTAATTCATTTCGTAAAACCTAGTTTCTGTATTACGACTGTTTACTATTATATTTTATTTTTATCAACTTTCAGTCGAACTCATAATTATTGTAATTTATTCGATATCTAAAAGTGCAATATTTTTATTTTGAATATCATTATGCAAAGTTACATAATTTAAATTTTTATAATTGCTTGGCACTAATAATAAATTATTATTATTATTGATTTACATGCGTAGATGTGTTATTTAAATTTAAAAAATATATTTGGCGCCAAAAATGTAATATTTTAGCAAATTTATATATTTTTTCTCATTTAAATGCAATATTTCTACTGCGAAATCAAATTTTGACTTTGACCCCCATAAAACGCTTTAATTCCTTACAAAAACATTTATTTTTAATCACAATACAAATACAGTAATTACAATATTACTTAAATAAATATTAATTTTCATCACAAACGCTATCTGATGGCAAATATTCCTCCACCAATTCAACGAACTTTTCGAACGGACAAAACAAGCCACAAGCGGGTAGTTTTAGCAATTCGGGTTCGCGTCCACTGTAATCCTGATAAAATATCTGCAAAAAATTTCCCATATTAAAATTCAAAAAAAATATATTAGTAGTACCTTTATGCCATGAACATCGTTAACCGTATGCACTTCGATTAGAATATACGCGCCATAGGGCGGCACGTGCGGCTTAAAAATGTCCAAAGTTGATAACAAGTAAGCGATATTCAATTCATGTCCTGAATACAAAAATATTTTTCTATCAGCAGGTGTTAGCTTTTTCTCCAATTTTAATTTCGTATCACTCACTATCTTCTTTAATAGGTAACCTGTGGACATAATAGTTTTGGTTTGAATTCGTCTAGTCACGCTTAGACAAAACGTAAAAAAAATATATCGCTATCTTGATTCCCAAATTTTTGACCAACCTGATGCCATTTGCTTCAACGCCGTCGTACCGGTGGCGACCAAATACTCATTCAACGCGAGCTTTAGGAGGATGTCTGTCGGGTAGATGTGGTTGGTCCAATCGGGCAAGTCGTAGTTCCACTCGTCCTTTAAATAAATAAATTAACTTTGTCTTAAATAATTAATTAATAGTACTTCTATCAATAAATCCAAATATAGGAAGAAAGCTTTCTTGTAAGTGGTGACATTCCATCCAGTATGCTCCGACAGAAAATCAAAAATTACTTTATGCTCTTCAAACTCCTTCAACATTTTAGGGGACTCGTTGTATTCCTTGTAGAGCTTTTTATAGTTTTTGCAAAATATCCCGAAAAAAATCTGCAAGCTAAACTTTTGAGCCAATATTTTTTTTTGACAAACTATTTAGTACTTTGTCTTGTGGTTTTGGCGTATGGCTATAAGGAATCGGCTGCCAATTCAACCCCTCCTCCCACAACTCGCTCTCAGTCGGCGGGAACAAACTCGCGAGCACCAAAAGTAGCGAAGCTTTCGTGCGATTCTTATCGGACGTTAGCGCTTCCAATAAGTTCGGATGGTAATGTCGCCCTAAAAATTTGTCGTAGCGTTCGCGTAGCGCTTTACCCAGTCGGTACATCCGTTTTTTCCCCTTCTACAATTTTACAATTAATTATAAAAAATTAACTCGCTTGGGTTCTTACGTTGGTGAGTTCGCCGAGTCCGTAAGGCGCGTAAGTCTTGTTGATGTACGGATCTTTGGGGTACATTACGAACTTGTCGTTGGCGCGATCGCCATGTCTAAACAACTGTTAATTATGCAGAGATTTGTGGTGATTATTAGAAGTACTTACAACGTGCACTAATTGCAGGGAAGTGTAGTCGTCCGATTTGGCCGCATTTTGATGCACAATTGTGAGGAAAATGAGGCAAAAAGTGGCAGCAATTACGTTTTTCTGTGGCAGCATTGCAATTCAATGAGGTACTAAATATAGAATGGCTTTTCTAACGCCTTCTAATATCAATGCCAGATGATTATTAATTCATAAAATTGAATTCCTGTATGGTGATAATTGGCGATAATTAATTAAACAATAAACTCATTTAACTGTATTCTACTTTATCGTCCAACTGGTTTATTTGAATATTCGTCGACGATTTTCCTTACACGTCACTCAAACGGGTACAATCTCGATTGGAAGTGAAACGGTACTCAATTTAAATCAATTTATTTATTAATATTGCTTAACATTTATTTATATAATATTTTTATTGTAAAATTCGTCAGACGGTAGAATGTGCTCCACTTGCACCACGAATTGATCCAAAGGACAAAAGTCCTCCTCACAACCAGGCAGTCTCAGTAGTTCCGCTTCGCTCGCCGGATTAGCTTGATAAAAAACCTGCAATTATACTAATTAGTTGCATAAAATTGCATAATAGACGACGCACTTTAAAACCATAGACGTGATTAATTCGATGGACTTCCACAATAATACACGAACCGTAAGCAGGAATTTGCGGTTTGAAAATATCCAACGATATTAATAGACAAGCCACATTGAATTCGTGTGCGGAATACAGGAAAATCTTTCGGCTCACACTTCCCGCAATTTTCCCTTTTGTGTCCTCGATGATTTTCTTCAGCAACATTCCTAGTAAACAAAATTACTTTCCCGCCAAAATTTAAATTGTCTCTTACCGGAAATGATTTTCTTCTGCTCGTCATTGCTGACGATGGTCGAGTAGAACTTGATGGCCATCTCTTCCATGATTCCAGGGAACACTGATTGGGTCCATTCGGGAAGCTTGAATCCCCATTCTTGCTCAGTTGTCAGCCCGAAGTACAAGCTGTAGACGTCCGCGATCGATGCGACGGTCGTACCGGTGTGTTGCGAGATGTAGTCGAAGTATTTCTGGTACTCCTCCACATTAGTATTGGGCATGGTGATATTTTTGTAGCAGTGCTTGTAGAAATTGCTGTTGGTTCCTAGCAAGAGCTGGAAGTACAATAATTACTGTTAGTTCGTTTTGGTATTGAAGGGCTTACAGTACCCCATCGTTTTGGATCTTTTGCACGTCGTATGGTACCGGTTGCCAGTTCATTCCCTTGTTCCAAATTTGCTCGTCGACTGGCGGAAATAGGCCGGCGAGTACCAGCTCTAAGGACATTTTGGTACGACTGAAGTCGGTACTTCGCGCGTAGACGATTTCCGGGGTGTAGAGTTTGCCCAAAAAGTGGTCGTAGCGTTGTCGGAGCTTTTTGCCTAGTTGGTATTCGGTTTGTTTCCCTTTCTGGAATTTTTAAAGATATTACAGTCTACTAAATAATTAATTGGCGTCATAATGTACGTTTGTTAATTCGCCATAGCCGTACGGATAGTACTTTTCGTTCCGATAAGGGTCCGTTGGTACTAAAGTTAGGAAATCCGGAGTGCGGTCACCATGTCTGAATAACTGCAACTTAAATTTTAGATTTGTTTTTTAAGATTAGAGAAGTACTTACGGCGTGTACTTGGACCAATGTTTCTTCCGTACTACTCTTTTTGGCTTCTGTAAATAATAGGAGAAAAATTATATAAGTGGCACCTATGACGGACATTATGCATATTATTATTCTTAACTTCATTAATTTTGCTAGTTCTACACATTTTCGTTATGTCGTGTCTGCATGTTAGATAAAAATATACAAACGAACTTATTGATAAGCAATATAAATTTTATAGTACCTTAACGTTCGGAATGGAAATAATTGTTGTTTGTCTACAATTATTGATGTTTTAATAAGGCAATATTTTTTTGATGTATATTTCGATAAAATTCGTCTTATAATATTTTTTTTTTCAATTTTAATTTAGAAAATAATTTCAAAAAAAATATAAAATAATAAAAATATTTTTTAAAAAACAATATATTAATATTATTTTTGCAATACAAAAATATATTTCAATAAAAAAACGTTAAACATAATTATACTTCAATATTTTTTAAATTCAAAATTTTCCTTGACGAAAAAGTTAATAAATTTTGTTAAAAAAAATTCTAAAATTCCAAAATAATATTAAGAAAAGCAGCAATTTTTTTTTTTTTTGAGTAATTTTGACATTTTAAATGTCAAAAATGACATATAGATAAATTAAATTCGTAGAAAAAATAAATTATTTCAATTTTCTTTTACAATTCTATAACAGTAATTTTTATCGATTATATTTACAAATTAATTTCTTCGTGAGTTAATAAGCTATGGCACTATTTTAATCGCAATACATAAATGATCCACTTACTTAAATACGAATGAATTTGTCGAGAAACGATTCGCATGTTGAATTTCCGAATTTCAGACACATTTAACTCGATTTTTTATAAAAACACCAATTTTATCTCTACGAAACTTAAATGTGTACCTATTATATCATAATTAAAGTACGATAACAAAACCTTAATATGTTAGTAAACACTTAATTACGCGAATCATTAATATTCGCTTAAATTATAATTTGCATGTGAACAATACAATTTTGAAAATTAGAAAGCGCGGCCGCGGAAATTTCCCAAAATATGGAAATAATTTGCAATAATTCAAATTTTACCTACCAGTAATTTTTTCCATAATTATTTAATTCACGACAATATTAAATTAACTAGCAAATAGTATTCTCAATCAATTCTTAATAAAATACATTGATTTATTGATCGACTTCTTAACTTTCGTAATATTATTTTAAGGCTTCAAATAAGGTACTCAATTATTATTTTTCGTCTAAATTTATTGTACAGCAAATATCACCGAGCTTTCACATTGAAGCAAGCTTTTATTCTAGACTCAACTACCCTTGAACTCATCGGTCGAACCCTTACGGTTAATGTGACGTCACAAATTCAAGCAGCAGCAGTCCTCAAACATTTCCACACAAATCGTTTTCCGGGAAATATTTCTCTACAATCTTAACAAAATCATCTAACGGACAAAACTCGCCGCAATTCGGTAGTTTTAACAGTTTCGGAGCAGCTTCTGAGTAATCGTCGAAAAATAATTTAACGCCAAATTCGCCGTCAATTTCATGGACCTCCATTAAAATGTAACACCCATAAGATGGGATTTTCGGTTCGAAAATGTCAAGCGTGGTGAGGAAACTTGCGATGTTAAACTCGTGCCCCGAATATAAAAATATTTTCCTATCCTTCGGTTTTAAATCTCCCGCGATTTTCGCAGTGGTGTCCCGAACTATTTTCTCCAGCAAAAATCCGGCGGATAATTTTCGTAAGTTGACTGTGCCGGTTGCGATGGAATATTCTTGGATTACGAGGTCTTTTAGGGGTTGCGGGTAGACGACGTTGGTCCAGCTTGGTAATTCGAAACCCCATTCGGCCTAAAAAAATACTTATTAAATTGCAATTTTGAGAAAATTTTTGTTAGGGTACTTCAGAGCGCAGTCCGAAATATAGGTAAAAAACGTCATCAAAATTCGTGATGTTTGAGCCGCTTTTTTCGGACAAATAGTCGAACAACTCGTAGTACTGGTAGTACATCAATTTCATTTGCTCGGAATTTACGAATTCTTTGTAGAATTTTTTGTAGTTCGGGCAAGCTACTCCTAATAACAGCTAGAAAAAAATATTTGTATTAAATTTTTTTGTATAAATAATTAATTTAGTACCTGATCTTGGCCCCTTGGTAGAAAGTTGTACGGGACTGGTTGCCATGGTAACCCCGGTTCGAAAATCTGGTCGCCTATAATTGGTGGGAATAGTCCCGCCAGAACTAGCTCGAGAGACATTTTAGTTCGGTTGAATTCCGTGCTGGTGGCGTCTAGGATGTCTGGGGTGTAAACGCGCCCTAAGAAATTGTTGTAGCGTGTGCGCAGGGCTTTGCCGAGGCGGTATTCGCGTCTTTTACCTTCCTAGTAATTTTCAAAAACATATTTTAGTCGAAAAAAAAATATTTTGACTTACATTTGTTAGCTGGCCGACTCCGTAAGGATAATACGTCTCGTTTTTGTACGGATCTTTGGGGTATAAGGTGGCTGGATCCACAGTTCGTTCTCCATGTCGGAATAACTATTTTTGGAAATTTATTTTTGTTATTCATAATTTTTAAAAATTTATTTTGACTTACTGCATGCACTAGAACTAAAGTTTTTTCGTCTTCGTAAATTTCACTTTCACAAGTTTTTGTTTGTATGGGTCTGTGGTGATGGTGATGGTATTCTTTAAAGGCACTTATTTTGACAAATATTAAGCACAGTACTAAGTGGTATGTCAGTGTCATTTTGCAAGAGTGATTTGTAAAGTCGAGTTTCTTGGGTTTTATCACAAATTCGAAATTACTCATGCAAACTTTTAATTGGTTCAAAATACCGCATTTAAATACTTGACTAATTATTATTACTATTTAGGTATTAGACTTGGTTCAAAATAATTTTGCAATAAATATAGTAGATACATTTATTGTAGGTTTTAGCGATTAGTAAATTTTAATATTTTTTATCGTCCAATTAGTTCGAACGTCTCATTAAAATACTGGTTTTTTTAAATGTTAAATCTGCTTCTAAATTAATAATATTATAGTAGTAGATATTACGCGATTATGTAAATTGATACATGATACATACATAATATTTAAATCAATTAAATGAAACAAGATAAATTCCTTAGATGTAGTATATATTTTCTATGTATTTTATTTATTTATATTTAGACATTTAATTTCAACACAGTTAAATACATTTTATTATAGATTTCATATATAGCTAGAAAAAAGACTAGGGGCGCATCGACAACAAGGGGTACATAAAAAAATTATTCTACGCACATTTTCCTCAATTTTTTTTTGTTTAAATTAAATAATCTAGTTGTACATTAATTTAATAACTATTTGTGTTGCTGCTTTAATAATAATACACATTCATTTTTACATATAATAATTAATTCATACAGAATATTTATTTTATAAAGTAAAAAAAATAATTATTATTTTTTTTACTAAAATAAACACCCTGTACGACTACTAAAAGCTGAAAAAAAAAACGTAAGATGTAGGTATAAAAACGTAATATAAAAAAGTCAGTACGATGTGTGAAAATTGTCTCTCTCTCACTAATTTAAAAAAAAATAATCAATTAAAACGAAATAAAAAAAACGCACATATCACTTTGAAAAAAATCAATTTCCTACATTTATTATCGTTCATAAAGTGAAATTACGAAATGCACTAGTTTTGACTCGACTTAACCGAAATCGGCGAGTTTTTCCCCTTTTCTCGGACACCGTCCTTTGTCGGTCGAATAAATCCCATACTCACACACGGGAATTCCGCATTGCTTCGTCAGTATACATCTGGAACAGTTTACAAGCCGCAAGTTAGAAACCAAATAAAAGGCTATTTGTGGGGAAAACTCACTTCCGATCGAGCATTCCGAAATGTTCGGTGCCCGATTTTTTCACCAAGCAGTCCTCGTTATGGAAATCGCAATCACACGAACAGGACGAGTAGTATCGCAATCGGGGCGAGAAGTGCTCGGGGCAGGTGCATCTGCGGGACACAAAAATAAATCGAAATAATTTAACAAAATATATTTTGAGTAAAAAACCTTCTAATATTCTCCGGTGGTTGATAAAAATTGCTGCTCGACTTGACTCCGGGGCCCGTCTGCATGAAATGCTCCAACGTGGAGGAACTTTTGTTTTTCTTGCACTCGCATTCAGTGTGATTATAGAAACTTAACTTTTCCACTTTGGTGTCGGACGAGCCCAAACTTTTCGTCTGTAATAGAGAAGTTTTATTTTTATTATGCATTTAAGACCCGGACGGAAGTTGCAGTTATTTCGCTAATTTATTATGTTCCTGCTCTCATTTCGGCAAGCAGATGCGCTGCTTTTTGGGTCACTTATAGCATATTTTTTATGCGCGGTCATTGAACCAATTTGGGAAAAATATCGCATGCATTGAAAAACAAGCTGCGATAAGGAAAATATCAAGAGAGAAAAGTTGTCTGTAATAAATCAAGGAAGAGGAAAGCGCAAAAGAAAACATACATTTTAGTTGAATTGGAATTTCTGCATGATCATTGGAATTCTATAAATTGCTGAAAGATTTATTGCGATTAGAAAACAGCAGCTTTGGCATTCATTACTTTTGCCTGTTGACTGGTGACGCGAATAAAAAAACATTTCTATTTTAAAATAAATTAAATTGCTATCGATCGATTCTAATATGCAACCAGCGATACATTACCGATCAAAATTGCATAAGTTCAATAAAATATAATGTATAGTACGTTCGCTTATACGAGACACGTAAAAATCCAGGGTGGGGGGTCGAATGCG
The DNA here is from genome assembly GCA_963556235.1 of Cryptophagus acutangulus. Taxonomy (NCBI): domain Eukaryota; kingdom Metazoa; phylum Arthropoda; class Insecta; order Coleoptera; family Cryptophagidae; genus Cryptophagus; species Cryptophagus acutangulus. The sequence continues at coordinate 6,837,389 of OY744561.1, forward strand.
CCTTCAGCACTAAAGTGGGCGGAGCTACAGTGACATCAGTTTATGAGACAGACTATAGATATGCGACGGACAGGACAGTTGCTGGAACTGACCGGCATATTATTCATGTGCAGACTTTTTGCCAACTGAAATTATGTCACAAAGCTGCATTTTAATATGCCGTGCTGCACACAAAATATGTACGCGCCCCTGTTGTGTGCAAATGTTATAATTAAACGAAAAAAGCAGCATATTAGTCTGGAGATTCCGGGGCCAGACGAGCATATTTCACGCTCATTTTCTCCGCTACTTTTTTATTAGCGCAGCTTTTTTGCTTAATTTATGTAAGCAAATTGTTGACGTGTCAGATCAAAGCCGGTCGAATGAGAAATTGAAACAGACATTTCACATCTAGACAATGTGGAACAAATAAGAGGAGAATGAAGCGTTTTTTTCCGTTTTGTTTCCTTTTGCTCGCCGGACATTGATATCAAATTCAATTGGGCAGAAATGATTTATTGAAGATGGATCTAACTTGTCCAAATGAATTTTATTTTAGTGCTTTAAGGCTTTTTTCGGGGCGCTAGTATTTTTTTGGGGGTAAATTTAATTAAAAGGTGCTAAAAAAACATTCTTCCTGATGCCAATAATAATAATAGATTAATTACATTTATTTATCTTCGGAAATACATTTCCGAGACTTTGATGATGCTTTAGCGACCAGACAGTGGAAGAATAATAGCTCTAAGGCTCTAAATGATCAATAAGCAATCGTAAAATTCGAAACTAAGCAGCCGCTACATTTTTATTTACTTCTAATTTCGTTTTCATCATGTCATCATTATTTGAAGGAATTCGTGCCTGTGAGTCATATTTTTCTGTCTGCATCTCGCTCGATAAACAATGCATAACATTAAATAAATTATTAACCGTAATAATGATTGTTGTACTGGGTGTTCCTCACATGGTATTCTCTGCATGCAAATGCAACGATACTTAACATATCATCGTATTTATTTTCTACGTGCATGCTGCATGAAATAATATGAGCTTGTGGTGGGTGGCCAGTGGCGGCACGCCAAACCCCACGAATAATTTTGACAATTTAAAATTCTACTGTCAAAAATATTTGAGCACTTTATCGAATAATTTCATAGCTTTGCGAATTTTGGCGCGAAAAAATAATAATTACCTTTTTGAATTAAATTCGCGCCGCCACTGGCCGGCCAGTGGGTGGCTGTGCACTTTGAAGTTTTGACATGATAAACTCCTTCTCAATTGTTCTGCTAAATATCCGAGCAGGCTTAGACAAGCACTATTGTAAAACCTTCTCATGTGAAGGTGTGTTTAGATTCGAACACAAATAATCCGCTCTGTTATAATTAATATCTACATCTAAGATGATAAAATCTTTGCGTCGAATTTTATAGCGTCAATAAATTTGCATCTTTATTGGCATTGACCGTTATCCGCTTAACTTGGTTTATACTCACATAAAAGTAGAGATGCACCAATTCGCGACTTTTGTATTGACACTGGCTGTTGTGCTTGCAACACCCCGTATCGTCGGCACAACGGTGCAAAACGGTGCAATGGGGTGTGTAGACTTTGCTGGGATTCGGGTGTTCATTTTGCACGGGGATCACTCGGAGCGATGGACGCAGGCATTGGCCTTCTTTCTTGATTCGCAGCAAGTGGCTCATGAAAGCGCTGAAACCATTTTCTGAAACAAAAATTGTCCAAACTTGAAAATAAAAATTCCCCGCGAGGTACGCCTATGACTTTTTGAGTGACATTCCTACCTAACCTCAACCTGTCCGAATTTGACGTCTAATATGTCAATTTGTAAAGATATTCGAATAAAACAAAAATGTAAAGTGAAGTGAAGGTAAAATGCATTATGCTTGTTTGTGCATGTGCGTGCAATAAATCGTATTATTTATTCAAAACACTAACGTTGACAAATATTTACATCTAAAGCATTATTAAATTATGCAAACGGTTATCTCTGAGCAAGCAGGCAATTTATTTAAATTGTTTCAGAAAACAGAAACACATATGGATGGACAAGAAAAGCGCAACTTGCAGCACATGTAATATGTAAATATTCGAAATACGATAAATCCGACTGTACGGAGATCCACTCTACAGGATCGTGCCGATTTAAATGTCCAATAGTCAATTTTTCGACCAAATTAAATTCAAAAATAAATTGCGCGGGAAAATAAAGAGCGCGAGATTTTTTTTAAACACCCTGTATATTAATATTTGATCACCGATTCAATATACCGAGTGTTTTCCGCACTGACCCAGTTATTAAGTAATTTGTCACGAAAATTACATGTTGAAATTACTCGTACATAAATAATTATATACAGGATGTCTTAATAAACTCGTATTTGAAGCGCATTTCCTGCAAGAACACACTGTATACATTATTTAAACAGGTAATTCAAAGCGATTACAAAATATTTGCAGACTCGCTTAAAAGTCATTTAGCGTCCCATTAAAATAATCATACACTTTGTTAATTATCATAATTTCTATTTTGTTAGTTTATTAGCTGAATTTAATTTCGAATTGATAAGACGGGAAAAGCTAAAGTTTACAATAATAATAAACTAGAATAGAAAATTAGTCATGCAGAAGCGGATTAAATTTATTTTTTGGAAAACTCAGCGCAACTTATCACTCTGCCATATGAGATACTTGACTGTTTTTCTTTGTGGCGATATAATGCGTTGCAATTTAATTTATTAAATGCATTCGAAGAAAGAAATATTAGATTTTATTTTGATGGCGATTTAAATTGCGCGCCAAACCCACATTTACAAATTTAGCTAGATGGCTCTGCCGTAAACAAACTTGCCCGCCATCTAGCGGTGTCATCTTTTGAGATGACACCGCTGCTTGAAAAATGGCTGCTTGACGTCACAAATTTTATGTACGAATCAATTTAAGGTCGAACGCCAAATCCTTTCACTCAATTAACGATAATTAATACTCACGTTCACCGGAATATTGCATCTTCATATGTTGCGTTCTGCTCTCGTCCACTTTTGCTTTCGTACCGAAATGCTCCCATTTATAATCAGTCAAACTCGATTTCGCCTGTCGCATCATCGGCTTAATCGTCGTCGTAGTGGTACTACTGGTTGTCAAATCTTCACCCCGACCGTCCGCAAAGAGGGCGTCACTATCGTACACGTCATCGTCGTCGTCCTCTATATCCGCATCGTCCAAATAGGCATTGTCCTCGTCGTCCTGCAAATAAAAGGCCAGAATTTTATTTTTTATAGTCGAAAAGGTAAACTCTACACTGCTTATTTTATTGCCGTTTTATGAGTGGTTTTATTTCGTAATAAAGTTCTTTCTCATCGTAAAAGATTCTCTTCTCTAGTCAAATATGGCGAAAAAGGATCGTAAAACAGGCGGTGTATAAACATCCTTTTTGGCGTTCCGATGTACCAATTTACTAATTGATTTCGACCATTTGTGGGTCAATATTGGTTATGCGCATGCGCATCGCGTAAGTTTGACAGACAAATTTGTGCAATATGGCGTCAAATATGACGAATTTAAATTATTTTAGGAAACGATATAATTTCTAATAAAATTTGTGGATGGGTCAATGTCGTTCTGCGATTGCTGACCCATTAAACTAATTTTTATTTGAAAAAATAATTCTAAATATGTAAATATTGGTGATAACTACTTATTACGAACAAACAGATGAAATAGTTAAATTAAATTAATTGAGACAAGTTAGTGGTTTAAAATATCCACGCCTTGAAAGCTGTATTCACGCCTTAAAATTACTCTTATAAAAAAAAGTTGAGCAACTGGACCTAGTGCTACAATTTTGGAAGATTGATTCTTCAAGCCAAAGTTGCTATCTTGACTCGAAATCCCAATTGGGAAAATATTTTTTCAAATATAGTAACACGTGCTTGAATGTGTGTCAAACAGGTGCCTTCTGCACACCAAGAGTTATTAATATATCCACCGATTTTTCACATTAGTCGTTGTGTAGGAGGGCTTAAAAGTCAAGTGGTTACCACCAGCCATTTATCAAAAATGAATTAACTTCCGAGGAGCTGAGCCGCACGAATTTTATGTTCTATATTTATGGAACATCCTTATTTGGATGTGAAACGTTGGATTATTCATTATTAGCATGACAGATCATATGTCACATTTGACATGTGGGTAAAGTAGTTTTCGGAGCGTGTTTTATGAGTTGAACTTTGGAACGTTGGCAATTTGTAATCGATTTGGGAATATAATTAGTTTTTGAAGTGGTAATTTGTTAAAATTATGATAAATTAATAGTAAAAAAAATTCTAATCTTAACACTTTTTTAAAATAAATAAATAAATATTTTAAGTAATTTCTAATCGAGCTCGCGCATGTCAAATGACATTCCTCCCATTTCCCCCTCTTTTTCTACGATCGGTATTTATCGGTGGCGCTAGGCGGCTTCAAGTTGTGACGTCATGTCATTTTAAATTTTAAATTTCAACCTTTTCCGAGCACCAAAAAAATCCGCAAAAAATATATTCCTAAGTAACTTTTTTTTAACTTTCATAATTTTTATATAAAATTCTCATATTTTATGATTTTTTGCCATTTAAATAGCTATTTAATTATTTTATAAATTAAATTTTTGACTAAACAAAACGAAATTAAAACGACTTGAACACAATTTCGACGGAAAACAATATGAAAACGCATTCGTTTGAACTGAAAATTAAATTTAGCTTGAGAGACCTTTTGACATTAACTGTCTGAGTATGTTTCTAATATGTTTCTAGTGCTTATTTGCATAAATATCGCCAACTTCATATTCATATACAATAGCTTAGATGCGATGCATGAACATTACAAATTGTGCGCTTATTTGCATACTTGTGCACTTATTTATGTGCACTCTGTAAATAACACTGAAATGCAATTAAACTGAAAATAAAAAAATTCGCGAACAAAACGTACAGGTGTCCCCTTTATGCATTCAATTATTCATGTTTACATTTCAGCGCTATTCGCTTTTAATAAATTCAAACACAACCAATTATTAGGCATTCTTTCCGTTCCCTTAGAAAGAGCTTTTTATTTCTTAAAGGTAGCAATTTGCAATTTGTTATGTCATTTTGAAATTAATGTAAATATTATACTACCAATTATAGCGAGTCGAACTATTGGCCGTTCAAATGCAAAACGCTCCCTCTACCGGCAAATTTTCCTACTAAAGCGCCATCAATCAATAATGGCAGGCAAACGAACTAAGTAAGTGCGTCTCAGTTAATTAGCACGATTTCGGAATGAAAACAAGGTTTTCCCATTCATCTTTCAAGTGATAATTGAAGACGTGTTAGGTCAGTACTGTGTGTACTTGTGTTGTGTATGTTTGTAATGGTTGGATATGTAAATATTAGTATTGGCTACTCATCTCTCCATGCAATTTGTTTAGACTGCTGATATTTATGTACTAACCCACACATATAAACAAACAATCTAAACTGTAATTTCATTCAAACTGCGCTATTTCAGTGCATATGCACGTTTTTGGAAGCCAATATGGTTGTTGTGGAAATCTTGTTAAAAATGCATAAACAAAACTAACTACATATGCAAGAAATAATAATAATTTGTTTGTTTGTTGTAAAAGCTCGACTTCCTATAATACGTGGTAATAAATCAAAATTCCAATCTTGGAACATGGAGCAGATATCGGGAGGCTGTTTGAATAAATTTCAGGAGGAGAAGTTTTTGCTTATGCATTTTTAAGCGAATGTTTTGCGCTTGAGTTGGATTTTAGAGCAAAATTAAGGGTGAAATAGTTTTTTCCAATTTTTTCAACCCCTGTTAATTGGACGTAAAAAATGTTTAAATAAAATTTGTAGAGGACTTAATTCTCTATAATTTTGATATATTAAGATTTCTTGTAACTAAAAAGATACCAAAGATAGAGGGCGCCAAAGTTGACCCTGTTAGATCGAAAATATTTTTCATGTAGAAAATTCGCAGTTTACTTTTTGCGTTATAACTTTTTAAAAATTGAAGTTACAAAAAACTTTTTAATATAAAAGTTGTAGGTAATATTATTCCGCGCCGACTAAAAAATACAAAAAGTTTATTCGACCAATAGGAGCCGAGCAATCTATTTTTCAAAATTGAAGTGAGGCGGCGCAAAATTTTCTTGGACATTTTTGGTCCCAAATTTCCGATTTTGGAATTTATTTTTGATAATAAATTAATTTTTATATGGAAGCCCTCAAAAAGTGAATACAGAATAAACAAAACGACATACGCAGGAAACACTATGTCTTCGTTATGTGTTTATTTGTTATAAAAGTGCGGCTTCCTATATGCACTAAATTATAATCTCAACTACTACTAATCCTCGAGTCTTGTTTGAGGGCAACCCAAGTTTCCATTTCAAACACACACCTAACTACCAAAACGTGACCAAACTTTATTTAAAGGTATTTTATTTTTCAGTTAAATATTTTCTTAATGCGATAAACTTTTACCTAGAATAATGCCATTATCATTTTTGTTTAACGCATTACTTAAATAAATAAATCGATGTGACTAATATGTGATCCGTGCTTAATTAATAGTTTATGCCGAGCATAAATTAATGAAGCTATTAAAATCGTTAAGTGTTGCTGTAAGACGGCTCTACGTCATGTCATCTCGAAATATTTTAATGTAACCATTTGATTACCATATAAAATCAGCTTATTAACATCTAGTTGAAAGATTTGAATTAATTCAACATCTGATGTATTTTTCTAGACCCCCAAAAAGATAGATATTTGTTCAGGCCGATCATAAAATTTTTATGTCCTTTTCAGTTGTTTTATTAAGAAGAAGATTGCCCTGAAAATGTGCACCACACATCCTGAAAAAAAATCTCTTACTCATATAAAGACATCAAATACTAGTCGGTTTGAAAACGAAAACGTGTTCTTCTTTAACCTCTTATTAATACAGCGATTATTCATCTATGTGCAAGTGCAATTAATACTTGCACTCTTGCATGTATAATTTAATGGTCTGCCTATCGATAATGTGGAATCAAATAATAACCTGATGTCTGGCTTTATGTGGTATATCCACTTGCTTCGTATTATTTACAACACAAACACTGATTAGTTTTATAATTACACATCAATGCAATTTCCAACAAAACAAAACGATAATTAAACTGACACCAAATCGATCACAGAAAAGCTGTGGACTTTGCGTGCGCACTCGTCGAGTCGCGAAGGCACTACCCGTCCTAAATACATTCGACTTTTATTTCTCAAGTTATTAATCATTTTTCCCGCAAACTTTGGCATAATTTTATCAACACTAAAATAAATACAAAAGTTAAATGCACTTTGCATATTGTGCACGTCGGCATTTTCATTGTAAATAATAAGGAAAGCAGATAAGCTCCCACAATCTAAACACATAAGCAAAAAACCCGTGTCGCACTTTCGAAAACAAAAAGGAGTGAAAGATAAAAATCAGCCAGTTCAATATAAGGCTATCAGCAACTCATCATTTGTCGCCTTCAGATAATTCGAAACAATTCAATTAAGTCTGTGCTGACTTTATGATGGAAAGTTCTATCTATGATTCTTGTAATTTGTCGGCGCCATAAGCCTGATGGTGCTATATCGAAGAGCAAACCAAAAGGTGTATACTTAGACGCAGTAAAACGAAATTGCATTCTGCGATTTATTTATGTCTGTATTATAGTTCGCTATTTGCACAAACTTAATGAGTAGTACAGAAAATAGTAAATTTCGGGATGCTACGTGCAGATTGATATCTGTGCGAGACAGCACGACGACTCTTGCGGCTCTAGGATTTTAATGGAACTAATGCGAAAATTGCAGTTTCTGTGGGGCGCTTTTATTACCGCATCGAGTGCAATACATACGATTTTATTTTATTTTTTTTTGAGCCGCCAATTTAATCGCATGGAATGCGAAGGTGTTCCATAAACATAAACTTGCCGTCGTCGTCGTCTGCGTTTCGATTGAAATTTTTTAGTTTTGAATAAAATAAAGGTCAACCGTTATTTGAATTTTGCAGTCACATAATAAATTATAATAACAATTAAATGATTGTGGTTTATAGACCAGTAGCACTGTATGGAAAATGATGTAAGCGTATAGGAATTGGTATTATTAATATATATTAACAAAACAAAGTGCTATGTTATTTTTAGCACTGTGCCTTTCACAAGTCTGCATAATTTAATGTCATAAATCATTTTAACATGTATAAATTAAATTGGACGTTTAGGAAAAATGCACATTAGTCAACTTCGTTCAGCCTCAAATCAACTTAGCTAGTCATAAGTTGCGCTTTCATTATTGTTAATTCAGCCATAAAAATATTTTTAGGTTATGTTAAAAATCCGCCATATTGCCAATCAATTCCCATCATTCCGCCATCGCAATAAATCAAATTAGCGGACAAATGACACAGAATATCCTCCGTGGCCAAAAAATGTCACCTGTCCGCACCTACAGCATTGCGAAATGCAACCTTGAGCGAAGAGCGAGTACTCTTCATTCCCTTCTTCGCGACAAATTCTACAAGAAGTGAAACTGGTTGGTTGGTTGGTGGTTACGTCGTCGCTTGTACGTTTATTACAACACAACAACCCCAACAAAACCATATCGCAAAAAACGAACTTGTACTGCATCCATTTAATATCACTATTATCATTCCAGCTACTGTAATAAGAAATCATTAGTGGCGAAGCCAGACAGCTTGGTTCTCATTGAGCGATTGCGTGACATGAATGAGCGCTCGATTTTTTTTATTGGAAATAAATAAATGCTTTACTTACGACATAAAATTAAAGAGACTTTGATCTTTGATTTGCAGAATTACTATTTGCGATAGAGGGCGCTAGTTTGATGCGCTATCTGTCAACTGTCATGGCACCTTTTTTAGGTTATAAGAAACAAATTTTATTGCAAGTTTACCTTCAGTTGTGATGTAAGTAAATTAATTTATTTATTATTATTATTGCCTATTAAGGATACATATTTTATTGTTATTTATAATTGTCTATGTCGCGCTTTCAAGGTACGAATAATTGCAAAAAACCCATTAAACTTAAAAAAAATCTTCCAATGCACTTTTAATTAACATGCATATTTTTTTCTAATTAGTCAAAGTCGAGATTTTTAATAATGATGAAGAAGCCAGCAACACACGCATTAGTGCGTGGCTCAAAGGCACACAAACTAATAACTTTCCACTTTACTTTTTATTATTATAGACATTATTAGACCACCAACCGCATAATCATAGCCCTTCTACCACAAAAAACTTAAAACGTAATAAAAATTATTACCGACTAATGTTCTTTCCACTCGACTTTTAAATATTTTAACGCCTTGTGTGGCTTATTTGAACACAAACGGAATTTCGGATCAAAACTAGCATGTTTGTCTTTGATTTAGTGTAGTGGTAATTATCGAGCGAATTTTCTACAAATATTATTTTATCGTAAAATTATTTTTTTGGAACGAAGAAAGTTACTATAAGAAACTTTGTTGAAACAATATTTTATTCAAATAAAAATCTTTCCCGCTCAATCAAGATACGCCAATGAAAGGGCGAGTTGGCTGTGACGTCACGCATTAATGGCGAATTTAACAATCAATTTTCGGACGTAATTTTTCATGTTAATTATTTTCGATTTGTAAAACGCGCTTTGAATCTGATATGCTGTGGTAAAGTCGTAACGATAAATCATGTAATGATTTTTTCATAATATTTATATATGATGTAGGCGCATTGAAGTGAATGTGACTTATAGTTGAAAAGCTCTCAAAAAATCAATCACTTTCTACACACATACATTTTACTTTACTAATAATAATAATAATCTTAATGGATCTTGACACATAGAAGTCGACAAAAAACAATTGAAAACACCTATAAATTATTTCCAAACGAAAGAAGAATGTCACACATGTGTTGATGCCTCTCAATAATAATTAGCGCTCGCGGCACTGCTAATAATAATAACAACAATAAATGAAGAAAAATATTCAAATTAATATTTCTATTTTTATTTTTTACTAGTTGTGAAAGTATGTAATAAACATAAATGCAACACACATGATATTAACTAAAATACCATGTCTTACTCGAAGAGCGAGCGATTTGTTCTATTTGTAGATCGATATCTGTCCAGCAGTTTCCTGAAGAAATTTCAATATGTTGCGGATTTCTTCGGCACGAATAGGTTGAAGGTGAAGATTTTCATCCCACGTACGGAAATCAATGAAATTAGCGGGTTTCAATAATCAGTTTCGGTGTGAATTGATGGGCGTGCAATAAGACGACGGCAAATACATTAGCACGTGGGTGCAACTGGCTTTATTGGTAATTATGTAATAAATTGGCAATGATTTCCGACTGACTAGTGTGTACACGTTTTGTGGCTTTGCACGTTGCTAACTACATCGGCGACGACGACGATTTGCAATTGCAATTTTATTAAAATTCCCAGTGCCTGTAGGTGTCTTACTATGTATTAGAATTTCCAATCAATTTGTAGTAATTGAGTTGAAGGAAGCTTTTACTCAAAATAATTTATATTTTAATCGCCATTTTGATTAGGGCTGAACTTTACGTCAGCGACAGCGCCTTCTATTTAGAACTAGTAGAGCGCTTTTTTAAAAAAGCGCGCGAACTCATTAATTTAAATGTTTCATTTATTTCTTTAGACAAACGTTATAATTAGAAATTAAATAGTGCACGATTAGCGATAAAAATCAATTGGTTCAATAGATCAGCACAAGCCAGCACATTATTCACGATCGTCAATTTGCATATGGAAATGTTTGACTTGAGATATATCTAAATCTAAATTGTACTGTAATTATTTACTAATTAGATTGAAATTGTCAATAAATTTGTGTTAACTGTCGCTTGATTTGATAGACACTTTAATCTTCTTGATAATCAACTAAAGTCAATATAGTAGTATCATGTTAGATGTGCGCGTGGGCGCTCCACGTTTTCTTTTTTCGTTTCGACTATTTCCCCTGCTTTTTTTTCTTCTTCATTATCTAAACATTCTGCAGTAGCCATCGGCGATGCTATCAGTAAATGCACTTTATACAACAACATAAATCTTATAAACATAAATATATTCATGTTGGGAGCGCAACTCGGCACGCTTTTAATAGTTATTCAAATTTTATGTTGGCAGCACTGATAATGGTTGTTCGAATTATTGTTATGGTGGAACTTCCCGTGTGAAGGTAGTCACTAATACTTTTTGATCACACTGTACGTAAAAATCATAAAACATCCAATATGTAGTTATTTAGATAAATATTCAATATCAACATAAACAAAGGCCAGAATTAACATGTGTATACAAATGTTTGATAATATTCAATCAGGCTCGGATTTGTGTGTATTTATTATGAAAAAAATGGGTCAAACTATTATTATTATTATAGGTACATTAATTTTACAATTTATATTCGCTATTGTGGCCAGTTTTTTCCATCATTTCGAATCAAACGGAGATAATAAAATTGTGCAACGCAACATAATAGAAGAAGATATTGCTAAATAGCAATTTACGGTTTTCTATTTTCTAATTTGTTTATTTATAATGAGAATGCAAGCCAGGAAAATAAATTTTAACTGACTGCTGATGTGGGATGTAAATTTTACAAATTACACTCCTTTAAAACAATTTTTAAATCTCGGCCCAACCAATTTTTAAATCAATAATACACTTAACATTTAAACCCGTATAAATGCTAATTTAGATAGATTTTAATTGTGCAATGTGAAGTTGTCACGAACGCCATATTGTCCGCCGTGAAGTTCGTCCGAATGGTTTCTTTGGCCGTAAATATGAAAAAGATACTAAAGTGTGGCTAGTATATAAATTTGTATGTTTAATGGGCATTTGACCAAACGGAAATATCTCCTTCAACCATTAAAATAGATGTTTTCTGATGCACACATACACTTAAAACTTTATTTCCATTTTATTATTATTGTTTTTATTATAATGCGATGGCTGCGCGCTTAATATCTATATTGCAGAGAGTTTATTTCTGGTTATTAAGATAACAAGGAAAAAGCGCATTTTCGAAACGATTCGCGGAAGTCATCAACAAACACATTTAGTCAAAAAATATATATTTTAATTGAACCTTCTGCCGATAAACAATTAATTAATTGAAATTATTCAATGATGAGTCATAGGGTTCGAAGAAGAGCCATTAAGTCACTCAATGCATTAATCATAAAATGATCGCGTTATGATGGTTTAGTGGAAATTTAAAGATGCACTTTCATGTGTGGCCTCATCAATAAAGAGAACCTTCTTTACGGGTCAAAACCGCACTGATTATTTTAATATTAAATACTAGTATACTTAACAAATGTACAAAGTGCTTCAAAAAATGCAAAAATAACTTATCTCTAAACGTTGGCACTCAAAAATTATCAAAAAAGTTAATTTTTAAAAAAAAAAAAAAAAAATCAAAACTGAACATGAAAATCACTAAAAATTAAATTTTAAAAATCACTCACCGAGTCGGTGTCATAGTCGGTCGAAAAATAGTCTTCCTCATACGGCCGATCCGTGGTCGTAGTGCTAGTTGTAGTGCTCGTCTTGTAATAATTATTAATCCATCCACTATGACGCCTTCGACTAAATTTATGCTGATTAATATTGGGATAAAGTTTCACTGAACTCGGTGTGGAACTGGACGAAGAAGTTCGACTGTCCAAGATAGCTCTCACATTTTCCAATTTTGGAAATCGCGACTGATGACGCACTTTACTTAAATCGTAATTATTATTCGTATTGTACACTGAAGTTTGAGTTTTGCGCGCCGGCCGCTGATTGTTAATGTAGTCGTCTTTCGATTTGTAATTGTAGAGGGCCGTTGCGGTGGTGCAAAAATAGAGCCACAATAGGAATTTCGAAAATTCGATCCACATTTTGGATTTTTTTCGGTTTAGTGCACTTTGCGGTTCATTATGTGGAACATTTTATTTTATCTGGAATAAAATATGAAGTTTGTTTAATTTAAATTAAATATAGTAGAATGTTAGATAAATATTATAGAGTTTAGTGTGTGAAGGTGTATTATTTGTTTTATACCTGGAGGGAAAAAAATTAAAATTGTGGACGAGTTAATTATTTTATGCACGAAAAATTTAGTTAATTGGAAATTCTATTTATAGTTATCGGAATTATATTATATGTATTAATATTTAACAAAGCTTTTAATTAGTATATTAGATTTTAATTAATTTGTGGTTTGGTTGTTTCATCCAATTATACCTGAATTAATTTACATTTTCGAATTTGAACTTGAACTTTAATAAATATTTGAATTAATGACCTGAAATATATCAATCAATTTGTTCGGTGTCGGGAACAGCGAAATATATTTTAATTAAAAAAATTAAATTCAATATTTAGCGCAAAATAATTTAATTTTTATAAATAATTTTTGGATCGCTATCAAATAAACAATTTCCTCGAACTACATTTGAACTTGAACTTAATTACAATATTATTGAATTGTGACACAAAATGTTTTGCTGCAGTTCAAACAGTTAATTGATTCCTGCAATTCCGATTGGATAGATCGCATCTTGAGTGAATTAAATCCTTGTGAGGATTTAAAATGCATTTTCAGGTGCACTGTTTGAACAGTGTACTCAAATATATGTTTAATTGCTCTAGAAATTATTTATTTGTCATGTTGATTTAAAACGCGTTACTTAACATTATGATTATGTAAAATTATTTTGTATATGTATTGCACATGTTGTCCTAAAATATTTAATCATCAAACGCACATATTTAGTTTAATTTTAATAATAATATATTGTAAAAAGCGTATTTCGGGAGCAACTGCATAAAATTATATTTATAAATTGTTATTCATTATGCTATTTCGAGGCAAAACTGACCTAGAAATAAATTTAGATGATCGAAATAGCGAAGCGCATCTAATAAATTCATATTTCCACCCTTTTATAGGCCATGCCAATTTTTCAGGCTCGACCTTTAAATATTCAATTCTCAATTAACCTTTAGAGCAGCAGCGAATCTCCGTTCAATTTACGACTATTATGACCTATTTTTTAAAATCGAAAAAATAATTCGCAATTAAGAAAATTAACGCAAAACTAATTTATCTCAAAAATAATGAAGTAGTACTACTTACTAAAGTAAATCGAAGTTTTTTGACTTTAATTTTGACAAAAGTTTGCTTTTACATCGAAATTAAATTTAATTAATTAGAGCGAGCGCACTTATTGACAAACAAAAACTTTTCGCAATTATTATTTGGTCATTTTGAATATTTGGCGAACGTGATGATGGAAAAGAGCGTCGGATATTTGGTCGCGGTGCTTTCAGTAACGCGGTTTAGATACAACTGAAGCTCTCTTATTGCTCTTGTATTGTGGTCCATTCATCTCATGTCTCCCGTCTGTACACATTTATATATTAAATGAAATCTCGTATTTCACATTGAAAATGCACTTTTTCGAACCACACTTTTTTTCTACTTTTTCACATCCTTTCATTCGGTGCGGGGCCTGGTCCGGCCCACTAATATTAAATTTGGGGTTGAATTAAACGAGTGACTATTGTTGGAGCCGTAATTACTTTCAAATGATATGCAGTTTATTTTTGAGCGTTTTTTTGAATTTTTTTTGTTGGTGGTTTTTAGGTAGCGATTTTATCGTCGAAAAAAAAAATTTAAATGGCGTTTAAAAAATTCTAGAAATTTTCAAAAATGTCATAATTTGCAAAATAGATTTGGTATTTAACAAAGAAATAAAAAAATCACTAAATAAATTACCAGGTAATTTTTGGCGCGAATTTAAAATTGCCATAAATAATTTAAATTCTGATGCGCTTATTTCAAAAATTGCCCATAAAATAGCGGCTTTTCTGAATATAGTTTACAAAATTGGATTAAATTGAAAAATGAAGAACCATTAATGTGATTTGTTTATGTTTATGCATTCCAGTGAAAGCATGGATAAACATCGATGCACAGTAGTTAAAAGTGCACTTTATTTTATAAACATAAATTTAACTAGCTGCCAGTTAAAGTTCCCACTTGAAAAAATTTACCTGATATTTTTAACTTCGAAAACAAAAATGCGAAACACCCTGTATAAAGTTGCAAAATAAATTTCGGTACGTGACAAATTGTGATGAATCAGCGGTGCGGTCATTAAGTGCATTCCAAAATTGCCAATCTGGTGCCGCCTAATCCCACCGCACAATGCTAAACATGAGTGTAAGGGGGTGTATTTGGCTTTTAATAACAAATATGGGGTGTTTGCCTTTCTATAGCGGCAATAGGTATACACATTTTCGAAGCCTACCTTTTATTCGTCGAGCGAAACCTAATCTATTGCCAATTTCCAAAATCTACACATCTGCTGCTTAATTATCCATCGATCAGATGCCAACCAGCATTCATCGAAAATCACAATAGGCATCGCTATTAATAATCTTAATACGTTTACCGACTTAACAAAGCAATTAGTGTATTTTAGGAAAATTGAAAAAATTAAAATTTGATTGAGCAACAAAATAATTTTGAATTTAAGAAATATTTAAATAGGCAACCAGAAAAACATCATTTAAAAATCTCTAAAAACTTGTGATATGCAACCAACAATACAATTTTATTTTAAATAATTTTAAAAACGTCCAAAGTCAACAGCCAATTGTTTTTGTAACAATAAAGATTCAATATATATTTAATTATAAAATAAATCAGCACCTTTTTCAAATTCAAAGTTGATCCAAATGCAGCTGGCTCCTCAAACTTTCGGGTACATCGACATAAACGCGATCCAGCCCGGCCATTCGAATAACATTACGCAGCTTTTCCACTTCGACATAATCATCTTGACTCGACCAAATGGTCAAAGTTGCATTTGCGACCGTTTCGATAAGTTTGCTCATTTGTTGGAAACTTTCGGCCGCTATACCGGCACGTACTGGAAAGGTAATCGGTTGGATGATTTGCATCTCGCTTATAATCGACAACATTGAATTGATTTGTTCGTCCGAGTAGGTCGTGTATTTGATAAGGCCGCCGTAGCGGGTTGTCCAGCCAATTGAAAGGGTGCTAGCGGGGAAGGTTTTTGCCAAGTTTAGGAAATTGGTGGCGTTTACTGGATCGCCGGCTAGTAAGGGGCCGCGGACTATGTCGGCGTTTAGCCATAGAGGATGGGAAACCTGGAATTTTTTTTTATAATTAATTAATATTATGAATAATTAATTAAAATTCATGAAGTAGAGTTTTTACAATTCCATAAAATAAATTAATTAATTAATTTTATTTTACTGAATAATAAATAACTCTTTAATTAAATTAATTAATTATAAATAATTATTATTAATTGTTTATAGTTTTTAATTATTTCACTTACGTTTTTGTAATTGTTGAGATCGTTAGCAGCCTTTTGGAACGCTTCCATCGATTTAAAATCCAATTTGACTCCTTTGCTTAAATTTTCTGAATTGCTATTATGTTCGTTTATTGTTCTTAAAAATTCTTCCAAACTTAAATCGGAGGTGTTTTGCGGTGGATGGCCCATTATTGGAATTAATTCGGTGCTTGAAGAATTAATTAAAGTGCCTATTACTATATCGGCTTCTAATCTCATTACATTATCTATAAATATTTTTTTATTAATTATAATTAAATAATTATTATTGTTATAGCTACTTTTTAAATTTTCTTGAAGTAATTCTTGATTGTTGACTGCGTGCGCCCATGTAATGCTCGTCAAGTTTTTCGCTTCTGCCATTTTCATCGAAATAATTAATCCTGAAAATTAAAAATATTATTTAATATTGTTATTAATTATTATAGTTTATTTTATACCCAATAAATAATAAATTATTTGAACACTGGACTTCTGCATCCCGAACATTTTTTTTTCTATTGTTTTTGTGATTGTCTAAAAATACTTGAACGGTTATCAAAAATTGATAAAGTGACGATTTATGATTTTTTTTTATCAACAACGTAATTATTTAATTAAATATTCTAACCTAACATTAGAATCTTGGACTACAAATTAATACTATTGCTTAATTAAGACAATAAAAGTAAATATTTAATTAAATAAGTAAAATATTTGTCAAATAAAATAATCTCACCTAAAAAATAATTATTTCTGGATTCAAGGAACCTCCAAAACTGTATTCTCGAGATTTCTTCTTAAATCCAACTCGACTGATTCGATTCACTCTGTTACCAACCACTTTTGGTTGAGTAAAAATTGTCTTAGATTTTTTTTGTTGGCTTAATTTGCCCGCTCGGCTGCGTGTCCTACGGAGGGTAGTTTGTAGCCAAGAATATTAGAAACGAAGTTTTGGAATACAACTTTATTCAATTTGACTTTTACAAGTATAGTTAAAGAGTACAAATTTCTAAAGATCGCGATTTGTGCCAAACGGATGTCATAAGAAGACTGCCCTTTCTGGCTTCTTAATAATAAAATCTTTCCCTCAAACCCCCTCCTGGATTTTCATAATTTTGCTTACGGCAAGTCTGGTCAACTTCCGATTAGCGGTCTCAGTAATTGATAACAATGAATGAACAATGACCATTGAGACAACAATGGCCCATACAATGAAAATGTTACATTGTAACAATTAACGTACAAAGTATAGTATATTGGGATTACTACATTTTCAATATGTTTGGATTTCGGAGGAATTAAAACAGCAATAACTTTATTAAATCTTCATTTTCAAATAATCATCATAAACCTGCACCAAACTAGCAGGCGTTCTAGGCGTAATCAACTCCAACGCCTTCTTAAAATGCCTATCCTCCACAAATTGCACATCCAAACTCTCCTCCAAAGCCATCATAGCCGCCTCATGACAAACCGCATTCACTTCAGCTCCAGAATAACCTTCCGTCGCTTTAACTAGCTCTTCCAACTCCACATTTAGCACCTAAAAAAACCAACTTTCCTCAAAAACATTTAAAACTAATTTCATAAATTACCGGCATCTTCGCCAACTTAATCCTAAATATCTCCCGCCGCGTTTGCGCCTCCGGCAGCGGCACATAAACAATCCTATCCAATCGACCAGGCCTAAGCAGCGCTTTATCAATGCGATCCGGCCGATTAGTCGCAGCTAACACTGTCACGTCCCCCAGTGGCGTAACGCCATCGAGCTCCGTTAATAACTGCGCTAGAACTCGCTCTTGCACGCTAGTGCTCGACGATCCCGCACTACGTTCGCCTCCTAGCGCGTCGATTTCATCGAAGAAAATCACAGATGGCGCTACTTGGCGGGCTTTTCGGAACACCTCGCGCACGGCTCGTTCGGATTCGCCGACCCATTTGCTGAACAGTTCCGGACCTTTGATTGACAGAAAATTTAAGCCACTTTCGGTAGCCAGCGCTTTCGCGATCATAGTTTTCGAACAGCCGGGTGGCCCAAACATTAGCACCCCTCTAGGTGGAGTAATCCCCAATCGAATAAAACTATCAGCATGCTTTAACGGCCATTCAACGCACTGTTTTAATATTAATTTCAAATTGTCTTGTCCACCGATATCGCTCCATTTCACATTAGGACACTGTAACAAACAAAACTTCAAAAAAAGCAATTAATACCCAAGCAACTCACCTCAATTTGCACTTCGCGCATCGCGCTCGGCCGAACATGCTTCATCGCCACCTTAAAATCCTCATAACCAACATCGCGCTTACATCTCAGCGAACTCAAATGCGCCCGCGAACAAAGCGACACCAAATCCGCCCCCACAAAACCATGAGTGCTGATCGAAATCTCGTACAGCTCAGCTTCGCTCAAACCCACAGCAATCCCTTCCAATAATTTTCGTAGAATCGCCAAACGCGCTTTGGGATTCGGCGTGGCGATTTCAATCTCGCGATCCAGTCGACCGCAACGTCGAAACGCCGGATCAATGCCGTCCGGTTTATTCGAAGTCGCGATTACAAACACTTTCGAGTTGCTCGTCAAGCTGTCGAATAGGTTCAAAAGTGTGGCGACGATGCGCTTATCGGTGTCGCTGATTCGGCTGGTTCGCGCGGGGCATAGTATGTCGATTTCGTCGAGGATTATTACGCTCGGCGCTTGCTCGATCGCGTTCGCGAATTGTTCCTTTACAGTTTCTTCCGGGTTTTTCGCGTAGTTGCTGTACAAATCGGGCGCGCAGATTTTTATGATTGTAGCTTTACTCGATTGCGCTACGCAATTCGCTAGCAAGCTTTTCCCCGTCCCCGAGTTGCCATACAGCAAAATCGACTTGTAGCTTTTTAGTAGCGACCTCGTCGCTTGCGAGCGATTTAAGCACGCGTCAAGCATTTCGTTTATTTCGCACATTTCCTCGTCGACTCCTGCGATTTGTAGCTGCTCGCTGTGGCTTTCGGCTACAAATTCGGCTTCGTCTTTGTACAATTTCCAGCTGGTTTGCTCGTCGGCGATGTAGAATGTTTCGGTGGTTGCGATACTTTTATCGTCGATGTTAAGATTTTCAAAGTCCTCTGCTAAGTTTGTAGAATCGGTTCCAGGCACTATTTCCTTGATTTCGAATTTTAACACCTTGCCGTAGAATAGGACGCTGATTTTGTTGCGGGTGGTGAATATGTTGTGCAAGTGCATTTTGCGGATGCGGTTATTCAGTTCCTTGGTTATTTGGAAGCTTTTAGGTGCGTTTAAAGCGACCAATATAACAGTGCCCGCATTGGGTATCGAGTTGGGTAGATTAGAAACAGCGACGAATTCGTTGATCGACTGTTTGAAGCACAAATCTAAGCCTGTAACCAAAACCAAGTAAACTCCGCTACTTCTCTATTTTAAATCGCAATTAACTTACAATTTTTGGGAAACAGTACCGACGTTAATGATTTCTCGATTGTCGGCCACACTTTTCGAGCAACTGGCGGAAACTTGCTGTTAATTACATGAACAAGGGCCCATTTTCCAATCGCTAAACCGCAAAGTTGTATTGCGGATTGGCTTAGAAATACTAAATTATTCTTATCGATTGTGCTCAGGTTCTTAATGTCCTCGTTTACTTTAACATCTAAAGTACCGTACAAGACTGAATCTTTGACGAAATTGTGAGTAATTTGATTTAAATCCGGTGGGCAATTTTCCAAATGTTGATCACTATCTTTAATTAGAAAGTTTGTCAAGCAACTATCGCATTGGACCCAGGGAGTACTGCTTTTCTTCGTTTTTTGTGCCATTTTACACTTATTATTAATAATAAATACGATAATCAAATCAAAACAAAACGCACGTTTATTTGTGAGGTTAGGCTTGCAAATTTGTAAATACTAGGGTAAGCAACCAGTAATACACATTGAAGGCGCCATATTTAAAATTTATAATTGTTAATAAAAATGGAATTTGTTAATAGAACTATTATCTAATTCAAGTCTAATTTACACCTACAATTTCCGTAAAACTTCATTGTTCTTAATTCACAATCAAGTTGATTTTTGCAAGATGTGGTGTTTAATACTTTTGCTTGTAGATTTATGTTTGGCGAACAATTTCAATCAATCTGGCAGATCGTATTATTTTAAAATGAATAAGAATTCGAACGAGCTGAAAATTTATAATCGAATCCAATATATTAATCACAATATTTCGGATTACAATTATAATTATAATAATTACGAAGGAGGTAATGGTAAAGCACAAAGTGTAAAACCGCAAAGAAAAGAAATTCAAGCGCCTTTAACTACAAAAGTAATTTTCTAACAATTATAGTGCTAATTAATAATTATGAATATTAATTAATTGTTTAACGTTTAGAGGCTCTTTTTGGATGAAGAATGGAACTTCAATCATACGAAACTCAACAAAACGAAATTGCCATTATTTTTGAACGATTTCTATGAATCAAAATGCAAAGAGAAGAATAATTCAAACACTTTGCGCATTTTATTCAACACGAATGCAAATTTGAGCAGCAATATTATTTATTTCAATTTAAACAGTATTAAGCCGAACGAAAAAGTCCTGGATGCCAAAATGTTTATTTATATCAACATAGAAAACGATTCCGCGATTTACGAAAAATCCATCGTGCTCCGAATTTATCAATTTGAAAAGGAGACTGGAAAAGAAGTTAGCGAAGCAGTTTTAAGCGATAATCCCGATATTCATAAACTATTTAACGTAATTTATATGTCTAAAGCGCGAAAAGGCTGGCAGGTAATTTTTTCAAGCTAACTTAAAACATAACCTAAAAACTTACCCCGCAAATTTTCAGTCCTTCGTCGTAAAAAAGCCATTAGACAACTGGATAATGAATAATGAAGCAAATCTGGGACTGTTGGTCACAATTTCATCCTTTGAGGATAATAAAATCATATCAATTTTAAACGACACAAACACTGGCACTTTTAGAACTTTCACTGTTGTAACTGTCACTACAAATGGCGATAAAGAAAATATCAGTAATACCAACTTGAAGAAAACAAAAGAAGGAAACTGTAAACGCAATGAAATTTATGTGGATTTCAAAAAGATGCATTGGGATGATTTTATCATTTCTCCGGAAGGATTTTCCACATTTGATTGTGTGGGAAATTGCAAGCAACTGGACAATAGTACAATTAATCATGTGCGATTATTATCAGCGATAATTCCACAAAGAAATACTTGTTGCGTTCCTGTGGATTATTCGGTATTGCCGATTATGTTTTATGATAAATTTAATAATATTGCTATTAAATCTTATGACAAAATGATACCGGAAAAGTGTGGATGTAGATAATTTAAAATATTAATTATTTTGAATATATTTTGTATAGATCATCATAGATGGCGTTCATAAAGAAAATAAATAATAAATTATTTATTAAAAACATAAATAAAATTAATTGTTTGAATGTTTTTACGTAGTTTATTACTTTGTCAATATTTAGATACATTCTAATTAATAAAACTTATTAATTGTTAAATACGTGGTGTTTATTAAAATTCGTAGATGGCGTTGCATGTTAAATTCTCGTGAGTGCAAAAAAAGAAGTGTCAAAAGTGGTCAAGTAAAAACAACCAAATTTCTTTTTGCAATTTTCGGATAAAAATAGAAATGGGCGACACAGGTGAAAGTCTGAGCGATTCCTCGACCGTACCAGATCCTCCAGCACCAGCACCACAAGCAAACTTAGACGATTTAATCCTAGCTCAACAACGTAAGATCGAAAAGGAAGTACGTAAATATGCACCCCACTTGTTATTTAGAGGTTAGGATTTTTTGCATTTCGGTCTAGATATCGGACTCGATTGCTCTAGTCGGCGGATTAGATTCTTTGAACTCATTAGACGTTGAATACTCAACCGACAATGTCTACTCCGAGAAAATCAAAGACTTGTCTTCCAAATACAAAAACATTCGCAGAACCAGACCGGACGGCAACTGCTTTTTCCGGGCGTTCATTTACGCAAATATCGAAAGACTGCTTGATAGGAAAGATGAGTTTAACGAATTTTACAAACTGTCCGAAGAGAGTAAGGATTGCTTGGTTGCATTAGGATTCCAGCAATTCACTGTCGAAGACTTTTACGATACTGTAATTATCCGTCGCAACTTTGCTCATTTGAGCGACGATACTAATTAACTTTTGTTCCCTCAAGTATATGGATGTGCTAAAACGACTGCGTACCATTGAGAATCTGGACGAAGCCAAGAAAGAGTTGCACATACTCTTCAACGAACAGGGCTTCTCCGATTACATGGTTGTCTACCTCAGACTGCTCACTAGTGGCCAATTGCAAAAGGATCAGGACTTTTTCAGCAACTTTATCGAAGGCGACAGAACGGTAAGCAAGTTCGATATATTGCCCTCTTAATTAAAGCGTGATTATTCGATTTGAAATTTTAATAAGTAAGACAAAAGAATATTGATAGGTGTTTACAATAATTTTGCTTTAATTTTTAATGACAGTCAATTTGATCAATAATAATTAAATCATTGGTAACTATAGAAACAAATATGGCGCGATTATAAAATTAACGGTATCCTAGCAACGCATTTTCTCCTCGGCAAACAAATTGTTATTTAATAAGCAACTATTTCAGGTAACGGATTTCTGCCACCAAGAAGTGGAACCGATGTACAAGGAAAGTGACCACATACACATTATGGCAGCTTGTGCCGCCCTCAACACCGGTGTCCGCGTGGTCTACATGGATCGTGGAACTGGAAACGCTTGTACTGAACACGATCTGCCTGAAGGTTGCACACCAACCGTTCACTTGCTCTACCGTCCTGGACATTACGATATTTTGTACCCGTAATTTAGTCTGCAAATCTCGTTCGATTTTCTTTATGTGTTTTTTGTTTGCCACTTCAATAAAAACGGATCTGTTTAAATAAGGATTGGATACGCATTTGAAACAGGTATCTTATTTATTCATCAACAAATTATAAGTTAATAGTTTATTTGCGAAAAGAAAAAACGTGAAATCAAGTATATCGCTCCTGCTCCATAAAAAACCTATTTACAACTCGAATATATGTACAACATCACAGCTACACTTCTCAGCACTTGATCTCATCATCATATAAAAAGTAAACCCAATAAAAACGTGAAAATAAAATAATTACTCATCTTCTTGATCGTGCATCGATCCGAATAGTGTGTCCAAGTTCGCCACAATATTATCAAGCACAAAACTGTCCGGATCCAAATCGTTAAAATCACTCGGCGACAATGGACTGAAATCATCATCGTTTTCGAGTTGTCAGGGAACTTCCATGCTGGTTCCCAAACCGTCCATCCCGCAATCCTCCAAACTCACATAGGCGCTCAAGTTGAAGATCTTACTCAATTGCTCGGCAGTCATCGGCATCCGCATCTTGTTCAACTCCACAGTGGTCATAATGCGCTTCAAATCCACAGGTTCCGGTTGGCACCCGTAGAAGCTATATCCGTCTTCCGGCCGCTTCACCATGGGCTTGCCCGTGGACTTCCTGGCAGTCGTCCCGCCCACCACCAACAACACTTTCGCCATCTCCGCTTTGCACTCCTCCAACACCTGATGATCGACGATAACCTTCCTCGAGTCTTCCGGCGACAATTTATGCACGAGTCGTTTATGCCGCACCATCCGCTGACGCAGATGCAACTTCACGCCGCACACATCGCACGAATACGCTTTGAAATGCCCTTGCATATGCACCCGCAAAACATCGCTTGTACCTTCACGTGGACACCTCGTACATTGCAACAACTTCGGCTCTGAACTGCCCGCCGAGTCGCCACCAACGATCCGTTCCGTCGCGTGCGGATGCTTCAACCTGATATGGAATCGCAACGTGTCGCATTTCGTGTACAACGTACTGGCATCGCCGCAAAAGCCACACCGGAATTTGTTGTTCAAAAAGTTCTGGTCCGGATGGACGTTGAGATGGTGATGGCGCGCGTTGATTTCGATGTCGCAAAAACCGCAAAACGTACATTCGATTAGCACGCCATCGTTCTCTTTCGCAAACTTGAAATTTAGTGGATTGTCTGGATGCTCGCGGCGGTTGTGGGTGTTCAACTCGCTCTTCGAATCCGCGATGAACGCGCATCGCATGCAATAAAATCGACCCGCCGTCGATTTTCGCTTCTTCTTTTGAGGCACTAGCGGTTTCTTCGATTGGATTTTAGGTGGTTGGAATTTGACTGGTTTAACATCAGCGAGATCGAATATCGATAATATATCGACATCGTCGGTTTCTTGCTTAATGTTAGCGATTTCTTCTTGCGGGATGATTTTTCTATCGAAATCGAAATCTTTGAATTTTTCTTTTACTTTAATTGAATCTAAATTGAAGGGGTATTTTGCCGCCAAATCTTTTTCGTCTTCGTATAGGACGTCTTGCACGGTAGGCGATTGATAAATTACCATTAATTTCAAGTTGGGATGCTTGGTTCGCGCATGCATTTCGACTTCTAGTTCGGTGAATGCTTCGAACGCGCAGGTCCCGCACGCGAAAGGTTTTTTACTCCAATGGACGAGCTGATGTTCGAATAGTTGGTTTACTTTTTCGAACCTGGAAACGAAAAACAATAAATATTTATCTAAGAACTTGACGTAAAATAAATCCCACAAAGCTAATTTTCTACCAAACAATCACCGCACTAAGAAAATTACATGCCAAAAACCGAAAGCAATCGTTTACCCACCGTCTTTTACAAAATTTGCAAATATAATTAAAATCGCTGGACTCTTCCAACTTAGAAGGTTGGATAATCTTTAAAATGGAATTGGTCTGATGATAAATCACCATTTCCAACCACGTGTCCAATTGCTCATCCTTTGCAAGACAACAGAACTGATTAATATTAATCGCTCCATTCTCGTTGTGCTTCTTTGTATGATTAGTGATAAACTCCAAAGTAATGCCTTTGGTTTTGCAAATGGTGCACATATACCTAAAATCAATCCACCCTTAACAAACACTCATCCAATCAAGCAAACAATCAACTTTACCTATGAACGTTATTCTCGCGATACATGTGATAGATAAAATGCGCTAAATTAGTAGTTTTAAAACTATGACAAACCGGGCAATTGAACTGCAACAGGTAATTCTCGCCGAAGCCGCCATAGCGCTGCACGAACTCATTCGCCTCCTCCTTCACCGCCACTTCATCCCCTACCGGCAGAAACGGCTTGATCTTCTGCTCCTGCTGCCCCGTCGCCACCGCTTCAATCGCCTTATCCAGATGGAAACTCACATTGGGCGAACCTTGCCCGCTAGTTGAGGGCTTCGGGCCCGCCTTCTTCGGCGACTTCGCTCCTCCACTATTAATACTATTGGCCGACGCCTCTTCGAACAGAATCCCGCGAATGTGTCGCACACGCGGCCGATTGCGCTGCCACAACGGCGTCGTATCGAAATCGGAAATCGCCGCCATCTCACTCTTTGGCCCCTCCACCACTTTGTGGTATGCGCAGATCATCTCGACCGTTTGTCCGGTATGCGCATCGGCGATATGCGCATCGAGTGCCTCCTTCTCGTTCGTTTTGTACGTGCACAACGCGCACTTGAACTGCGCATCGATGTCATGCTTGTTTAAGACATGCGCTTGGATGTCTTCCAAGGTGGCGCTGCGCGCTTTGCAAATACAGCAGCGCCACGGCTTATTTTTACCACCGGGCGCTGCGGGAACTAGAAACGGTTCCGCTTTCTGCTCGCTTTCCATGTAACGCAACGTCAGCACTTTCGCGGGTAAGTCCGTGTGTTTATCCATCGCATGGCGTTCGCATTTGTTCTTCAAGTAATGCATAAAGTCGCAATAGTTGCAGCGGAATAGATGCAAATCGTGCAGACGGAAATGCTGAATCAAACTGTCGGTGTCTGTGGGATGAAGATGCATTTTGCAATGCGCGCACGTGAATGCGGTCTCGCCGCTATGCAACGCGACCAAATGATGGCGGAAATTCGTCTCCTCCTGGCAAATGTAACTGCAGTTTTCCGCGCAGCAAACGTACCGGCAATGCGCAGCAATGTACTCGGGGAACTTCTCATCCTCCTGGGATTTCACTGCAAACCAAACCGATTAATGTTAAGCTACCGCAAAGTTCGACCGACTTACCTTTGTCCGTTTTGCTTCCACCCATGCGTCCGCCCGTCTGCGAACTGATCGCCAAATTCACCATCTTATCAAACATCTTCTCGTTCTTATCGAGACACGGGACGGGATTGACGGGCGCCGTATCCGGCACGGATTGCTGCTGTAGATGGAACTGCAAATGTCGCACTAAGTTCGTGCGGACTTTGGTCTGGTATAAGCACGCCGAACATTTGACGAACGTGCTGAAGATCGAACGGATGGGAATCTTGTCGATGTCCGTTGGTTGGAATTCTAGTTGTTTTTCAGGGGCGGGCGCTGGTTCCACGGGTGCTTCCTTCTTGGCGGGATCGCTTTGACGTGTTGGTCGCGATTTTGGTGTTACAATGAATTCGGCATATTCTGTGTTCGTGTTGTTCGGATCGACGGGGACTGTCGTGCATTTGAAGACGTTGTGACGACTCTTCAGATGGTTCCTGAAAGAATGTTAGATTTTAATTGACGCTCTAAAATATTAGTAAAGAATAGTTACCTAATTTGCGTGTTGGTTGGCAACTTCTCGTCGCACATCGAGCAAGCAAATCGCGGCACTCCATGTTGCCCAATATGCTCCACTAGGAACAACGGCAAACGATAGCATTTGTTACAATGAACGCATTTATACTGCTTGGTCGGATTCTCCAAAGTCGGACGTTTGCAGCTTTCCGATCGCGTCAAATGGTCCTTGAGGTCCACGGAGTTTGGAAAGGATTCGCGACAGACGCATTTATAGAGTTGAGGTCCCGCTAAACCGATTACGGGAGCCACTTTTACAACCGGGCGATCTTCCTCTGCTTTAGGACTGCTAATAGCATCATCTGACGATTCCGCAATTTGGACCACTTCCCCGTTTTCGGTTTCAGCCAACGGATCTTCGTTATTGGTTTCTATTATTATTGGAGGTTCCGGAACGGGTGCTGGTGCTGTTTTGAACTGCGACACCGAACCGACCGCCACAATTTTCGGCAGGGTGACCAACGGCTTCTTCTCCTCAATGGGGAGTTTCTGGATCGATAGCACATTCGTCTTCGTCTTCTTCTCCTCGATTGGTAGTTTGGGGAGCGATGGCACGTTCTTCAAAATACTGGTAGGATCAATCACTTCGCGGTTCTGGAAGGTGGTGATGTGTTTGATGGCCGCAAATGCTTGATCCGTATACCCCTAAATTTGCTCATTAAAATACTGTCATCACAACCAAAAAACCAAAAACTTACCACATTCTGCGCGCCCCTCCGATACAAAATATCCAAATACATATTCTGATGCTTATCGGTGAAATGGATGTACATCCGATGCAAATTGTTCGCACTAAACATGCAATAGGCGCACTGATAGATGCAAACGGAATGGAAATTAGACCAATGAATGATCATGGAACTGCTATCATGCATGTGATTGCAATTCGAGAATCCGCACTCCAACTTCACATCGGGATCGTGCGAGAACTGCAAATGCTTCTTGAAATCGTTCTCGAACAGATACTCGACCTTACAAGAACTCGTGCATCTGAACGGTTTGCAAAGCTGACGCGGATCGACGTATTGGTTCTTCACCGTATACTTTCGCTTGGAATTCAAGATCACAATGGACTTCTCCATGTCGCTATGCTTCGCTTCTTGGTGGAAGATCACGTATTCCTGATATAGTCCGCGATACAAGCAATAGCGACACGCGAAGCAGCAATGTGCGTGCCGCAAGTCAATATGCATCGCCACATGCTTCAACGGCGTCTTGAGGTCGCAATAGACGCACGCGACCATCGTGTTCAAGTTCACATTGTGCTGCTTGATGTGGACCTCGAAAGGATCGCGAAAGTTGGTCGAAAACGAGCAATAGTAGTGCGGACATTTGTACAATTCGCTGATGCTTTGGATCTGTTTGGTCAAAGCGGACGCGGTTTTCTTCTTCTTGGTCAACTCGAATTGACTTTGAATCGCTTCCTTTACGAGGATGGTTGCTTTCAAGGCGGGAGTGGGGGGTTTGGCTGTCGGGATGGGGGTTAGGGGAGGCGGTTGCCTATCCGCCAATGAAACCACGTCAAGGATCTTGAAAGGGAAGGGATTGTCGTCGGCGAAATCAATTTGGGACATAGTTACTTCTTCTTGCTCTTCCGTTGACTCTTTAGTTGGAGCTTGGTCTTGTTCCACTTCGACGAGTGTCTCAGCTCCCGTGGTGTCTTCTAGCGTCACTGCTCCAGCATTATCTTCCAATGGTCCAGTATTATCTTCTAAAACTTCTGCTTCCAATGGTCTAATAGGATCCTCTAAAGGTTCAGTTCCATTATTATCTTCCAATGGTCTAGCATTATCTTCCATTGCTCCAGTAGTATCTTCTAAAACTTCAGCTCCAACATTATCTTCCTCAATATTCGAGAAAATGTCCCCACTAAACTTCCTCGTCCGCACTATACTCGTTTTCGGAACATCCACTTGCACAAACTCCTCATGATCGCTCAGTAAATGAAGGAACAACTTCTCAAGTTCCGACACTTCCTTCCCACAAGCATTACACGCAAAACTACTAACATTCGACTCCGACAAATAAGTGTGCGGTTGCTTGCAATGCTCTTGGAAAACCACTTTATCCTTCTGGTTAAAAGTGCAAGATGGTATCAAACAACTGTACGTTATACCATCCGCGTTCTTAATCGCTCGGATGTATCCGCAATCCAAAGTGGACCGATCTTCGCTTGACGTGGTAGCTTCTTCCAAATCATCCACATGAATTAATGGGGGAGGAGCAACTTCAGCATCATCAACGGAATCGTCTGTGTCATGATTGGAGTTGGAGTTTTCGTTGGACTCCGTTTGGGCAGTCGTACTTAAAACTCCTTGAAGTTTCTCCAAAATACCGGACATGTATTGATTGCTTTTGGTGCTAACGTCCGTCATGGAGGTCAATGTCGGCAAAGTGGCATCGAGAGTTGGCTTGGAATGGACGCATTTCTCCAAAACTGGCATCGTTAATATTTCTGAGGATTCTTCTAATATTGGTTCTTCTGGGCTGGCGTCTAAATTCTCCATCTCATTTTTATCCGCCTCAGCTTCTTCCACATCATTCGCCAACCGGTTGCTCAATTTGTCGACGAAATTCAAGGAATTCCGACTTCCAACCGCTTTGTTAAGCGCTTGCATGGTTTCGAGACGTTCGCTCTCAATCTGGACGTTTTCCGCCTCCAAATCCGTCTCGCAAGTAAATACGTTTCGCTCAATCTTCTTCTGCTTCTTCACCATGTTGTCGATGTCTTCCTTCGACACGTAAGCCTTCGCGTAGATGTTTTCCTCGACTTTCTGCGGCGGTTCCTCCTTCTTTTCCTCCACCACCTCCTTCACTTCCTCTTTAGGTAGACTCTCTTCAACTTTCGCCTCCTCCTCTTCCTTTACCTTCTCCACCTTCCTCCTCCTTTTCGCTTTCGGAGCTGGCGCCTCAATTAACTCTTCAGACGGCAATTCATCGTTCGGTTCACTTACGGGTTCAACATTAGCACTTGGTGGCGATTCCTCACGTTCGATTTCCTCCTCAAAAGTCGCCCGCACTTTTGCCGCAGCTTTTTCTTTAGCTGCTCGCTTTTTACTGGCAGGTCCCGGTCGATCTTCCTTGAAAAGATCCTTCTTCTCAATCACCGCACTTTCCTCCTCCACCTTTTTATCCTCGTCCTTCGCTTTCCTCTGTCGTTTCTTCACAACTGGCAACGGAGAATCTTTCCCACTCTTCCGCTTCTTCGCCACAGGTTTAACTTCCTTATCGTCTGCGCTCTCATCGACAAAGGAAATGTTCCAATCATCAGCGATTGGCACCTCCGACAAATTAATTTTAAAGCAATTGGTCGAATCTCCCAGATGGTAAATTTTTATGTGATCTCTCACAGCTCGCTCACTAATTTGGAAGAAATTGCATTCACCACAAATGAAACCAAACAGAAATTTGCTGTTAAGTTTGATGTGGACCACGTTGCGCGGATCATTCGGATGATTGGCCTCAAAATGCTGATGTACCGCTTTCGAAGCACTCGCCGAATAATTACAAACGCCACAATTGTGCCGAAACTCGCCCGTGTGCGTGGTCATATGATCGTAGAAAACGTTGATATGATTCGTCTCATAGCCGCAAATTCGGCAACCATACTTGGTTTGCGTAATTTTCGCCTTCGCTTGTTCCTCATATTTCGCCAAATTCTTGATGGAATCCTCAATGGCGGCCAGTGCTTTATCAACCGGAAGACGCGAGTTCAACACCTCCGAATCTGGATGCATTCGCTTATAATGGCTGATCAAAAAGCGGCCAGTATAAACGCACAATTTGCAACCCAATGAATATGTCGTATAGTTTTCAAACTCATCAACATCAGCTAGATGTAACTCGAGCGCTTTGTCATCAACGTCCGACTGGACGTGTTTCTTCTTCTTGGGAATAATTCCAGCAGCCCATCGATTCCTCTTCCTTTTCGCTATCCCCTTCTTAATATTCTCACTCAATCTATTCGAATCTTCGTTATCACTGATCAAAGTCTCGTCAGCCGATTCGCCACCAGACGCATCTTCTGTAACTATCTCTTCTTTGGTAACGTCATCCGTCCCTTTGGCAATCGCCTTGCGAGCGGAACGCGTCAATCTCTTCTCCTCCGAAACGTAATCGTCAGGAATCTTCGAGATGACCACACGCATCGACTTCAAATCCGGCTCCGGAGTTTGTTTCTTCGACTTATTCATCATCGCCTTTTGGCGAGGAGTCATCGATTTCTTCGGCGTTAACGCATTCGGGTCGTTCTTCAACATGTTGCACATTCGTTTGCCATTCGCGGTCAGCACTCCATCTCGGATGAACATATCCTGGATGTCTTCATGTAGCAAATCGAGTTCCGTGCGACATTTGCGCTGCTTCACTTTTGGCGCGCGTCTGCGATTCTTTATCCGATCACCAAGCGTCTCGACAATCGGATCTTCCTGATCGGAATTCTCCTTTAATGAGGAGGAAGCTGAAGATCTGCGCGAGGAATGCGGTTTTTGCGGTTTGGTGTCGTTTGGAGTTTCTTTCTCACGCTTGGCGGCTTTTTTCTGGAGCTTCTGTCTTTCCGCAAGCGGCAAATCCGATTCGCCATCGGACTCATCGTCGTTTTCTAACACTTCCGTCATACGTTTCGTTATTTTCTCGCCAAGACTTTCGGAAAACGTGCCAATAATGGACTTCAGCATATCTTTCTTCAAATCGCTGTTATCGTTGCCCAAAAGATTGGCGAAGAACTTGAACAATGTATTCTTCTCCGTCAAAGTCTCATCCACATTTTCTACCTTTTCAACTTTCTCTATTTTCTCAACTTTCGGTTTGATTTCAGGCGACTCGTGTTCTTGCTTTACCTGCTCCGCAACTACCTGCGAATTCACAGGTGTAGGTTCTCTCGGCGGTTCCTCAACTTTAGGTTCAACAGGAACCGGTTCCTCAATTGTCCACTCTTCCACATCCAACGGACTCTTTTTGGCCGGCGGCTTCTCTACCGCCCAATCATCTTGGAAACTATTCTTATTGGTATCAACTGACGCCCAGCCATCGACTTCCGCGGACTCCTTCTGGTTCTGCGCAGCTGCAGCGTCCACTACCGCCCATCCATCTACTTCTTCCTCCTCATTGCTGGTAAACAAATTGTTCCTTCCATATCCTTTACCTCCGCCTCTATTCTTATACGACCCTCGCAAAGGCGACGAATTATCAAATCGCCCCCTTCCTCGTCCACGACTAGTCGACGCATAATTATTCTTATCAAACCGATGATCAACCGAATAGCGATTTTTCCGCGAATCTCC
Source organism: Cryptophagus acutangulus (assembly GCA_963556235.1). Lineage (NCBI taxonomy): Eukaryota > Metazoa > Arthropoda > Insecta > Coleoptera > Cryptophagidae > Cryptophagus > Cryptophagus acutangulus. The sequence goes on from OY744561.1 coordinate 6,869,843, forward strand.
TTCCGGCTCTCTAAATCTCGATCTTCCCCTATCTCTGGGATCCCGATTAGGAAACCGATTTACATCACGATTGTCCTTGTTATCTTTATTGTCCTTATTCTCGCGATCGCGACTATCCTTCATCTCGCGATACTCGCGATAGTTCCTTGGATCTCGATTCCTCGGATCACGTTGCGTGTCCGCACGCCATCCGCCACGATTATCCGTTGGGAAACGTTGGTCTTGATCTTGGAATCCAAAGTTATCGTTCGATTGCGTTGGTCCGTCCATGAAGTTATTGAGCGCGGGATCTTCGTAATAATTCTCAATATCCGAAGGATGAGTAAGGAGAGGTTTCGGATTATGCGACTGGTTCGCCAGATTATTCATTGGTTGTTGATTGATTCCCATCATTGAATTGAAATTGCCTTGCTGCATATTGTTGCGATGTTGGTAGTTATTGGGCACCAATTGCTGCGAAGTTGTGATTTGCGAAGTGAGTTGCACATTATTATGTTGCGGATTAAATTGGTTGTTAAAGTTCCTATTAGGCGGCGACTGGAATCTCGCTTGATCGCCCCCATTGGGCGAAAACGGTTGCGCAAAACTATTCCGATTGTTAAACTGATTGGTTTGGAATTGGTTTGGTTCCTGATAAGCGGGATGACTCACCTTCGGGACAACTGCTTGATTCTGATTGGGATTCGGATGTAGGAAGGGACGTGGTTGCACCGGCTGAGCAATTTGGGGGAATGAATTGGCTTGGTTGAAGAAATTACTACTCGTATTGGATTGCTGCGGCAATTTTCCGAAATTATTGGGTAGAATCTTGTCCAAGTGCGGCTGGCCGCAATGCGTTGTGATGTTCGTCGTGTGAATCTGCAATTGGTTCACGATATTGTTGGCCAACATGCTCGTCTTCGGATTGTTCAACAACTCCAACGCTAACGTGTTATCAGTCGCAGCCGCTGGTTTAAGCGAAGCCTCCAAATACGGGATTTTCGACGGCATCTTAATCGGAGAAAGTTTCATATTCGTTTCAATCTTATTGGTCACTTCGGAATCCAGTTCGATGGCGTGAGGCTTCAACATGAGATTACGTATATCGGGATTGTCTAACGCGGTTTTGCGCGGTTTGGGATTGTACTTATCCGCCAAGCGTTTGAAAGTCGGAAGTGTGGGTTTCTTCTCCTCGACGGCGCCGACTGGCGCTGCTGGTTTTGGTGGAGTCGGAAACCCGAACTCGTCACCAGAATCCAGCTCCATATCCACCGGCGTTGGCACTTCCTTTTTCTCCGAATGAGTTTTAGTTATTTGTGGATCCTTTTTGTCGGTTTTCTTGTGATCTTCCCGACTTTTAGAACTGTGATGAGACGAACTTGGTTTTTTGTCTTTGTGGTCAGTGGAGTCGCGCTTGGGTTTGCTCCGATCCGACGAATCCTTCCTGGAACTCGAGCTAGTTGATTCTTTCTTCCTGTGCGGATCACTACTACTTTTAGAAGAGCTGTCCCTTCGGCTGGAGTCACTTTTATGGTGTGGTTTTGACGAAGATTCACTTGAGTGTCGATCTCGACTTTTAGAACTCGTCGAGCTGCGTCTCTCCTCCTTCTTCTCATCCTTCTTTTCCTCCTTTTTCGGTTCTTTCTTTTTCCCACCGACGATCTTCTCGTCCAAACTCGAAAGTAAGTTCCCAAAAATGCTGTCGCTCTCTTTTAGTATTATAGGACTTACAATTGGTTTCGTTTTGGAGTCTTTATCAGACGTATTGGATAAGTCCAAGTCTTTAATACGTTTAGTCTCGATATCAAGGGAAGGTTTGCTAGTCTTTTTATTCAAATCTTTAGGCTTAGAGTCAACTTTCTTAGCAGGGACCAGTTTATTCCGGATCGTCGTGTTAACCAGTTGCGATATTTTCGTCGCTTCCATCTTTAACTCGCGGTTAATTTGCTCGCGCAAATCCGTCAACTCGTTCAACGACCCCTTCTCGATCTTATCCTTTACGTCGTCCTCTAGTGTTTTTAAATCGTCAAGACTGATTGGAGGTTTGCTCATATCGGGCATCCCATGTCTCGGACCTAACCGATTAAACACATTATGCGAAACATTTTGCGAACTACTCGGTCTATTCAAACTCTCCGCCGCGCTACTATAAACGTCAACTCGGTTGTAAAGGTTTCGCGTAGCTTGCGCTTGCCTAATTCTCTGAAATGGACTACATTCCCAGGACGATAATTAAATAGTTTGGAAAAAAAAAATTGGGGGATTTACCTTATAGTTGAGGAAAGTATCACCTTCTCAGTCGGTATCACCACAGGTTTGGCCGGCAGCATCTCGCGCGGAGGACTGGGACTGGCCGGCGTCTCCATCGGGGATTCAGGAGTATCTTTGGATTTTTGCGGTTTGGCATTCTGAAATTAAATTGCGAATTTTTCACGTATTATTAATAGTCGCCGATTGCAAAGAACTTACAACCTTATCATGAAGCTTCATGATAACGTCCTCGCATTTGATTAATGTGTCCAGCTTGAGTCTAAACGAAAATATATTTTGTTACATCCGGTTGCAATAATCTTTGTAGACGACTTACTTTTTGCGTTTGTCGGTAATCATAGAGAGCAACGACTCCATTTTGTTGAGTTGTTGCTCTCTATTTTTACGACTGGGATCTTTCAGTTGCGTGATCATGTTGTTGAGAAATGGAATGTATTGTTGAAGACTCTCGAGTTTCTTGGTGTACTCTTCTTCCGCCATGATTTTTTGTTTCGTTGGAATATCCTAAGAAGTTGTTAAAATACACGTGCTGAACAAGTACTACGCCTATTACGGACTACAACGATGTGAAGAATACGCAGTGCACTGCGCATGCAAGTTACGATTAAAAATGATGACGATGAGCGCACGTGATGGAAATAGAGCGTTCTGATTGGTTAACAAAGTGGCTCGAGAACGAGAGTCGAAGAGTTTCTTGTATTTTTGTGGTAGAAATGTGTGGCAGCTTTTCGCGGTATTAATAAATGTGTTTTGCTTGCCGTAAGACAGTTAAATATTTTGTGATTGTCAATTTCTTTATTAAACATTTGAGAATCGGCCATCTTTGTTTTACGTATGTTATTCAATAAGTAAAAAATTAGGTTAGATGGCTGTCTAGATCTACGGAGACTATAATTCTTGTCAAATTGATTGAAAATCGCATTTTCCGATTATTGTGATGCGTTTTTAATTATTTATAAAAAAAATTCTCACCAGTTAATTTTTGTGGTTCAATAAAATGGCGTGTTCGTTACGTCATACACATCTGAAGTTAGATCCAGTTTAACCGGAGCAACTGCCACGAGAAATCGATGGGGACATGCTACCTGCGTAGGGTAACCTTTTCTCAATATTGTCCCTTTTGACTGGTTTGCAACATATTTTCGTCTAAATAATAATGTTCAAACAGCCCTAACTAGCTTTGTAATGCGTATTCTTTTATGCAACTTGTGAGGCGTAGCCGTTTCACGACGAATATGACTTTATTTCAACTGTTTTTGTTTTCATTCTTTTGTTTCATAATTTTTACAATCAATATACCTAGGTAATTTATTTTATTAACAATAATTATATTACACGGCACTATAATCATCATCAACATCTACGTCCAGCTAAAGTACTGCACTTACCTCTTTATATGCAGTTAGTCTTGAAGTCGAATAAAAAAACGGTGGTTCATTTCACGTGAAAACAGTCATCGTCGTCGTCAAAGTAAAAAAGCACACAATAAACTACGCATCCGTCGAAGCCATTTTGAAGGAAACGCTACTGCATCCAGTCTAACACGACTCGACACTTTTGTGCCCAGCTACCCGCTTCCAATCTAGAATGTTCCTTTGTCGTTGCTTCGAGTCTCCAATCAACCCAAAACCACCCACGAATCACCACTTTTCTATCTAGTTCCCGAGCGTTACTCTCGTAATATTATTTCATCGAAATAAGTGCATCAATAATATGCACTAATTTTTTTATTCTATTCTATTATTCAACTCTAGTAGAAACTGTGTGAAGTTTCAGTTGCTGTGAAATGCGTTGCGAGCAAGTGTCAACGAAGATGGCCGATTTGGGCCGACAGAGGGAGCGATTGTGATAGCGAATTGCAGATGTCCGTGGGCCTTGTAGAAGACGGAAGGTGCGAACAGTTCGTCTGCTGTTCCGTTTGTTTGTTTGGGTTAGATAAGTCAAAGTATTTGCACTGAGTGCTGCTTTCATATTCCAGTGAGTGTTGTCGTCGGGTTAGTGTAGTATTAAAGTTAGCCATTAAATTAGTTTAGGGTTTTAAAGAATATTGCAACATTTGCTACAAAGTATTGATTTCTAATCACTTTTGATGGTGAATTATATTGTAAATCGATGCGTTTTGGTGTATTTCGCATTATTGCATCAAAACGTACTCGATCTCTAGAAGATACTTCTAGTCGTTTGTTGTTGTGAAACGAAAAACTGCTTTTACTTTCGACGCAGCCATTTTATTTACGATTCTCCGTTGATTGCGTTCAATTCGAATAAAGGAAGCGTTTAAGCAGGTTCAGCAATGACTTTTATTTATCCTCCACTACGATGGATACAAGTTGGCTGAAAATGCGATTTATGGCTGTATATTGATACCAGCTGGTGCAAGTTCAATGACATTGGCTTGGCTGCATCCTACAGGGTGTTCTATGTGGTTTTTTACTTGAGACAAAGAACCATTTAGAATATTTGGCAAATATGAAAGTGACCGTCAGATTTTGGGCGTGGCAGAATCAATTGCGACTAACCTTGAAGGCAACTAAAACTCTACCAGTAATTAAACTGGGGAAAATTCCACGAGTGTTTACCTGACGATTCTTTGGTTCGTGGAATTTGGGGCCCTTATATTGTGGGAAATTATGAAAAATGTTGACAAAAATTCTAATTTTATTAAATGGTGCTTAAAGTGAAGTTGAATTTTCTAAGAGTTGGGATACTAAAAGTCGATGTTCACTGTGCGAGTGCACTGTTAAAGCTTTATTGTTAATAAAAACAATAAACTTGCAAATAATTAAATGGTAACAGCTTGACGCTCGATTTTTTTAGTGTTTCTTAATTTTTTTAATGATCACTCATTAGTTAATCTATCAGTACAGTTTTATAAGGGTGGGAGTAACAAGACTCATATTGCCCTCCATTAATATTCATGACGTCATCTTCATTTCCATGGCAACGTAGTACAGTCACTTTTCAAAGTAGTGGAGTTTAAAATTTTATGTTGCAATTACACAAAAATGAACGAAACTTGGGAACAATTAAATAAATGCTACAATTTTTTTTTATATGTATTTATTTATTTAGTCTTGAAACAAAATTATGTCAAATGAATCATATGACATTTCATTTAATTACAAAATGATCCTTTTTACAATAAAGAGAATTATTCCAATATTCAACATTGAATCTCTTTTCAAAAAAAAAACAAAAAAAAAATAATAACTGAAAAAGCGGCACTTGCAATTAATTGAAGCAAGTGCCCAGCCTTTTCTCAAACATGGGATAACTTGGTTTTTAGTCAATTTATATCGTATCGAAAATGATTACTATTTGTTTGACAAAAAAAAATTATACAAAAAAACAACAAAAATGTCGCGATGATACACACACACATGTACAAAGCTCTGGTATTGACTTCATTTTCTTTATTTCTTTCAGAATATTCTGTTATGAGAATGGAAATAAATAGCATGATTCGTAATTAATTAGGAATGTTTTTCTTTCAATTTTGGAATAAAGGAAAAATCAATCAAAAGAACAAGAGCACACGCTAGTAAAAAGATGATTCTAAAATAAAGCTCCTAATGAAATTGTGTAACTTCATTAAATGCGTTAAAAAGAAAATCATTTAATCAAATAACAATGCAACATAATAATTAAAACAAAAAACTTGCAATATTTGAATCGGCAAATATTGAACGAAACCGGAAACGAAAAGTAAGTCTATTGAAACTGATTACATATTAATTAAAAAAGGAAATCAACTTGATGGATGATGATGAGAACACAATCTAGAATCAGTTCAATATATACTTATGTAGTATGTAATGTTATTTTTATACATTGTACGTTAATAACATGGTTAATTTAATATAATATATTTTATATCTAAACGAAAACCTAAACGGCAACACAATCTTGTCAAATTTCAACTAGTATATATTGTACACCAAAATCAAACTAAAAAATTTTCATTTAACATCAAAATCGGCAAACGCAAAATCAAAATCCAGGAAAACGAAAAATAATAACCAACCAAAACGAAAATGCTTCACTAAAAAATTCCCCAACAATACAATTTTTTTTTTTTTTTTTTGAATAACGACAACACGAATTTGACACGATTGCATCACCATTCAGCTTTTCTAATCTCCTTATTAAATTTATTCCGAAACTGTAGGAAAAACCACTGCAATCGGTCCAAATCATCTAAGCACTATCACAAATTTTTTGTTGAATTTTCATTTAAATATTAAATCCTATTTACACAATGTTTCGAAACACGAATGGACTGATTTCAGACGTTTTTCCGTATCGAGTTCATCAACCTTTAAATTTCAGCCAACGTAAATGTAAAGAAATTGACGAAGTCAACTACAACAATAAATACTTCTTCTTTGAGACATTTAAAATATACTTATATGATTTAAATATTTTCAAGTCGTTGTTGACAAGCTTTTTTTTTGTTTTCCATCTGAAAAATAGGCGCAAATTAATTGATGCGCATGCGCCCAATGGAACTACGCTTGCTCATTGCGCGAATCTCGCCTCCACCGACTAACAAGTCAATCCTAAAAACATCGGTGGACACGAGATTGTCGAAGAAATGGTGACTTACCTTGAGATGTATGTAGTTTCAGAGTAGACTTGAGAAAAATCCAGGTACAAAGTGTGAGAGATTAGTTATGAACTGGTGGGGCCGTTTGCCGTTCAATTTCCTCAAGACTGAGAGCATGTAAACCCAAACCGGCGGTACTTGGCAATTCACCACCACGCGCCCTTTCTAAGAGATCAGGTGAAAACCATTGAGCTAATTGATTGGTGGTGGTTTGCGTCAAATCACCATCAGTCATACTACCTCCCCGACTTAGCGGATTATTTCTGTTATCTGCGAACAAAACCCCATCTATAACATCTCCCACTTTACTAGAAAGTCCACTTACTTTGCTGGGCATTATTAAAGAATTGTTGCCAAGCGCCCATCGGCTGCTGGGTCTGTTGCTGCTGCGGCATGGATGGAAGATGGGTCGCGGATTGGGCGACGGCAGGCTGCTGCGCTGATGACTGAGTGACAGGCCTCGCATGTTGCTGGTGTTGAGCACGCAATTGTTGCTGGGTTAGCTGTTGCGGAAATTGCTGGTTAGTGGGATATTGGTTATGATGGGATGGAGCATTTGAACCGTTGTTAGCACCGTGCAGGAATTGATTGGATTGAGTGGACTTGCGTTGTTGTTGTTGCTGCTGCTGCGGCTGCTGTTGCTGGTTGTACAAACGATGTTGCTGCTGTTGGAACAGGAATTGCTCGTTCTGCGTCATCTGTTGCGGAAAAGTCGTGTTCGCCTTCACGATCGGCCGACCAATCGGCTGTTTCATCGAATACTGCTGCGGATTCCATTGGGGCACTTGTTGCGGCACTTTCATCCCGGTTAACGGGCGACCTTGCGGAGTGGCTCGATCGGACAGCAAACCTTTATTCTCTTTCCCTTCGTCCTTGTCGGCGGTCATTTTTCGGAGCACGGACGTTGGCGTGAACGTGAACTGGGTGGGCGATGAGACACTCTTCGATGCTGACTGATTGTTATTGGTGTTCGGACTTTGGCCGCGTTGCATTTCCTGTTTCTTGCGGAAGTTCTCCTGTTGCTCCTCGAGTTTCTTCTTGATCAGCGCACGTTGTAGGATGTTTTGGGTAAGTACGCGCATTTCGCTCGGTGACGGGATCCGTTGGTGCATCGCTAATATAAAGGAACATTAAAGATATTCAAAGCAAACGAGTTTAGTATAAAAAAATGTAGTAGTAATGAGTTCTAGTAATTATGCGGCGTTAACAATACAAGACGATTTATTAAACAAGTTTCCGATTTTTGGATAAACAATACATTTGAATGAACTCACCGGGCACAGTGAGGGTGTTTGGACTTGTGGCCAGTATTGGAGATACACAGTAGGCTGCTTGTAATAAATATTAGGAACAATACTGTTTGAGTAAATGTGTGAATCATTAGATGAGTGAGTGAAAAGGTCATGCTACACCAAAAAATAGAATGAAATGGAAAGCAAAGGTGGACAAGCAAGAAGCAAACGAATGATGAATGTGCGATGATCAACTCACCGTTGGCTTGCAAAGGGGAGACACGCAACTGTTGTTGCGGCTGGTACAAATGATGGGGAGGCACGGGACTGAGTCGCGGACTCGGTCCCAAACCTCCGCCCGCACCGCCTTGCATTTTCAAAATACTGGTTAAAATCTCGCGGTGTCGATGTTGCAGTGCGGGGTTCGACAACTGCTGGTACAAATGTTGCGTGGTTATCGAACCACATTGCAAACCTTGCAAATTCAAAAATGCATTTAATACGCGCTATCGAACAACACCCGGTCACTCACCTTGCAAGATCGCTTTGGCTTCCGGCCGGTTCAACAACTCGCGACTCTGCTGCAATCCAATGTCGAGATTCGGCGATGTTCGCATCGTCGAATGCACACTCGCCGCATTCATCATCTTATTGAACATCTCGATCTTCTGCTGTTGCGCCAAATCGCCCTCAGCCGCCGCCGCATTGTGCAAGTTCGTCAAATTCGGACTGGCACTGCCAATCATTTGTGCTCTGGCTTCGTCTTGTTGCTGAGAATCGTTTAACATCTAAGCAAATTTTAAAATTCGCGTTACATAACATTTACAGATCGCCACTGCTTGCCACTTACCTCCATCAAACTCATGCCCTGCGTTTTCGGCCCGCTCAGACTCTGAATCTACAAACGAAACTCAATACACTCACTCCGTTAAATATTCGTCCACTTACCAATTTATTAAATGCAGCAATGTCCTCGTGTTGCTTATGCTGGTGCTTCGGCGGCAACGCGGAAATATTATCAGCTGGCGCGTTTCGGATCTTCGACTCCAACTCGTCCAGACTCAAAATCTTACCGGCGGGCGGCTTCAAATTATGGCCGGAATGTTCAGCAGTCTTCTTAGCGCCGCCTTGCAGCATACTCATAATGTTGTCCATCTTGAAACCCTGCTGATCGTGCTTGCCCGTATTGGCCGCGGGCGAAATCGGCGCGAAATACGACTCCGAATCGCCTGGAATCGCCACCTTCGTCTCGCCAATATCGTTCAGAATATCCTTGATGATGTGATGGTTCTCCTGGATCGACGAATTGCGCCCATCCATTTTTTGCGGACTTTCCCGCTTGAACCACAAACTCGAACGCGACTTCGCATTGTTGGCATCACCGCCATCGCCATTCTAAACAGCAATTCGTAATGTTTTGTGGTGTAAATGCGACGGCTACTTACCGGCAACAATCCTGGAATGGAATTCGTAAAAAAGTCATCAAACAGGTTCATCTGCTCCCCCCCTTGTTTGCCATCTTCCTTGCCCTTCGGTCCGCGCGGTTGTCCATCCCCCTCGCCATTCCCGACCTGCGGACTCGGCGAAGACTTGGAACCACCAGCACTGCCCTCAGTCGCCCCCTTAAAATCATCATTCTCTTCAGTAAGAGTTTGCGTGTCGCTCTTCTTTTTTACCCATTCTTTGTAACGCTTGACGCGCGACGGTGCCATTTTCTTCTTGGTCGCCGCTTTCTCCGGCTCATCGAATCCACGCAACTCAATCGTATCGTTCTGCGAGATGGGCCCGCTCGAGAACCACTCCGGCTCCTCATCGCGATGATGTCGTCGGTCATTGTACCGGCCCGTGCGTCGCGTGTCCTTCTCCTTCATATCGAAGTTGAAGCTGCGCCGATCCTCGCGCTCGTTGTTGTTGTTATTGTTATTCCGCTGCGGCTGTCCGCCGCGATTGTAACTGAAATCGTTCTCGCCACTGTCCGCCGCCTTTTCGTTGTAATCCCAATCGCGCACGATGCGCCCACTGCCGATACGCCGCGTGCCGGGCTGAATTTCACGCACGGCAATATGCGGCGTTTCCTTCGGCCCGCCACTGGTATTGCCGACCACACTGCCGCCTAGCGGACTATGCGGCCGATTGGTGCGCGTCGTGTCGCGCACCGGCACGAAACAGCCCGAATTGAAGCTGCGCCGTTGCGGGCTCAGCACGATTCCGTCGTTCTCTTTGCGGATGCGTTCGCGTGGGTCGCCAGGACGTCTCTGCAATTAATATGACAATTAAATTAATTCAAATAAGATTGAGGGAATAAATACACGATGGTCAGCAGTATCGCCAGTTCTAGGTCCGTTTTCGGGTGCGGCTTCCGGTTTCTTGCGATCCAGGTTCCACTTGTCGGGGTCAAAAATAGAAAGTGAACTAAAAACAAAAAAATTGCAATGGCGACATCTGGTGGTGGTTTTTGGAAACTTACATTTCAGCGGTATCAAAAAAGTCGGGCTTCTTCTGCGACAGTGGCGCTTCTCGCAATTTGTGCAGTTCCTCGATCGTGTAACGTTTTCGTATTTCGCGGGCGACCAAAATTGCTGGATCGCAAAACTCCGGCATATCGGATACGCTCATGCCTTCAATTTGTTCATCACCTGGAACACAAAAAGCCAACCAACCCGAAATTAAAAACGAATTAGTTGAGCGCAGACACTTACGCCAAGAAACCTTTTTAATTCGCGGTTTCTGAGCACGTTTGCGATTGTTCGGCGTTACGACCGTCGCGATTGAGTTGAAGAAATTTTGGGTGGGCGTTAAGCTGCCTTTAAGCTTTTTCGTACTTTTCGTTTTAGCCATTACAAATCGTTATTATTACCAAAAATATGACAAAACAAATCACAATTTTAAATTGGGACGAAATCGAATGTGAATGTTCACTACTACCACGTGTACAAAAAAGTTACGTCGGGTCGTATGTCGATTTAAACCACACAACAAAGTACAAACAATTACGTATAAATTATAACAACAAATTTAACAAAACGAGATTTTTTTTAAAACACTTAAAACGTTTTTGGTAAATTTTGTCAAAATTCGGGCACGTGCTCTGCACAAAGAGATTCAAAAAAGAACTAGTAAAAATTAGGCGATAAATATATAAATTCGTAGTGAAAAAAAAAACAACAAAAAATATTCCAACAAAGATAAAAAGTTACCAGTCGTTTTTGCATTCCTTACAAACTCACAGCTAAAATGGTAGTCAAACACTTTGCTCAGAATATTGCTCATTGTTAATTAATAATCCATTTAAATATTCGATAAACAACAGAAACAATAAACACCGATCTTCTGTCAGTACGACTATTTTCAAAGTGTCAAATTGCACTGTGAAGTTAGCTACATGCAATTGTCACTAAATTATGAAATTTATTTCCAGATTATATATTGTCTGGAAATTAATTAGAAAAGAAATGTATAATAAATAAATTCATTTGATGAATTCATTGGAATTTGCTAAATTAAAATTTGCAAACAATAAAATGTCATCCATTTTAAAACTAAACCCTTCTCCAAAAAAATATAAATGTTATTAGTTACCATAGCAACCAATTAAATAAATGCAATTTACTGTTTCAAAAGAGAAAAGTATATGAAGCTAACTTCATGTACATATAATTAATTAAAATTAATTGTCTTAGCACTCTGAAGTTACCTTCACACAATCATTGCCAAGATTACAAAAATAATTTCGTGATTAACAATCAAGATAAATTTATCTCTCATAAATAACGAAATTAATTTATTGCACTTTGCTAATTCAAATAACCGTTAAAATTTCCAAACCCGATTTTTCGATTATAATGCCAAAGGAAAAAAAAATGTTGGTAAATACAAATAGGAATTGTTGCACAATAGGATTGTCGAAAATATTTTGGCACTGTCGAAAATTGTAAGAAAAAATAAAATCAGGTCGCAACCGCTGACAAAGAAAAAGGTCGTCGACGACGGTTCGAAATGAAATTGTACGATATTATTGATTAATAATTTTCGCAAAAGATATTTGTGTACGATTGAGGGCTGGAAAACTTACCATTTTTAGACTGCTTGTCATTTAAGTTAATCTTCACCTGCATATCTGAATCTGACGCTTCTGTCACCGACATAGCAGCACCACACAGTTTTTTTTCTTTGGTTACAAAACGTATTTCTTGTTAAGTCCGCTCTATTTATATAATCTAGATGCTAAATTGTACAATAAATAATGAAAACTTGTATAAAAGTAACCTACAATAATATACAACTAAGTTTAATATCACAGTTAGTTTAGATTCGTCAACAAAAAAACTATCGTAACATACGCGTACACATATAAACATGTATATTGAACTCGTTTTGACGTTACTTAATTTCCTTCACTTCTCAATAATCACGATCTTGTTTCTATTAAATATGGACCAAAATATCAACGAAAATCACTTCAAAACTTTGGCGCACTTTAATCAACTATAACACTCCTCTAAATACAATAATAATTAGAATTTTTCCAATTAGCAAAAATATATACCGCCGCCATATGCTTTTCTTCACCTGTTTAACACAGCGACATCTACAACACTCATGGCCTACTAGCACACAAAAACAACTCGAACGGCGCCAAATTCAAAATGGAATAATTAATTTCTAGCAATAAATTTAATTGTTTATTGAAAAAAAATACATAATATAATCAATTACACCAGGGATAATCAGATTTCTTATATGGAGTCAGCGGCAAATCATACATGAACGGAAAAACTGCCGAATTCTTTTGATTGCTATTAATTTCCAAATATTCCTCATCGAAAAATTGCGGCAAAAATAAAACCCCCACTTCATACGATCGAATGTAAACACTGGAATCCTTTTGAACGTTAGCCCCCCAAGCGGATTTCGAAATATTAGCACTAGTCAGCAAGAAGTAGGCCAACTTTTGCAAACAAGGCGAAACGCGACAGTACGATTTAATGTGAGGCATCGCTCTAGTTCTGGTCAAATCATCAGCTTTCCATTGACTAAAAAAAAAATTAGTAAAGCAAAAAAATGCTACATTATAATAACTTACTGTAAATAATCCTGAAGCCATCGCTGCTTCTCATTAGTCGCTTTGGAATACGGCAAGCAACCTCCACTTTCAGCCCCAAAATATCCCGTCATAACATTATCGACTGTCGGGTAAACGAGGCTCAAAGTGGCGTTCGAATTTTGGGGCATTGGACTCTTGCTATGGCTGCTTAAACTGCGAAGTATCGCACTTCGCAGCCAAGCGCTTGGCGTTTTGCCCATCGAGCCCAAGCTGGAAGATTGCGCGATTATGCCCCAGGAGAGCGGGCCTTCGCTTTCGGGCGTTGTTTTGACTGGGAGCTTGCAATAGCGAGATAATAAGTCGCCCACTCGGTGGATGTGGCAGCCTTCTTTGTTCGGGTAGTGTTTGCCAGGAACTGAAGTTATTAGGAATACTCTGGAAAAATTATTTTGTAGTTAATGTTAAATTATGGGGGTTTTAAACGAACTTAACCGCGCTGAAATCGGCTTTTTTAACGTAGTTGATCCATTCTTTAAGGACGTCTAGGTTGTAGTGCTGCAAATATTCAAGTAGACTGCTTTTAAATCCAGTGGGCGATTCGCCCTCGTTCGGTTTGGCCGATTCGGGGAGTTGGGGGCAAGCTGGACTCAACCACAAACTAAAATAAATAAAATTGTAGCTAAATAAAATGACGTTCTTTGCTTACCCTTGGTTGTAATGATTCCAATCCTCGTAATACAAATTCGCGGTTGAAACGACAACGCGTATGGACTTATCGGCGTAAACATAAATGCCGACTTTCCTAAAACAAATCAAATATATCAAGCTGAAATAATCTAAATTAAGTTTGTCTACGAATGATGGCAGCCGAAAGCATCCTTCATCTTCACAAAGTGGCAAACTACATGTGGACAGAATCGCTTGATGTAATCTTCCATTTTCGGGAACTCGTCGCTGCATACCAGCGTCAACGGGCTTTTCTCCAATTTCCGTTTCTCGTATTGTTCCAATAACCAACTCACATCGATCATAAAATTGATCTGTAAAGAGCGTTCTAACTTACCCAAACTTGGACAAATTAAATCTGTGAAAGTAACGGCGTTACGTTGTTTCAATGTGTCCGGAGACTTCGGAATGGTAGTGTAGAATAAATTGTATGGCGCGCATTTCTGCAATTTTTCCATCATTGTTCCAGCGGGCCAAGCTTTTGCGGTTTTTTGCGTAAAGCTACTCGAAGGTGCATTGATTTTGGAGTCAATGTTAGGCATACTTTTAAACTCAATGTTAGGCATATTTCTAGGCGCCTGTTTCGGCTGCATTGCAGCGGGTTGCACGCTTTTCAACACCGCTAATTGTTCGAGGTACATGGATTTAGGTTGTGGTAAGTCATCGGGAATATGCAAGTTGTCGCCTTGTTCTTGAAATTCGCGCACTAAAGTTTGAAGTATATGGGTAAATTGTTAATTAGTTTGGCTATATTTACAGTGAACATGTTCGTATTGCTTGAAATGGTGCGGATTTCGGCGATAACATGTTTTGCCGTGCGGACATTCATCGAGTTTTCGTTTTTTCACTGCCAACAACGAGTCTTTGGATTCAATGTTAAACTTATGTAATTTGCTTTATTGTGTTTTAATCTACCTGTTTCGTCCAGTTTCCTCTTTGCTGCATCCATAGTTTTTCTGGAAATTGAGATTCAAAAGCACTAACAATAATTTCGAGGTTATGTTATTAGACTGACAGCTAGATCACAGTTGCTAGATTTAAAACAGTGATATTTTGTTGGTCACACTGTGAGAACCAATAAAACACGAATTTTGAATTTAAATATTAAAAATCGGGAAAATTTGAATTCAAATTTAAAACTCCAGCTTTTCATATATTTATCATATTTATTTCAAATATAATGCATTCTTTTTCTTCAATCACAGTCAGAGCACTATTTTAATCACCTATCAACAAACATGTTCAATAAACTATACAAGATTTGGTCATGTATATTTTTTCAATTTAACAACCACGTTTAATAATTTAGATCTATAAATAAATATCTATACTTTGTACTGGCTAGCCTCAATTTGCTGCGAATTTCGCAAATTCGCACTGGAAATTTCGTTCGATTCAATCCACTTCTGTAATTCCAGACTCATTTCTGGTTTCTCCTTTTTTGTCTTGGCTATTTCTATATCACTATTACTCGCAATTTCCATCATAAGTTCATTGATTACTTCATCAATGCTACAATTTGTGATGCGAGTTTTGCACAAAACGATGGCATTTATGAAATTGTCCGCGGTAGTTAAAAAGCGATGTTCCATGTAGATGTTCTTCTGATCCCAGTATATTATCTGCAAAAGAAATTATTTTTAAATTTGTTGCAATAAATTATAAAGTATTATTGATCATCAATAATAAAACAGTAGCAATAAATAACTAATATTTTTTTATCGTTAATAAGTTTGTTTATTACAATTAGAAAGAAACCTTAGTTGCATAAAAAGCTAAAAATAATTAACGACGTCAATTTTAATTACCGGATGAAAATTGATAGAGGGGAGTTTTCCATTGATCAATCAGTGCAAAAAGTGCAATACAAAATTTATATAGGAACTCGCAAATAAAATTGTGCAAAATTCTTCTAAATAAAATTGAATACGAAATAAATATTATATATTATAAAACGCTATATTATTAATAAATAATTAATGATCAGTGCGCACTAATTACGTGACCATTGGAAAGCGCTATAAAAACATGGCACCCCCTCCCATCCAATTGGCCACAAATGGCAGATTCAAATTCCGCCATATTTAAAAATGTCGGAAAAGCCGTAAAATTCGAAATAAATACCTTTGTGCTTATAACATATCTGGAAAACAGCTTAATAAATCGCCGATATCTGATTGTCGTAGCGCCCACAACCAAATCGCCACCCTTATCACAAATTTTGCGATACAGCCCCGTGCGCTGATAGAAATCGATTTTCGCAAAATCCAGCTCCCTTATGAAACGGGCATTGTTCATGTGCGTCAACAAATTATCAATATCAGTTGTCAAACACAAACCTGGAAACCGAATTTTAATTTGATTTAAATACTAGAGCGAAAATTTGCAAACCTGTCACTCGGGTTTCGTCTAGAATATGCACTTTCTTCTTGCATATTTTCGCAGATAGGACACAAAAGCACGATCGAATGAAATAGTGCAATTCGAGAATTGCATAGAAAAATAGCAGAACTGCCAGAATGGCAGCGACAGCATACCAAATCATTCTAAGCTAAATTATGGCACTTTTTTGAATTGATTTCTCGTTTGTCTACGGTTTCATTGCGTTTTCTATAAATGTGCGCTTTATTGATTGCACTTGTTTTTAATTAATTAAACTAAACGTGTCGCAAAGCCACACAAAACGAAATGCTGACTAGTCAACTTGACTTGCACATATTTATTACACATTTTAATTTTCGCAGATATTTTCCTGTTGACCAAAATGAGCGTAATGGAAAGATCGATGGATTAGATGGATGCAGGCGCAAGACTGAAGCAAAAGCGCGCTGCGTTTACAAAATATAACGCAAACCAGTTGATAAATTCATTTTTATTTTGAAATTGCCAATCGATGTGAAAGTTTTAATGCGAATTGGTTAAAGTTTAAGTTTGACTCAGATTTTTCGTTGGAACTTTTTAGACTTTACTTAATAAGACCTTGCCAGTTTCAATTTCAAGTATGAGGTGTAATAAGGAAAGAATTGTGTAATTGTTACCAAAATAAAATATGCATTATTCATCGTTTTATTATAGTGCGAATGAAATAATTGGAAACAATTACGTGGAAGATTTTTAATTTTTAGAAAACATCGCAATAGTTTTATGATCGCAATTTAATTAGCAAGTTAAATTATTTATGTAATTTGCCGGATCTGACAGTTACCTGACACATGTGCTAGTGTCATGACATAGTGAGGTTAGATTAACCATAAATATCTAGTTTTTAAAAATTCTTAACATTTATTTTCGAGTTTAGTTTATTAAAATACTCGACTAATATCTAACTTCTTTCTATGAATTTGTTTATAACAAATTTTAAACGCAGTAAAAACAAAATAAACAATGTAGAATGAATTTGTATTAGGAGCACAGCTTATGTAAAGAAGTTTACTCGTTTGTGTGCAATACTTATCAGAATGCGGCATTTCTGAAAATATGTTTCAAACTTTCACTAGTCCTTGTTATTTAATATAATTTATTGTTAAAAAATGTATCGTGACAAATTAATTGAAGATGCAACCATCTAAACAAAATATTGTATTGTTGGTTGCCTACATATATATTTTTTATTATATTTTGAGATTTTATTTGATAATTAGTTAATAAATAACTAATTGTATTATATGGTATTTTATTATAAGCAGAAAATTTAATTTAATTATTGAGTAAGAAATAGTGTTTCCACTTCTTCGGTTTCGTTTTAATTATCGAACTTTTTGTTCCTTTGACTAAGAATTGAAGTAAACATTATTAGAACTAAATACAAAATATCGCAAATACTTTAATTATATGCATAGTTAATTATTTCAGATATTAGTAATTAAGACTTGAAACTTTCTTTAGTGTTTTTTTTAGCTTCAAATGCACTTTAATTAACTGACTACATATAAAATAAAAATATTGCTATTTGACTTGTATAAATATAATTGGCAGTAAACATTGCAAGTTGCAAATAATTAAATAAATAAACGTATTTTAATTTGTTTAAACAAATTGCATTTTGTTGCAACAAAACAAAATAAACAATTTACTGTGATTTAATATTAGGAGTACAGAAACTACAATAGGTTATAAAATAGTCGAGATTAACGAACTTTCACTAGCACTATACCGTTTTTGTGATAAAGCAAAATTGATAAATAAAAACATCGACACTTTTAGTGATATGCAAGAGTGTTTGCAGTCTTGCACACTTTTTGCCTAACCCTCAAACATCTTAAGCAACATTTCTTAAGGATTTGCAACAAAAGTCTACATAATCAAAAATCTTACCATATTCGAAACCAAAATTGCACTCAAACGAAACACTATTTTGAATTTAAAACGCACTAATTACCTTCTCCACTTTCTTTCTTTTCTTTTTTTAATTAAGTTTGCAGCTAACTTCACATTCCTTCGCCCTCCCGACAAATGGCGGAAATGACAACTAACAGCTGACAACAAGTTCAAAGTAAATCTAACCTAACAAAGTTTCTCGCTTTTTTTTGTGTGTGTGAACGAAATTTGTGTGAAAATGTCCGATTCCGAACAACAAAACTACTCAAGAGACACCAGAGAGTCGTGCAAGTATGGTATTAAATGCTACCAGAAGAACCCGGCGCATCTCGAAAAGTTCAAACACCCGCCACACACAGTAAGACATCTCCAATTGAATTGCGTAGTATTAACGTTGATGTTACAGAAAGACGAGCAGGGAAACCACCAGGCAGCCAAACGAATGAAAATAACACCGGAGTACGTGGAATTCGCGGGAAAAATGGCGAAAGTTCTCGCTCCCGCATCCGATTCGGAACCCGAACCCGAAGAAAACCCGTCGCAAGGGGAAAGCATTCCCGAAACCATTTACTCCGACGAAGAGGAATTCAACAAAGTTGTTGAAAACAACAGCGAAGTCATCCAAAAGCTCGTAGAAGACGCCGATGTACCAAAAGACATTGTCGAGCCTTTAGATAAGAAACAGTTCATTCGGGATAAATTCCTGGTGGAAATGCCGAAAGATTTCTTCACTTTCTGGCAATTCGCCGAAGAACTAAACGCCGACAACCCGCTGGACGCTTTTAAAGACGTCGGCTTGCGATTGGTTGGGCCGTACGATGTTTTGGCCGGAAAATTCACAAAAACTTCTCAAATCTCAGATGAGTGTTATTTAACTCATTGGCGCTATTTTCACGATGTACCTGAATTTCAAACCGTTCTAAAAGGCGATGATAAGACTGGCTTTCATATCGGATATTTTCGAGACGATCCGAATGAGTTGCCGAGCTTGTTGGCGAGCAATTGCGCTAATCGCGATGGATTGTTTACAATGAACGGCGATAACATTTTTGCAGCTTTCAAGTAAGGGCAGAAAAAAATATTTGTATAATTTATTTTTCAAAAAAATATTTTAGTATTTATCTGGAAGATTTAAAAAAGACGGGCGACCCTTTCAAGAAGCTCCACATCACACGTTTTCAAAACGCGACCAAAGCTAAAGCGCAGACGCTCAAGTTGAATTTGGCGCGTAAAACCGACAAAATTATTGCAAGAGAGAAGAAAATAGTTTGTCGAAGTTTCAATAAAATTGGACTGATTGTGCCATATAATAAAAAGTAAGCTAAATTAAATTTGTATTGTCTCGTAATTAATAACACTATGTTTTAGGAGCCAGTTGGGTTACCGTGAATTAACCATGGATAATAAAGCGCTCGCCAATTTGCTGAACAAATTGCAGAAGGCCTTACCCGAACAAAAGCCGAAGCTTTTGGCTGATTTGCAACCAGTATTAACTTATGCAAGCATAGCTGCAGATGAGTGCGATTTTGGAACGGGCATTGAGCTCGGCTGGAATATCATTTGCCATGGTATCGAAATTTTGGACACAACTGCGCTTGGATTTTTGACGTCGTCCTATCGGCTGTTAAATCGCGAGGCGTTCGCTAAAATTGCAGAGGCGCATTTGAAGAATCGAAAGAAAGGCTGCTTCTTAAGTGTACTGTAAAAGTGAAATTATTGTCTATTTATTACTGTTTTTATAATAAAATTGAATTACTAATTTATATTGATAGAATGGAATAAAATTTTGAATGTAAAATAGTAGAGTATGGAAAATGGAATTCTTTCAATTTTAATAAATTTTTGAAAAGTTATTAGTTATATTTATTATTTAAATAACAAAATAAAAAAAAATCAAATTTAATTTTTTGAATTTACAAACACTATTGCGCCATCTAGTTTCTAGTAGCTCAACGTCAGACAATCACAAAACCGCAATGCTAAAATTTCCAGTAGTTCAAATGCCCTTTTCAAGGTGACAGCTGTCAAGCAAGTGTCAAAACAAAAATGTTTGTATTGTTAAAAATTAAATAATTGTGCAATAATTTAGTATAATGGGGAGCGAAAAGGTACAGTAAATTACAGCAATTACTAAAACAAACTTAATATTTGTCTATTGCAGTTGCTCTTCAGATTAGAGCAGCCCCACGGAACCGGCGACATTTATGTCGCTTGGCAAAAAGGATCGGGAATGTATCTAGCAACCACTGGCGTAGACTCAATAGTAAACATATTCGATCGTTACGGCGAAATACAAGAACGAATAAGACTACCCAAGTAAACCACTACCCTTAACCCTTTAAACAAACACTAACAATGCGCGTTTCAGTTTGTGCACCGGATTCGGTTGGGACATCGACGGCGACCTACTGGCCATAATATGCCAATCATCTCAATTAATCCTATGGGACGCCAACAACGTGCAAAAAACCGCGATAGAAATCGGTTTGAAAGACAACGCATCTTGCTTGATTTGGGCGAAAACCGGGCCGATTTTAGCCATCGGCACTGCAAAGGGCAATGTTTCGATCTACAATCACAGCACGTCGAAACGCACGCCTATTATCGGCAAACATACCAAGAAAATTATCTGCGGCGCTTGGAATTGCGATAATATTCTCGCATTAGGGTCGGAAGATAAAAGCATTTCCGTTAGTAATATAGATGGGGACACTTTGCGGGTGGTTAGCGTTCGCGCCGAACCTTCCGATGTGCAGTTTTCGGAGATGAAGCTGGATGAGCGCGTTTCGGGCGAGAATACAGTGAGTTTGATTTTAATTTAAGTGTGTTAGATTATTTATTTATTGTTTGTAGATAAGTATGGTCGTTGGAAAGCGTACTTTATATTTGTACAATTTATTGGACCCGGATAATCCGATCGAATTGGCTTTCCAGCAACATTACGGTGCAATAGTGACGTACAAATGGTTTGGTGATGGTTATATTTTATTAGGCTTCACTGCTGGCTATTTTATTGCGATTTCGACGCATATTAAGGAAGTTGGGCAAGAATTATTTCAAATTCGCAATCACAAAAATACTTTGACGGATATTACTATTTGCACTACTATTGGGAAAGCGGCATCTTGCGGCGATAACAAGTAATTAATAATTTAGCAAAACTAGTGTATATTTGGTTGCATACGTTAAAATATTTTCTAGCGTTAAAATCCACGATTTAGCCAACTTGCAAGAAACTTCAAGCGTTTTGAGCTTGCCTCAAGAATCAGGCTTGGAACGAATCGCGTGGAGCTCCGATGGACAATTATTATCAGTTTGCACGAAAGCGGGATCGCTCAATGTCTACGTCGCCAATATGGCAGTTTTGAATTCGGTTTGTGCGCCCAGAATCGCACTTTTATCCAGTTTGACGGAAATTAGCTTGTACAACTATTCATCCGATAAAGTAACTAACTTAAAATTAATTTATAAATTTCTTACCTTAAAATTATTTTTTAGAGCAAATTCAAACCAATTCCTATCACGCTGGACGTGGAACCCAGTTTCATCGCTGTCGGACAGTACCATGTCGCCGCAGGAATGAATAACAACATTTGGTTTTACGATCTGACGCGTCCGCAACCTGGAAATGAAGATGCGCCTTTAAAGTTGAAGGATCGGCAGTATTTGGGTAGTGTTACGAGTGTTCGGCTGAATCCGGAATACGCTTCGGTACTTTTCGAAGGCAAACTGCAACTTCACATGGTACGCACAATTTTTAAATAATTTACTTGTGTGTTACTTTATATTTCTACTAGATTGAACAACCTGAAGTTTGCCACGAAGACCGCGAAACCATCATGTTCCCGAACGGGAATTCCGAGAATGAAATCATAACGTGCCATGCTTTAACGACGGATTTCCTGATTTATGGTACCGATAGTGGTCGCATTGTGTATTTCCATGTGGAGGAATGGGCGAAAGCGATCGATTTTAAGCATTCGGTCAGTGTTAGCGACATCTATGCGGATCCAGCTGGTACTAGGATTGTGTTTTTGGATGTTAAAGGACATGGATTTGTGTTTAACGCTGTAATTAATGAAGCGGTGAATATACCGGATTTGCCGAACAAAGTCAGTGGCGTTACATGGGACAGCAATATTGCGGATAGGAATATTTTTATTGTCTACGACGAACAGGAAATATTTACTTACATTTATGTCAAGATCTCCATTAATGGTGAGTTTCTTTTATTTAGTTGATTTTAATTTTTTGTTGTAAAGTTTGCTGTGATTTATGACACGAAAAAGTGAAAAGTCAAAAATGTACAATGTAAATCAGGCTTTGTGGTTTCCAAACGGACCACTAGATGGCAATGTCATAAATCTGTCAGCTTTAAGCTGCGTTTCCATCACTATTTTAGAAAATGGGTATGCAACCAAACATACACAATTTACGCCTTTTTTGCATTTACGGCTGTAATAACTAATTAGTATTAATTTAGGCCCCATGGTGCAAAAAGTGGGCCAAACCTCGTTGGTTTCCAAACAAATACCACTTTTAATGTACGCTGGTGAAGTAATGTCGGCCACTTCCGGTGGCCAAATAACCACCCTTACTCTAACAACGCACGATTCGTTACAAATTGGAATCAACGAACGCGATCAGACGGTCTTAGAGACGAATTTCAAAAAGCAAATTGCCTTGCACAGGTTTTTATTTTGCCCTAATAATATTTTAGTAAAATAAATTCACTGTGGCTATTTTAGATTCAATGCCGCTTGGACTACAAGCAAAACGCTGCACTCGAAAAATTGTCTAAAACTCCTAGCGGAGAAGACGCTGGAAAATCTGGAAATTGAAACAGCGATTCCCGTTTATCGGGAATTGGACGATGTGTCGATGGTTTGGTCGCTGGAAAATTTGCGGTTCATTGAGGATATTAAATTATTGAGCGGGTACATTAATATGTATCTGAAAGAGTTTGATAAAGCGCAGCAGTGGTTTTTAAACTCGTCCTATCCGGTGGCTGCGTTGGAAATGCGACGCGACTTACTACAATGGGACCAAGCTTTACAATTGGCCAAGAAGATGGCGCCAGAGCAAATCGCTATGATTTCGCGGGAATATGCGCAACAGTTGGAATTCACGTAAGTTAATTTGTTTTACTATTTTGTAGAATAGAAGGCAGGAAACAATTAACATCACATTGAGCTCTGACAGATTATTTCAGAAGATTGTTAACTGGCATGTGTCTAGTGAGCCGTTGTTATCGGATCACAGATACATTGTCTTTAAAACTGCCTGCAGGCACCACTGTACCACCTCTTCCACTCCTGTCTGGCTCTGGGCTACATATCGGTGGCCTGGAGAACGACAAGAGTAATCTTCATTCCCAAAGCAGGCCGTACCAGTTACGACCAAGCAAAGGATTTCCGACCTATCAGCCTGACATCTTTCGTACTAAAAACATTGTAGAGACTGGTAGATAGGTTCATTAGAGATGGGGCACTTGTAAGACAACCCTTACACACCCAACAACATGCATATCAATCGGGACGCTCGGTAGACACAGCACTTCACTGTCTTGTGCAAAGTGCAAAAACAAGCACTGCTCTGTTTAACCGGAGCTCTGCGTACCACTCCCACGGCATCACTGGGAGCGCTCATAGGACTCATGCCCCAAGTTGCGCTAGGTGCTTTGGGTTCGTACCAAAGCAACTCGGTGCTCCTCCAGGACTGCATAAAAGCCCTGGGGAGACTGTGTGAACAAAACCGGGTTCGCATTCTGTGGATTCCTAAGCAGGTTGACATTCCAGGCATGTCCAATGCCAGCCTGCTAGCTGACAAAGGTTACAAATCAGAGCTGATTGGACCTGAACCAACATGTGGCATTACCCCAAACACGGTTAAAACCGAAATAGGGCGATGCTTTGAAACAAAATTCAGCCAACACTGGGAAAACCTAGATGGTCTGCGGCAGAGCAAACTCTTCATAGATGTGCCCTCGAATAACAGATCACAGGCACTATTGGCACTGAACAAACAGCAGCTACGAAGTGTCCATCTATTGGCAAAATTATAAACTAAGTTTGACAATTTTGTGAGAGCGCCATCTATTGTTATTTTAGTGCGACAAAAGCGCCATCTATTATTATATTTGTTAATTTAATTTTTGAATTTATAATTTTCAGCGGAAATTACACGGAAGCGTTGCGCCACTACGAAAAAGGCCTCCAAGAAAACTTGAGCGACGAGCACACCTTCATCTGTAAAGCAGGAATCGCAAGATCGACGCTTTTCTGCGGGAATTACCGACACGGTATGAGCATAGCGATCGAGCTGGATAATAAGCAACTACTCAAAGAAAGCGCCGACATCCTCGACAAGAAGAAGCAACTACTCGAAGCCGCGCAACTGTACGAAAAGTGCCAGTTTTACGATCGCGCCGCTTCGAATTACATCAAACTGAAGAACTGGTCGAAAATCGGAGACATTCTCGCGAACGTCTCGTCGAATAAGATCCACTTGCAGTATGCGAAAGCGAAGGAGAACGATGGCAACTTTAGTGAAGCGGTGCAAGCGTATGAGAGGGCGAAGGATTTCGATTCGGTGATTCGGCTGCATTTAGAGCATTTGAACAATCCGGAAATCGCGGTCGAATTGGTCCAGGAGACGAAGAGCATTGAGGGGGCGAAGTTGGTGGCTAAGTTTTTCCAAAGTTTGAACGATAGCGCGTCGGCGATAAAGTTCCTCGTGCTCTCGAAATGCATGGACGAGGCGTTCGAGCTCGCGCGCAAAAACGGCAAAATGCCCCTCTACGGCGAGATCCTCATCGATTCCTTTACCGCGGACGAGGTGAAAGCGCAAGACTTTGCAAGTGTGGCCTTGCATTTCGAGAACGAGCGCAACAGTCTGCTGGCCGGTAAATATTGGTTCCATGCGCGCCAATACAACAAAGCGATGAAGCACTTGCTCAAAGCCGCAAAGTCCAATGCGAAGGAGAACGAAGCGATTACGATAGCGATCGATGTAGTGGCTTCGTCGCAAGACGACAATTTGGCGGCGATTTTGATTGAGTTTTTGCTGGGGGAGTCGGATGGATTGCCGAAGGATCCGAAGTATTTGTTTCGGTTGTATATGGCGAAGAAGCAGTTCAGGGAAGCGTCGAAGTCGGCGTTGATTATCGCGAACGAGGAGCAAATTAATGGGAATTATCGCAACGCGCACGATGTTTTATTTGCGATGTACCAGGAGTTGAAGCAGAATGGAATTAAAATTCCGTATGAGATGCATGCGAATTTAATGCTGTTGCATAGTTATATTTTGGTGCGGCTGCACGTGCGACGTGGCGACCATTTGAAGGGCGCGCGGATGCTTATAAGGGTTGCGAACAATATTTCCAAGTTTCCGTCACGTAAATATAACTCGATTATGTGGGGAATATTTTATTGTAAAGTTTTTGTAGATGTGGTGCCCATTCTGACGTCCACGGTGATAGAGTGCCATCGAGCGGGGTTGCGACATGCTTCGTTTAAGTACGCGACGATGCTGATGAATCCGGAGTATCGCAAACATATCGACGTGAAGTATGCGAAGAAGATTGAAGCGGTGGTGCGAAAGCCGCCGAAGAATGGGAAGGATGGCGAGGCGGCGGGGGATCCGGTGGAGCCGTTGAGTGCTTGTCCGTTTTGCGAGAATTTGTTGCCGGAGACTGAGGTTTTGTGTGGCAGTTGCAAGAATCATATTCCGTTTTGTATTGTTACGGTAGGATTTTTTGTTGTGGGGTTGTTTTTCTATTGATGGGGGTTTTTTGTAGGGGCGGCATATTTTGAATAGCGACGCGACTGTTTGTCCGGAGTGCGATTTTCCGGCGTTGAGGGACGAATTTATACAGTGAGTATTTTTTTTTATTTTTTAAATCGATAAATTACGAATTTTAAATTTTCCCGCCAAAATTAAATTGATGGATTTTTTCAATTTTTTGAAGGAATTAATGTTGAATTTATATTTTTAGTTCAATATAAAGTATAATTAAATGATTTTTGAAAAAAATGTCCCATTTTTTTGATAAAAAAAATATTTTTTCAAATTTAAATTTAATTTTTCTGCGAATAATTCTTTGTTATTATATTTAATGGTTTTGTTTTGATAAAGGATATTGGATAGTGAAGACTCTTGTCCGATGTGCTCGGAGAAAATCGACTCGAGAAGATTAATGAAAATTGACGATTTGAAGCCCTATTTAAATATAGAATAGATTTATTGTTGTTATTTTGTTAAATGTTATTTATTTGTGTTGTGTTAATAGATCTCAATATTATAAGACTTTAGAAACAAATCCGTCCTTTGCAACAACAATGTACAATCAATAAAAATATTAGAAAAAAATTAGTTGCATTTATTTACCTCACAAAGTAGGCGTAAAAATAAAACAAAATATTCATTGTCAATATTGAGCAAAATGAATACTGACGAAGTGAATAAGAACCGAATCGGTCGAGGCTATTATAGCGAATTAGTGAGCGATTTGAACTATAAAGACAATTTGCGCAAAAATAGCGTATCAAATCAGCAAAAGACCAAATTAATTTGGCAAATCAAAACCGAAAAACATAGTCCGGTTTTGCAAAAATTGGTCGAATGCAAGAAGAATTTTATATTGGAGCCGGCGGAGCGATGGATGACTTTCGACGAGGACAAAACAATTGTAAGGTCGCTAATTTAATTAATTTTGCAAATAAAAATAAATAATTCAAGAGCTTTCCCGTCGAAACTTTCAAACCGAAAGTCCAACTCCAATTGGAAGTCGAGCCCAAAACTTTACCGCGAAATGTTGCGGTCGAAAGGCGCCGAAGAGAATTCCAAGTAATTTTTTTTCTTCTTTAAATAACAAATTTAACAAATTCCTTTAGCGCCAAAGCATCAAACTGCTCCTCAACGAACTCGGAGTCGAATACAAAGAACTCCTCCCAATGCGCGTGTTGGTCCAAAACATCAAAACCAAACTGGAGCGCTTCGGCTTGCACTCCTGGATGCGCTTTCTCCCCTTAGAAATCTTCGACAACGAAGAATACGACATCCGCACCGCCGCCAACTGGCTGGAACTCGGCACTGTCGATGGCGTGTTCAACCCGCTCCCCGCGCAAGCGTTCCTCCCCGTCGAAAAATATCGCCCGTCCATATTGGGCGATCGCGTGGACTTGAACGACTTGTACGAATGGGTCAATGTGGCTGTCACGGATTACGACGAAAGCAACAATAATTGGACGGTGGTCACGATGGATGGCCATCGCGAGATCTACAAGATACCGCGGATCTATATCATGTTCAAAGCGGAAGATCCGGTTATGTTTGCGCGGCGCATTAAGGATGCGCGCGATCAGCGCTTGGAAACGGAAGCGATTATCCGGTAGGTGAAGAAAGTTAATTGAGGGTTTTGATGAACGGATTTTTCTAGGTACGAATTTTTCCTCGATTGCATGCTGTTGACTGGAACCGAGTCGATGGAAAGCTCAATGCAAGATATCATGCATAAATTAGCGACGCGCGATAACGCGTTCAAAATCCGCACGCCCGACTTCTACCAACTCGTAAACTCCCCACACGTTCAAATATATTTCATAATTTTCCCCTCGTAGATAAAAGAAGAGGTGAAGTTAAACCATCGCCGCACGTTGGGCCAAACGAACTTCCGGCGAATTTTGTTGACCAACAGCGAGTTGACGAACATCCTCGCGATCGCCAGACCCTACACTTCAAAGCAAATTCAAAGTAAACTTAACTTAATTAATTATTTAGTATTTATTTTGCTGTTGCAGGAAAAATTGATACGGGAATGGAGAATTTCGCGAAAATGCGCGACTATTTTCGCTGGTACAACATTTTCACCATTCCGGAGACGTATCGCGCGATGGCTCGCGTAGTCCGGGAATGTCTTCGCATTGCGAATAAGAATTTGTTCACGTCGAGCTTCGGCTCGAAATATGTGAGCCTGGACGAATTCGATGGCATTCAGTCGCAAGTCACAACTGCCGTAATTAATTAGCTAATTTATTTCAAGAATTTAATGCGCGTTTTGTAGTTGATCAAACATTTGAAAGGGCCGTTTTTGGAGACGCTCGTGTTCAACATTCGCATGTGTTTGGGCGATATTGGAAAAGGATGGTTCGATTTGAATGAGCGACATTATGAAATTTACGAGGTTTCCAAATTGAAGCGCTTGATGGAATTGATTAAGTTTCGCATGCAGGTTTTAAATAATTTATTTCGCGCTGTAATCGCGTTAATCGAATTTAATTAGCATATGTTGCGCATATTGGTGGAGAACTCGATGCAATTGTTTATTAATATGGTGGAGACTCCGTGTTTGCCGTGTCTTGAGACGCAAGACGATTATGAATGGGGTGACGATTTTATTGAGAGTCCTTTTACGTCTAGAGTTTTCCCATTATTCACTCTGGAATTGAAGATGAATTTTAATGGCGCTTATTACTCGACGCCGCCGGAACAGTTTGAAGTAAGTGGACAATTTGTAATTTTGAAACTTAACGGGTGCTAGACATGTTGGAGTTAATTGTCGAGTGTTTGCGCGACACGTAAAAGTTTATTTGGAAAACAGCAAATTTAATTTCGAAATTAGAAGTTAATTTGAATTCCTAGACTATAAAAGCGCGAAAAAATTATTTGAAAATATTTTTAGGTTAACTAGTTATGGAGGGTTGCGCACAAGTATGCGCGCGCATGTCATTTATTCGTTCTTCGTTTCAAAATTTAATTAGTGGCCATTTTTATGGACACTTAAGTAATTAAATAGTTGCTATAAATCTCGAAAATAATTGATTTAATAGAATCGTTTTGTAATCATTCCCCTTTCAACTAATTAATGTTTCTTTCAATTCGCATATAATAGCCTCCGAGTTTGATTCACTTTAATCAATTCCAATTAACTGTGATGATGGATGATTCAATACCTCTTGATGTATTTTCTGATTCCTTTCACAACTTTGCTTTATAAATTGTTAGAGCAAAAAAAAGTGCTGTTTTTGTATCTCACTCAACTTTTAATCAAAAGGAAAAATACGCGCGTAACGCTATATCAAATGGACGTTTTTGTTTTCGTCTTAATTATCCAAAGGCTTCTATTAAGCCAACGGCAATTTATGAATATGCAACACGAGCAACATATAACAACCTAAAATGCAATTATGCAAATTTAATTTCCAGATTGTTTTGTTGCGCTTATTCAATGATGCGATTAAACAAACGCATCAAATTAAGCAAGTGCACCCATTGCTCTTAAGCAATCTCCGGTTCCCGAATGACTTATGTTTGTCGTCTGTCGGTTTATTGTCGGAAGAAGTGTGCTCTGTACGAAATCGTCTACTAATTGCTTATCAAAAAGCTCTGATTCCATTGAATGCGTATGCACAGGCTTTTCAAATACATTTGGAGCTGTTTACGATGGATCTGGATCAATATGTTCAGTGAGTATTGATAGCGAAATAACGAACGTAAGAAAATAGGCACAAAGCAATAATATTAATAGCGAAAACAAAAATGTAAAGCGCACAATTTTGTGCCAATTTTTCTCTCTCGCCCAGAAATTTCGACGAGCACCAACACTCAGCGGCCGAAGTCAAGGAAGAAATTGCGTACCAATTAAAAATGCGATTAAACCTGGAATCGACATTGCCCAACATAATTTTCATTGGTCCCTTTCACGTGAGCATCGAACATTTGCGTAAGTTTCTGGTAGCTAAGCGTCAGGAATTGTATGCGAAACTCTTGGACATGTTTGCCAAACGGATGAAAGCCGCCGTCGAAGATGTAATTGCTTTAATTTAATCCGGGTATTTAATTGACGTCCGATTACTTGTAGGTATTACAGGCGTATAAAATTATCATGATTAAGTTGGGCGAAAAGGCCACATCGATCGAGCAGATTTTCGATATTCGCGATTGGATGGAAACGATTCCGATGCTTGTCAAGATGCAAGAGGATTTGGTTAAGCGATATGTTTTGGTATGTAGGCGCAATTTAATGAAACCCGTAAATTATAGTTGATTAGGTGTATTGTGTGGGTGCGAAAAATGTGTGGCGCGAGTTGTTAGAGTAGAAGTTTGTTAATAATAATTCCATTGTATGTTAAAACTTTTGACAAGTTTTTCATTTCAATTAACATTTAATTAGCCATGTCAACGCCAAGTAAATGTGGAATTAATTACTACTAGAAAATTCGAGGCACTTCTTGCGCACCGAACTTTTCTCAAAGAGTCGCGTTTGATTTAATTATTTACTACTACTTTAATATATTGGTAAATAGTGCGAAATAATTTTTTTCGCATAGTTAGAAGCCTATTTTACCACAATAAAAATAAAAGTTTGAAATATTTTGACGGGAAGTTAACGAAAAATAATTTTGAAGTTGTGCGAAATTTTGGTGGATGCGCCAGTATACAACATATTTTCAGCCCAAACAAATTTATTGCGCTAAATAAATTAATTTACATTATCCTACAGGAGTACGAAGTGCTGGACTATTTCTGGTACTCCTTGCCGCAAGAAGATTTTGAAAACAAATGGAACGCAATCGCGTGGCCCCACAAAATCCAACAACAAACCGTAGCGACGGATTTATTCCTGAAAGAAGAAGAGGAAGGCTTTTTGAAATTACAGATGAAGGACGAGCTGGCCTTGCAGGATCGCATCGATTCGCTTACAGGACATGTAGTGGCTATGTCGGCGCTGAAGGATTTTATGAAAGTATAATCGTAGTTTTAAATAAATATTTTTTTTGACGTGTTTTTCGAAATAGACACACGATATTGCGGTGGATATGCGTAAAGTATGGAAATCGATGAAAGAGGCACAAGAAGAAGGACAATTGTTGAATCAGCGGCAAAAGTTGTTTGGGATGCCCGTTGTGCCGTTTGACACGTTAACGAAGTTGATTAAGGAGTTTGAGCCGTATAAGAATTTGTGGATAACGGCATCAGGTATTTTTAAAAAATAATTGGAACTTAATTTGTGCGTTAAATTATTTTTAAAAAAATAATTTGAAAAAGCGCGCGAAGCGCGTATTTTCAAACCGCGCTAATTTTTGTGCTAATTGACACAAAAAAAATGGTCTAACCGAATTTTCCGATAGCACCATAACGTATTTCGTTGTCACCAACAAAATTACAATTTATTTATTTACCAATTGATCAAAATTAATTTTTTTTCTGCTCGATCGCACATTAAACGCTCGCCGATTAAACGTTTTTTCTAGATTGGTTGAGATCACACGAAATTTGGATGGACAATCCACTAGTAAACATTGATGGCGATTCGATTGAACGAACTGTGAATGAAATGTACAAAATGATGGTGAAACTAATTCGAGTGTTTGCGGATATCGAAGCGGTGCAACGTGTTGCAATCGAAGTTCGCAATCAGATTGAAGCATTCCGGCCCTTAATTCCTTTGATCCAAAGTTTAAGGAGTCCGGGAATGAAGGCCAGACATTGGGAACAGTTTCGGAAACAGACAGGTATTTTATGCGCTAATTAAATGGCACTGAATTTAATTGTGTAATAAGGGATGAAAATTGATATGGGGCCGACGTTAACGTTTAACGATTGCATTTATATTGGAATTGAACACGTTGCGGATCAGATTATTAAATTGTCTGAAAGTGCCGGTAAAGAGTTTGGAATTGAACAGATTATGACCAAGATGATTACGGATTGGGAGGATAATTTGATGGAGCTGACGCCGTATAAAACTACAGGTAATTTCAGTTCGATGATCGGATTAGTGCTAAATTTTCGCGATTAGGGACTTATATTATGAAGATTTCGGACGAGATCCAGCAGATGCTTGATGATCATATTGTGATGACCCAACAAATATCGTTCAGTCCATTTAAGGGACCTTTTGAGCAGGAAATTGACGATTGGGAGGATAAGCTGAAAGTTACGGCTGAAGTCATTGAGGAGTGGATTGATGTCCAAAAGTATGTCATTTAAAATTTATTTTATTGATCCACTTGCATAATTCATTATTTTCTGATTGAATATCAAATTTTTAATTTCGTAATTGTTATTGGTCATCAATATTAAATGCATGTGTTCATTTTAGTAAAAACAAGGTAGAAAACAATCATATTTCTCATGAATAGATTGGACCACAATTGAATTAAAATAATCCTGGCTTGTCCTGCATTATTGCAATTTAAAATTCGAAAAGCACGTAATAAAGCCTTTGAATTGCATTCTTTTGTCCGCAATCTAGTACTGGAAATTATTTAATGTAAAATTGCGTCGAAAATTGATTTTTTATTTGTGATTTAAATTGAAATCAACTTTTCCTTAAAAGTGATTTCTTACTTTGTTGGCAATTAGTTGTTAATTGCAGAAACTTTACCAGAATAAGGTAACTGAAAACAACTTTATATAATGCTCTTACCACCATTAACAAAGTTTGCCACTTAGTAGTACAATAGTTTAATTTAAATTTTTGTGCTAGAATTTAATTTAATTAACAGCATTTTTCTCCTAATTTTTAATTCAATTTCCCTCAGACAATGGATGTATCTTGAACCAATTTTCACCAGTCCTGACATTTCCGTTCAACTACCCCTTGAGAGTAAAAAGTATAATTCCATGGAGCGGACGTGGCGGCGCATAATGCGTGGAGCCAACGAATGTCCTAACGTATTTTTATTAATTTAATTTAAAAATATATTTAAAATTGTCTACTTTAGATAATAACTTATTGCGGCGACCGCAAACTGCTCGAAAGCTTGAAGGATGCAAATCACATTTTGCAAATCGTACAAAAAGGCCTCACCGAATACTTGGAAACGAAACGAATTGTTTTTCCACGTCTCTACTTTCTCAGCGATGATGAATTGCTTGAAATTCTATCACAAGCTAAAAATCCACTTGCCGTTCAACCCCATTTGCGAAAGTGCTTCGAAAATATTGCAAGGGTAATTGAATGCCTCGTTCAAATTTTTTCAACCGACAATTAAATTTCAGTTGACCTTTGAAGATGATTTGCAAATTACGCAAATGTTTTCGGCTGAAGAAGAATGCGTTAATTTGACGCCAACTTTGTATCCAAGTGCACAAGTCGAAGATTGGCTGTTAGTTGTTGAGAAGAGTATGCGAAATACAGGTAGAAAATTAATAATAAAGCGCATAGTTTATAAACTCTTATAATTATTATTTAAGTTCGAACGCAATTGGGTTTCGCGCTCGCCGATCTATCCGAAAAGGAGCGCAAGGACTGGGTGCTCCTTTGGCCCGGCCAAGTCGTGATCGCCGGCTCGCAGACCTTTTGGACGCAAGGCGTCGAACACGGAATTTTGGAGAACAAGTTGCGATACTTTCTCGAGAATATTTTACTCAGCAATGTAAATTGACGGGGCGAAAGTTTTGGGACGAGTTTTATTGACATTTTTTTAGCTGGATGCCTTACGAAGTCTAGTCAAAGGAAATCTAACTTTTATACAGCGAGAAATTTTGTCAGCACTAATTGTGATCGAAGTTCATTCGCGAGATGTTACACAAACTTTGGTGGATCTCGAAATAACGAATGTGAATGACTTTGATTGGATCAGTCAATTAAGGTAAAAGTTTGAAACTTCCCTCATACAGTGCAAACATCAATTATTTCAGATACTATTGGATCGAGGAGCAAATGAAAGTGCGGGCCGTGAACGCGGAATTCCAATACGGCTACGAATATTTGGGCAATAGCGGCCGATTGGTCATTACACCCCTCACAGATCGTTGCTATTTAACCCTAACGGGCGCGTTGCATTTGAAATTCGGGGGCGCGCCCGCGGGACCCGCCGGAACCGGTAAAACAGAAACCACGAAGGATTTGGCGAAGGCGATGGCCATCCAATGTGTCGTGTTTAATTGTTCGGATCAGTTGGACTTTATGGCGATGGGCAAGTTTTTCAAAGGACTTGCCAGGTAATTTTTTGAACATGTTGGGATTTTTTTGATGAGATGCGGTTTACAGTTCAGGAGCTTGGGCTTGTTTTGACGAATTCAATCGAATTGATATTGAAGTGCTGTCGGTGGTGGCGCAACAAATAACCACGATACAAAAAGCTCAACAAGCTCGACTTGACAGGTTTGTATATTTGTTTTCGTTAGATTTGAGTATTGAGGGTATTTGTATTTTTTTATGGTTAAAATGGATTTTCTACTTACGCGTATTGACAAAGTTAATTAAATCGGTCGGCTTTGTTGCTTATCCTTTACGCACTGGCTCATTAGCACTCATTTACATTGTTTATATAACACACTAAATAGTTTATGTACTTTTTTACACAATTTAACCTCACATTTGCGGGACGCGACCGATCGGAAGTCGCCATATGCAATCCAAAACTGCGCGCAATTCAAAATTAGTTCCGATCCTGACCGAAGTGCTGCTTCGGTAATTAATTTTAAATTACAAATGGCGATTACAAATATTGCTACCTCACACACACATGAGAGTAAAAAACGTTAACAGGGTCATTATAAGATTTCAGTTAGTTAACTAATTAAATACCTTTTTGTGTAGATTTAATTTCG
Source organism: Cryptophagus acutangulus (assembly GCA_963556235.1). Taxonomy (NCBI): domain Eukaryota; kingdom Metazoa; phylum Arthropoda; class Insecta; order Coleoptera; family Cryptophagidae; genus Cryptophagus; species Cryptophagus acutangulus. The sequence goes on from OY744561.1 coordinate 6,904,581, forward strand.
AAGGGTCCGACATCGTCCTGAAGGAATCCTGTGCAGTGTTCATCACAATGAATCCAGGTTATGCGGGCCGCACCGAATTACCCGACAATTTAAAAGCGCTCTTTCGTCCCGTGTCAATGATGGTCCCGAATTACACCCTAATTGCGGAGATCTCCCTGTTTTCGTTCGGTTTCAGCAATGCCAAACAATTGGCGAATAAAATTACGACCACTTTCAAATTAAGCTCGGAACAATTGAGCAGTCAGGATCATTATGATTTCGGAATGCGGGCCGTGAAAACGGTGATTGCGGTCGCTGGTAATTTGAAGAGGGAGAGACAGAAGATGGACGAGTCGCAGATTGTGTTAAGAGCTTTGCGAGATGTTAATGTGCCGAAATTTCTGAAGGACGACTTGAAACTTTTTAATGGTGAGCGATTGCGGGCGATTTTTTTTTGAGGTTAGTTTATTGGAATTTTAGGGATTGTTTCGGATTTGTTTCCGCGGATGATTGAGGAGAAGGTAGATTACGGGGCGTTGGAGGAGTCGATACGGAGTTCGTGCGTTAAGTTGGGCCAGGAAGATGTGGATGGTAATTAATTTTTTTGAGGTTAGTTTTTGAGGTTATGATTTTGGTTTTTAGATTATGTGAAGAAGGTGATTCAGTTGTATGAGACGACGGTGGTGCGACATGGATTGATGTTGGTGGGACCGACTGGATCCGGAAAAACTAAGGTAAGATTTTTGTTTAGTAAATAACGAAAGATTGCGTATTGATTTCGGAAAGTAAATATTTTTTTAAAAAATAAAATAATTCGAGCTATAAATTTGTCATCAAGATATGACGTGTATGAAGGGTAATGTAAACTTTCCATCACAACAAGACATTTAATCTATAATCTATTGCAATATAAAAATGTTTTTTAAAATATTTACACTTAGACTATTTTTTATGGGGTCAATAATGTAGTAGTATTATTTAAAAAATATTTATTTAACCGTAAATTAGTAGATTATATTATTTAATTTTCATTCAAGTACCTGCAAATAAGCAGAAACATAAAATTCGTGCGTCAACGAAATAATTTTTGTCTTACCACACTTTTTCGATTTGTGAACTTTTTCATGAATCCTCTTAATAGCTGCCAAAGGCAATGTCGAAACGTCGCCCCGCACAACGCGTAGAGCATAAAATTTATGCAGAAATTCGTGTAATATAAAAGCATTGCGTATTGTTGCAGACACCAGATTTTTTCAGGAGCTTGACGTTGTCGTATTGTGAAACCAAAGTAGACGTATAGACGAATTAAGTAGCTATATCAGAATAAATTTCAGCAAATTAAATTTAAATTTTTCGAATTGAAATTACCTCGGGAAATTTAGCGCAATAAAAACCGAAGAGATAATGAGTAGCATTTTGTTGATGTTCTCTTGATTGTAAATCGTTATGTTTTTTTTCGTGGATTTTCTGATATCTGCAAACATATTAATTAGATTGGAGTTTAATTGGATGTAGAGTTAATTAGTGTACGTATGGATATGGTTCGCTCTTGTAGCCCAAAATCGTCCTTTTTGCCCTTTTTTGATGAGTTTGATTTTGTACTGAAATCCTGTGAATTTCCATGTCGATTCGAAGTGCTACTCTACAATGAATGCATAACTCAATATTTTATTTTTAATGCATTTTCAAATATACAAAGTATGAATACTACGATATCGATTGCCTTGAATTTAGATTTGTTTACAGTTGAACAATTTTCGATGGTCAATATCACGCACTCGATTTTATTAATTGTATAAATATTATTTGATTATTTTTTACAATATCGCTATTACGATCACAAAAGGATTAACATTAAATAATTCATTTCATGTAATGGTAATCAACAATACGTAAAAGGTAATTAACTAATTGCCAGTTCCACAAAACGGACTTTATTTTGATTTTCAAATATGTATATTAAATGCATTAATATACGAAATGGCAAGCAATGTTTGATGAATGTGAATGGCACCAATTTGTAGCAATTTAATGTTTCGTGATATTGCCAATTTGTACTTTTTAATTTTTATTTCACTGAAATATATCATGTAAAAAAAATTAATTTAATAAAGTTGCGGTTAACATACAGGTAAATTCATTTTAGAGAGAAAATTATTTATGGCTAAAATAGCACAAAAGTTTAATTTTTTTTTATGTGAATAGTGAAAATTTTAATTTTTTTCATGGTAATTAGTAAAAAAAAATATTTTTATGGCTAAATAGCAAAAAATTTTAATTTTTATTGCCGAATATAACGAATTTTAATTAATTTGTTGCTAAATAGCACAATTTTTCTTGTTTTTATTTTTAAAAAACTCAAATATTTTTTAATTTTTTGTAAACTGACAGAAATTTTTAATATTTTTTGGCTAATTAGCATAAATTTATATTATTTTGAAGTAAAAAAGCACAAACTTTTCTTAATTTATTGCTAAATAGCGAATTTTTTTATTATTTTTGTGCTAAAAAGTTCAAATTTTTATTAATTTTGTGATAAAAAATTGAAATATTTATTAATTTTGTGCTAAATAGCCCAAAAATTGATCAATTTTGTGCTAAAAAAATTAAAATCTTCATAATTTTTAGTTTTTTTAAAACTAACTATTAGAATAAAATCCAAAATTGCCAATACTACTCAACCTAAACGAAACCCTCATAAAAAATTCATGCACATGAATAAAACAATCCCAAAGTGCTAAAGAAATCATTTTCCCAAAATTAACTACAAAAATCCACCTGAGAATTGGTCGCCTGAAGTTCGCGCTTCTCCTTCGGCAAGAACTCATCGAGCGACCGGGAATGCAATCGCCGATTAAAATGCAATAAACTCCGTGCAATCATTGTATTCATAGTGACAATAAGGAAAACTGGCACAATCAATGTGGTGATCGTATCGATCGCATTCACCACTTTGGCAAGAATCTCATACTCGGGCAACATCTCGCACTCATCCTTATCACCATTGCGAATAATGCCCGCGATCCAGAACACATACGATTGCGACGCGATCGCCACGAAAACCAAACTGAACACGATAATCTTCGCTCGACGCACCGTGCAAATCGCAGGCCGTTGCAACGGATACTTGACGGCGATAAATCGTTCGACGGTGAAGGCGACCGTCAGCCAAACGCTGAGCGATGCACACACCGAACTGATGTAGACGAAGAACTGGCACCAGCCGTTGCGATTGAACACCTCCACGATGTTATTGCTGCTGAGGTAGACCAGCAGGACGACGAAGAGGAAAATGAAATCGGCAATCGATAGGGCGGTTAAATAGTAGCTGGAGCTACGCAATTTCAAATGGGTGGTGAGGAAAACTAGTGCGAGCAGGAAGTTGCCGACGAAGCCGAAGGCCACGATGAAGGGGATGTAGTAGATGTTGAGGAATTGGAGGTAGTAGCTCGGGATGTAGCAGAAGTTCTCGTCGGGGTACGATTCGTTTGTTGATGGCGAACTTTCGTATTCGAAAAGCTTACGATACATTTTGTGGCAGCATCGGGCGGTGCTTTTCGGACGGCGTCGCGACGAGGACTGAAAGCTGAAAGCCTGTTGAATGTGCGGCGGTTGAGTTGCTTTTTGCGCGTTCGCTCTAAAGCAAAAGTTGCGGGATTAGGATTAAGATGTTTCTCAAAATTTATTTTATTATTTTATTTAGTGCTATGAAATCCTGAAAGATGCGATGGGTAGTTTGGAAGGACAACCCCAGCCGAGCGGCTACCCTTTTCAGCCGGTCGTCACCTACGTGCTCAATCCGAAAAGCATCACAATGGGACAATTGTACGGCGAATTCGATTTGCAGACACATGAATGGTAAGTCTGCGAAATCCATCAACACATTTAATTCCTTGCAAAAACCGTAAATTCTCATTTCAAAGGACTGATGGCATTTTGCCATCGCTCGTCCGCATCGGAGTCAGTGCCGAAGACAAGCACAAAAGATGGTACGTGTTTGATGGGCCCGTGGACGCAGTCTGGATCGAAAACATGAACACCGTGCTGGACGACAATAAAAAATTGTGTTTGAGCAGCGGCGAGATAATTAAACTGCGCGACACAATGACGATGATGTTTGAAGTGGCGGACTTGGCGGTCGCGTCGCCGGCGACTGTTTCGCGCTGTGGGATGGTTTATTTGGAGCCCAGTATACTCGGACTGCAACCCTTTGTTAATTGCTGGTTGAGAAGGTTGCCGGAAGTAATTTCCTTGCAAGTTCTATTTTCGTGTTTGGTTTATTTGCTTTTTCTAGTTGGCCAAACAGTACGAGGCCGAATTGTTGTCCCTTTTCGACGAGTATGTGTTGCCCGCGATTGAGTTGCTTCGCAACGACTTGAAGGAGATTTTAATTTCGGTCGATTCCGCGCTTTTGCAATCGTTTTTGCGTTTGATGGATTTCAGATTGGCGCCGTTAGCGGGGCGCGATAATAAACCGCCACCCGGGCCGCAATATTTGCTGCTTATTCGTAAGAAATTAAGCAAATATCGGGTGGATTTGATTGGATTTTTTTGATTGCAGCTGGACTTTTGGTGCCTTGGGTAGTTTTTTCGCTGGTTTGGAGTGTGGGCTGCACGTGCGACAATAAGAGTCGCAATGTTTTCGATCAGTGGTTGCGGCAGAAGATGACCAAGAATTTGCATCGGCCGTATTATCCGGATAAAGGATTGGTTTACGATTACAAGTTGATTTTAGATTGTTAAAATTGAATTGCGCGCCATTTTAATGTTTTTTTTTTAGGTTACATGACGGGGGATTCACCGATTTGGTTGCGGATGATGCGCAGGCGCCAAGTTGGCGCAGCTGGATGGAAAACGCGGAAGAGTTTAAGATTCCCGCCGATATTAAATATTCAGGTATTTATTTATTTTGGGCGGGAAAATTAAAAAGTCCATCAATTGTAACAAAATATGTTTTTCCCGACCATCATCCATCATTATGATGAATTCCACACTTAAATTATCACAGCAAATAAGTTCCCTGAAGGTTACAATCAATTTGCATCTAGATATTGAAGTGCCAACAATCAATAACGTCCGAAACTCGCAACTGATGGGAATGATCCTCGCGAACGAAGACAATGTCCTTTGCGTAGGCCCTACAGGTACCGGAAAAACCCTCACAGTCGTCGGCAAACTGAGCAAAAATATGCATAAGAAGTTCGTGTGCGATTTCATTAGTTTCTCAGCGCGCACCACTGCCAATCAAACTCAAGTACTAGCTATTTATGAAATCGATCCCTTATTTCGCCTTAATTAAACTTGATGTAGGATTTGCTCGATTCGAAATTGGATCGCCGTCGTAAGGGGGTGTTCGGACCGCCCGTTATGAAGCGGCAAATCTTTTTCATCGACGACTTCAATATGCCGGCTCTCGAAGTGTTTGGCGCTCAGCCGCCGATCGAATTAATCCGACAATGGATGGATTTTGGAGGTAATTTCCACGTTCTTTGAACGCATTTATTAATTTTGTGTAGGTTGGTACGATCGCAAGAATATCGGCGATTTTCGGAGCATTATCGACGTGAATTTCGTGGCAGCGATGGGACCACCGGGCGGCGGACGAAATCCGGTAACGGCCCGCCTGTTGCGGCATTTCCACTACATCAGCTTCTTGGAGATGGAGGACGACAGCAAAGTAGCCAATAATTTAACGCTTTGTGGAAATATTGTCCCATTTGTTCTAGATTACAATTTTCGGGACGATTTTGCAGTTTTGGCTGGATAAGGCGCCATCGGACATCCAATCCCATTTCAGCGCATTGTTAAATTCGTCGCTGGAAATCTACGCGACAATTTTAAACGAATTGTTGCCGACACCGGCGAAAACCCATTATACATTTAATCTGCGTGACCTGAGCAAAGTTTTCCAAGGCTTATTAATGTTTGAAGCGGAAAAAGTTATCGTAAGTTAATTAAGGCGAATGCGCCGTGATTTAATTCCTTCTCGTCTAGGATGTGAATTTATTGTTGCGATTGTGGTACCACGAATGTTGTCGCATTTTCCAGGATCGCCTCGTCAACGATGAGGATCGCGATTGGTTCGATGCGTTGTTGCGCTCGAAAATTCGGGAGCATTACGGAATTGCGGCTTTGGGCGCGGATAGTTTGATACTTTTCGGGGATTTCGCGGATCCCAGTATAGAACTTGGGACGTATATCGAGATAACGGATTTGGCGCAATTGACCAAAGCCGTTAATTACTATTTGAATGAGTTTAACGGGCAAAGTACGAAGCCGATGAATTTGGTGTTGTTTTTCGATGCGGTTTCGTACATTACGCGCATTTCGCGGATTATTCGCCAGCCGATGGGTAACGCGTTGTTGTTGGGTATGGGCGGATCGGGTAGGCAGAGTTTGACGCGTTTATCGGCGTTTATCGCCGAGTACAGTTGTTTTCAGATCGAGTTGAGTAAGACGTATGGAAATGTGGAGTGGCGCGAAGATGTGAAGACTTTGATGTTGAAAGCGGGGCTCAATCGCGAGGAGACGGTCTTCCTGTTTTCGGACACCCAAGTAAGATTTTGATTTGCTTTGATTCGCTACAATAATTTCCCAAATAGATTAGATCGGATGCGTTCCTCGAGGACTTGAACAACATCCTGAATTCGGGCGATGTGCCGAATATCTATCAGCCGGACGAGTTGGATAAGATCTATCAAGGTATGCGAGGCACCGTGCAGGAGTTGGGTCTGGCCTCGACCAAATCGAATTTGTTTTCGGTTTATCAGAAGCAAGTGCGCTCCAATTTGCACAGTGTCGTCACAATGAGGTGAGTGGCTTTTATTAGACTTGCAATTAGTGATTGTTGATTCATAGTCCAATTGGTGAAGTTTTCCGAGCGAGATTGCGCCAGTTTCCCGCCCTTGTTAATTGTTGCACGATTAATTGGTTCTCTCCGTGGCCCGATTCTGCATTAAGAGTATTTTTATTTCGGGGATAGTTTGATTGGTGCTAATAATTTGTTGTAGTCGGTAGCTTATCAGTATTTGAACGATGTCCAGGATTTGAATGTTGCACAACACATTTTGCATGGCATTGTCAACGTGTTCCAATTTATGCACGCCAGTGTAGTGGAAGCTAGTGATAAATTCAAGCAGGAATTGTCGCGATATAATTACATTACACCCACATCCTATTTGCAACTTTTATCGAGCTACACCAGTTTAATGAATCAGAAAAAGGGTTCGTTAACTGAAGGAGTGGGACGCTTGAAAACTGGTAGATTACTAATTAGTAGGGGGATATTTTGCTAATTTATTTGGCTTTTTGAGGATTGGGAAAATTGCAAAGTACAGCGGACGAGGTGAAGGTGTTGCAAGCGAATTTGCATGTGATGAAGCCGTTGTTGGAGATTGCAGCGAAAGATGCGGATGTTATGATCCAGCAAATTGCAGCCGATACTGTAGGTTTTTTTTGGGGATAGAGGAAAGCAAATTAATCAATATTTTGTATCCCCGATGACCACTCTATCCCTAATCCGCCGCATTAAGCAATTCCAACAACATCGGTGTCTAATTAGTTAAATATTTAGATTCTGGCTGAGGAAACAAAGGCGATTGTGGAAAAGGAGGAATTAGAGGCGACAAGAAAAGCGTTGGAAACACAAGCGATGGCAGCTGATGCACAACGCGATTTAGGTATTACATCCAATCTATTAACTTCTCCATTGAAACAATTCCCATTTAGATGAGGCGATGCCGGCATTAATTGCCGCTGAAAATAGTCTGAAAGCGTTGAATAAAAATGACATTACTGAAGTGCGTTCGATGAAACGACCGCCAGCTGGAGTCATTTACGTTATCGAGTCGATTTGTATTGTCAAGAATATTAAGCCCAATAAGTTGCCGGGAATTAAATACGGCGACAAAATCCTGGACTATTGGGGACCCGGGAAAATGATGCTTGCGGATCCTGGAGCCTTTTTGGCTTCGCTTATGAATTTCGACAAGGACTCCATCACGGAAGAAATGGTGGATAAGCTTACGAAGTATGTTTCCAACCCGATTTTCACGCCGGAAAAAATCTCAAAGGTAAAACTCAACGGTTATTAGATCCGGCCGACTTAGTGGCCAATTTATTTCGCCAGGTTTCCAAAGCTTGCACCTCATTATGCATGTGGGTGCACGCGATGTTCAAGTACTACTTCGTCAACTTGCATGTGGCCCCCAAAAAAGCCGCGCTGAAGAAAGCGAAAGAAGAGCTGGCGGAAACGGAGCGCCTTTTGGCCGAAGCCAAAGCGCGGATGAAGCAAGTCCTCGATGGATTGGAGAAGCTCCAAGTCAAACTAGCCGCTAAAATCGCCTACAAAGAGGAACAAGAGCAGAACATCGCGCTGTGTGAAGATCGCATGAATCGCGCGGTGCGATTGATCGCAGGCTTGTCGGACGAGAAGGTGCGATGGATCGAAACGATCGCGCACATTGAGGAAAACGTGGTGAATGTGACGGGGGATATTTTGATTGCGGCGGGATGTGTGGCGTATTTGACGCCCTTCACCGATTCCTATCGCAGGAAGTTGTTTGCGGAATGGTTGGAGTTGGTGCGAGAGGAAGAAATTCCGTACACGCCGAATTGCAGTGCTGTTACCATTTTGGGCGAGCCAATTCTGATCCGATCGTGGCAACTGGATGGATTACCAAGAGATTACTTGTCGACGGAAAATGCGGTTTTGATTTCCTGCTCGAAACGGTGGCCGCTTTTGATCGATCCGCAAGGGCAGGCCAATAAGTGGGTCAAAAATATGGTAATTATGTTTTTTTGGTGGGAATTTGGTGCTATTTTGACGTTGTAGGGGAAGCAATTCGGGTTGTCGATTTGCAAATTGAGCGATAAGGATATAATGCGAACGGTCGAATCCGCCGTACGTTTTGGCAAGTCGATTTTGATTGAGAATGTCGGTTTGGAGTTGGATCCGGCGTTGGATCCGATTTTGTTGCATCAAGTCTACACGCAAGCTGGCACTTTGGTGATGAAATTGGGCGACGTTGTTGTGCCGTATGATGATAAGTTTAAGTTGTTTATTACGACCAAGATGCCCAATCCGCATTACACTCCAGAGATTGCTATCAAAGTGTTGTTGGTGAACTTCACGGTGGTTTCTAGGTATTTTTGAGCTGGGGGAAAAATAGTTTCTCTATGAGAGTTTTTCGTAGTGGTCTCCAAGACCAATTATTGGGCTTAGTGGTGATGCAAGAGCGTCCGGATCTCGAGGAGCAAAGGAGCCAGATCATCGTCGGGATTGCACAGATGAAGCAGGAGTTGAAGGAGATCCAGGATCGGATTCTCTTCAAGTTGAGTTCGTCGGAAGGCTCGCCGTTGGATGATTTGGATTTTATCATCACGTTGGAAGCGTCCAAGATTAAGAGTGAAGATATTAAGGTTTGTGTGGGGTTCGATGGGATTGGAGTGGCTTTAAGCGTTTTTGTTGCACTCGTAGAACAAAGTGGAGTCGGCTGAAATTACGCAAATTGATATCGATAACACTCGAGCGTTGTACATTCCTGTGGCGAATCGAGCGCAAATATTGTTCTTCTGTTTAGCCGATTTGTCCAACGTTGATCCAATGTATCAGTATTCGTTGGAGTGGTTTGTGGCCATTTTTACCTCGAGCATCGCCGACACGGACAAAACAAGTAAAGAGCGCATTTTGCAACTTTTTAATGAGAAAACTTTCCTTTCATTATCTAACTGACTTTTCCTGTTTACCAACAAGATCAAGTATCAAGTCAATTTTTCTGTTAATTTGTAGGTGATATAAACTTTCGAGTGAAAACCATCAACGATCATTTCACATTCAGTTTGTACGGCAACGTCTGTCGCAGTTTATTTGAAAAGCACAAATTGCACTTTGCATTTTTAATGTGCGTGCGGATCATGATGGATCTCGGCGAGATTGACGCACATGAGTGGCATCACTTCTTGGCGGGTGGGTCACCACAATCGGAGACTCCGAATCCGGCACCTGGTTGGTTGTCATCGAAAGCGTGGAAGGAGATTTTGGCGTTGGATGTCTTGAAGAACTTCCAACCGTTTGTGCGCACTTTCGAAAAACACGTCGCCAATTATAAGGATATTTTTGAGTCCCCGGAACCCCATAGACACGTTTTGCCCGCCCAGTTTGAGAAAGGCTACAGCGAGTTCCAGAAGATGGTGATCTTGAAGAGCTTGCGACCGGATAAGGTCACAAACGCCATGCAGGATTTCCTATCGTTGAAATTGGGGAGTCACTTTATTGAGCCGCAAACCAGCGATTTGGCGGCGATGTTTAAGGAGTCAGGGCCAAGTGTTCCGTTGATCTTCGTCCTGTCGACGGGGACGGATCCGGCAGCTGATTTGTACAAGTTTGCGGATAAGATGAAGTTCTCCAAGCGGATGTTTTCGATTTCTTTGGGACAGGGACAAGGACCGATGGCGGAGCAGATGATTAAGAATGGGAGCGAAGTCGGATCTTGGGTGTTCTTCCAGGTTTTTAACTTCCTCTAGATTTTAGAGCGTTTACTAATGTTGTCGTTTAGAATTGCCATTTGGCGCCCAGTTGGATGCCCCGCTTGGAGCGACTAGTCGAAGCCATCACACCCGACTTAGTCCATCACGATTTTCGCATTTGGTTGACCTCAACCCCGTCCCCGCATTTCCCAGTCTCCATCCTGCAAAACGGAAGCAAGATGACGATAGAGCCGCCATCCGGCATCAAAGCCAACATGTTGCGAGCGTACATGAGCCAAGTATCCGACTTATCCGAGTTTATCCAGTCGGACCATTTGAAAGCAGAGAGTTTCAAGCATCTGGTCTTTTCGCTCTGTCTGTTTCATGGAATACTGTTGGAGCGGCGCAAGTTTGGCCCGCTGGGTTTCAATATCCCGTACGAGTTTACGGATGGCGATTTGAAGATTTGCATTTCGCAGTTGTACATGTTTTTATTGGAGTATATTGAGATTCCGTTCAAAGTCTTGACGTACACTGCGGGACATATCAATTACGGTGGACGCGTGACGGATGATTGGGATCGCAGATGTTTGATGAACGTTTTGGCGGATTATTACAAGTTGGAAACGGTGGAGGCGGGATATGTTTTCGATAAGGACGAGTTGTACCATCAGGTTTGTATGGGGAAGACGAAATCTACTCGGAGGTATAAGATTTGCTTTTAGATGACGAAGGAATCGCGCTACATCGACTACTTGGACTACATCAAAACGCTGCCGATCAACGATGACCCCGAACTGTTTGGCATGCACCAAAATGCGGACATTACGTTCGCCCAATCGCAAACCTACAGATGTTTGGCCACTCTGTTGATCTTGCAGCCGAAACAAGTTGGTGGAGCGGCCGCAAGTCAGGAAGAAGTTTCGGCTAGCAGTGCGCGGACGATGTTGGAACAGTTGCCCGCGCTTTTCGATTTGGATTACATTTCGCGCCAATATCCGGTCAAGTATGAGGAATCACTCAATACGGTGATCATACAGGAAGCAATTCGCTATAATCGATTGCTGAAAGTGATTGAGACGACGTTGAAGGATTTATTGAAAGCGTTGAAAGGTTTGGTGGTGATGTCGGAAAATTTGGAGAAGATGTCGCTGAGTTTGTTTAGTAATTTGGTGCCCGATTTATGGGCGAGCAAAGCTTATCCCTCTTTGAAGCCATTAGGTTTGATTGTAGATGTCGACTCTCTTGGGAAATAAGTGTAGGGGTTGGCAAATTAATGAGGGGGTTGGCAAATTGAAATTTGCGCTACACGTGTTTTCTAGGAGTTTCGCCATTCGAGATCTGCTAGTAAATGTTTTTTTTTAGGTGCTTGGGTGGCGGATTTAAACGCGCGTTGTGACTTTTTGAAGAAGTGGGTGGAACAGGGGATTCCCCCAGTATTTTGGATTTCGGGATTTTATTTTCCGCAAGCCTTTTTAACGGGGACTTTGCAGAATTTCGCTCGGAAGTATGTCGTTTCGATTGATACGATTAATTTTGCGTTTGAGGTGCTCAGGGAATGGCCGCGATCGCGTAAACAAGATGGCTGCTGCATTTCCGGTTTGTTTGTGGAGGGGGCTCGTTGGAACGCGGCTGCGCGGATTTTGGACGAGTCGCATCCGAAGGAACTTTATACAGGTAATTTATTTTTTGTTTGAAAAAATTATGTACTAATTAATTTTAAATTATTTAATTAATTGATTGGAATTTTTGTGGATAGATATGCCTGTAATTTGGTTGAAACCGGAGGAGAATCACAACAGACCCGACCATGTTTACGAGTGTCCAGTTTATAAAACTCTTACAAGAGCTGGAGTATTATCGACCACAGGTCACTCTACTAATTACGTTCTCGCAATTGAACTTCCCAGTTTGAAATCCGAACCGCACTGGATTAAGCGAGGCGTTGCACTTATTTGCGCTTTGGATTATTAAATAAATTAGGAAACATTTGCATGTTAGACATTTTTTTTTGGATTAATAAATAATTTAGAAAACTACTATTATTATATTAAAATACCATTTAATAAATCCCTATTAACAACAAAATTATTTTCCAAAATGCAGCCCAACATTTTATGCACATTCAACAAACTACCAGCAATAACTTTCGGATATTTGCGCTCCTTATCCACATTACTATAATTAAACAACAATCGCTTACTTAAATAACTATCGTAACAAGAAACATTACCAACTTCAACATACTTTCGCAAATAATTCGAATACATCTGAATCGAAAATCTTAAACTCTCATTATTGCGCAAATCTTTAGCAGGCAGAATAACGAACCGAAAATGAAATCCGAGCTTCTCATAAATACTAACAGCATTTTGCATAATTTCCTCAAGCAAATCGTCCTCTTCTCGAGTAGCAATAAAAATATTCGCCGTCGTCTGTTGATTCAAATTAAATAAACTCGGCGGCGAGTTTTCAGCAACCGGTGGCGTATAAGTTCGACCAAGCGCGAAATACCTCAAAGGAAATCGGCTGGATTGAATTGAGTGTTTTGTAAAGTAAGCCATAAAAGAGTACAAAGACGAGCCGCCGACGAGGTGCAAATTCGGCTCGCTTTTTTCGCCCGGCGATTTCGCTAAAGTGAAAATGCTTTTGCCGTCGTGAGGACTTGAGCCGCAGCCTTCGACTACAACGCTCCGCACGAAATCCGAGTTTGAGAACAAATTATAATTTAAGCCAAGCAAAGCGCTTTTAATATATTTCAGGATTTTCAACTCGAACAGCGCAGCGTCCGATTTCAAATAGCACGCGAACGGATTCTTATACTCGATTAACTTAGCGCCGATTTGCATGTGAGAGTCAATAGTTGGCACCGACTGCAACTCCGCACAAGTTTTTATTAAAATTTCAGCGTCGCGCGTTTTGGGATGCAAAACATTCGGCAAGTCTAATATTTGCAGCATCACATTCTCCTCGACTTCGAAATATCGATCTTTCAAACTTTTTAAGTCTTCTTTAATTAATTTCGAGTGTAATTTCAGTTTTTCAATGCTCGCATTATTTTCGACCGGATTTTTTAGCAAACTTTTGATTTGTTCCCCGATTTGAATGCGATTGTTTTCCATGCTGTTTCGCTGGTTGTCTAACTCTTTAAAAAACAACCACTTTTCTTCGACCTTATTAAAATCGATTGGCAAGTTTCTCGCTTTGATATTATTAAGTAACTCATTTTTAGAGCTTAATTGCTGCTCAAAATCGATATAAGGAGTCAAAACCGCGAACGTTTTCGTGGCTTTATCGCCGGTTATGTACAAAGATGAACATTGTCTAACACTTTGAGAATAAATTGCGCGCACAAACATACTGGTCTTATTCATTGTCTACTTTCATTTTCTTACTCTCTGTCTCCGTTACCTCGTCCTTCACAAGCGGTTGTTGAGTTTCGATTTTTCGTTTCACCGCAGGTTTCCAGTTTCCTAATCCGGCAGCTCGTTCCGAATCTTCAATAGTGTAAGGGTCCAATTCTAACGCTTTCAATCGTCGTTTATGCACTTTTGTCGTGAAGTGATCTTGCAACGCGTGATTATTGATGAAATAGCGGGCACAATGTAAACAATAATGTTGCGCACTTCCAGGCTTGTCGAAGTCGACTTCTTGGTTTAACAGTTGTTTGGTGTTTTCGGGTGTCTTTATGTCTTCATTGATCTAGAAGTTAAGATATTATGTAAGTAAATAAAAGTAAATAAACACGATGTTGGTAATTTTTTTAGGTTAGAAAACTTACTTCGTCTAAATCTTTGGTTCTACGCTTTGTACTCCATCTCCGCTTCAAGTGGGTATCTCCGTAATGGTATTTCTTGCGTTTATAGGGCATTAGATATTAATAATTTAATAAAAATACACAAAAACGTGGAAAAACACGTGGTAGAATGTATGTGTCAAAATAAAAGAAACAGTACTACCAACTTTATTGACTAGATAACTAAATTTAAATATTAATTAAACAAAATATTTAACAATCTGTTTATAAACAATTATTTTAGTAAATTAACGTGTATTTTAGTTATATTTATGTATAATAATAAATAGTTTAATCACATTTTACTTATTTTATTAATTTCAAACCAACCTTACAAAATAAAAATTCCCCAAAGCCATGCTTAATTTATCGCAATTAAAATCATCACGTGTATTTGTTTAAAACTTTCTAAAGTATTCTAAAACTGTGTGACAATCTTATAAACCCTAAACTAAAACGAATTCCACTAATTTGCGATGGAAGTCGAGTGGAAAAACCGCAGGCTAAACCGAGGCAAAGTATCCTCAGGCCTCACTCACGAATGTGGAGTTTTCGGGGCAATCGGCGCCGAAAACTGGCCAAACAACTGCGAAATCGCACAAATAGTGTGCATTGGCTTGGAAGCCCTTCAACACAGGTATAAAAACCCCTAAAAATAAATACTCAGTCAACACGTAAATAACGCTTTTATTTTTAGGGGCCAAGAATCAACAGGACTGGTTACAAGCGAAGGCACCAACGATTTCCACATTCACAAAGGCATGGGCTTAGTTAAGCATGTATTTAACAACGCCAATGTATCCGGATTGAAAGGATCGTTGGGGATCGGGCACACTCGTTATTCAACGTCCGCTTCTTCGGCTCCGGTTAATTGTCAACCTTTTGTCGTGCATTCAATGCATGGCAGTTTGGCTGTCGCTCATAATGGAGAGTTGGTTAATGCTGGCAGTCTAAGGAAAAGGGTATGATTTCCAAAATATGACGTAAATGTCAAAATTTTGACGTACATGTCAGATTTTTGACCTAAGTGTCAAAATTTTGACGTGAATGTCAATTTGAATTTAAGTAGGTTTTAGATCGCGGCGTTGGCTTGTCAACACATTCCGACAGCGAGCTAATAACGCAAGCATTATGCCTAATTCCGCCAGAGGGCGAAATCAACGGCCCTGATTGGCCCGCTAGAATTCGCCATTTAATGCAACTAGCGCCACTTAGCTACTCTTTGGTAATAATGCTAAAAGATCGAATTTACGCAGTACGCGATCCGTACGGAAATCGACCGCTCTGCTTAGGAAAAATAATGTCCGCACAACACGAAGAAGTTGAATCGGCACCCGATGGTTGGGTGGTTTCATCCGAATCGTGCGCTTTTCTAACCGTCACGCAATATGTGCGAGAAGTGTTTCCTGGCGAAATTATCGAGATGACGAAAAGTGGCTTTCGAACGATGGATGTGGTTCAAACGCCTGAAGGCAAATCGCTGGCGTTTTGCATTTTCGAGTACGTTTATTTCGCGAGGCCGAATAGCGTGTTTGAGGGACAGGAGGTGTATTCGGTGCGCGCGCAATGTGGGCGGGAATTGGCGATCGAGCATCCGGTGGAAGCCGATGTGGTGGGATCGGTTCCCGAGTCGGGAAATGCAGCGGCTTTCGGGTATTCCAAGCAAGTATGTTTAAAATAATTTTCTAATTAATTTTTTAACTGACTAACAATATAATTATTCCAGTCGAACATTCCATTCGCGGAATTACTAACGAAAAACACGTACGTCGGACGAACGTTCATCCAGCCAAGCAACCGACTACGCCAATTAAACGTAGCGCTGAAATTCAGCCCGATCGCCCACAATGTGAAGAATCGACGAATTATTCTAATCGACGATTCAATTGTGCGCGGCAATACTGTAGGCCCAATTATAAAGCTGTTGCGAAAAGCGGGTGCTAAGGAAGTGCATATAAGAGTGGCTAGTCCACCGTTAAAGCATCCTTGCTATATGGGGATCAACATTCCAACGAAAGGCGAACTAATTGCGAACTCGTTGAGCGTGGATCAATTAGCCGCCAAAGTGGGCGCTGATAGCTTACAGTATTTGAGTGTAGAGGGATTGGTTAAAGCTGTACAGAAGGATATTAGGCCGAAAACATTCGGACATTGCACTGCTTGTCTCACCGGAGTATACCCGGAGGAAATTCCGGACAAATTAGATTGGTAAATTGTACCTCTTCTTCTTTTAGTTAATTTTGCGCATGTTTCCGCCACGGTTCAAACTTTGAGCTTCCTTTATTAGGTTAAGGGTCATTGTAAATTTGTAATTTAGGTCAATTGAATGCAGTATTAAATATATATTTTTTTACTAGAATTTCGTGTATTTTTAATTAATTATTTTCAAATTATAAATATTAAATAAAGAACATTAACATTTTCTGTGGTGGAATACTACAGCAATTCGAAATTACGTCACCGGGCTAAAGTTGACAATGTGACATTTGACAGACGTCATCAGCATCAGCTGTAAACAAAAATCAATAGCTCTTCATACATGATTAATCACAAGTTTTCCTCGCATTTGAATGCCGCCGATAAGACACCGTCGCTTACATAAAATGGAAGATTTACGAGAAAGCAACGAAGAAGTGTCAGTGGTGGATGTGTACGACATCGCGTCCGACATCGGTAAAGAGTGCGAGAAGATCATCGACGAATATGGGGCCAAGGCGATGACATCACTCATGCCAAAGGTGATCAACACCCTCGAGCTACTCGAAAATCTCGCCACACGCAACGAACGGGAAAACACCTGCTTGCAAGAGTTGCAATCGAAAATCCTGCAATTGGAAAACGACAAGTTGGAAAAGGCGGAGTATCGGCACAAGTTCGAAAAGGAATTGGAAGCAATTGAGGATCAATGGCGTTCAGAGACCAAGGAATTAGTAGCGTTAGTGTCAAAGTTGCAGGACGAGAATCGAAGGTTGTTGAAGGAGCATAGTCCGAACCACAAACCGGCTTTTAGCACCGAGGTGTCCACTGATGGGGAGATGTTGCAACGGTTGAAGGATTCGCTGGAAAAGCATCGCATCGAGTTGCGGGAGAAGGAGAAGTTGTTGCAGGAAAAGTGCTGCGATGTTGAAAATGTAGGTTATGTTGTTTTTTATGGAAAATTATTGAATTATTTAATTGCAGTTGAAAGTGCAAGTGGAAAGGTTATCAAATCACAGCAAAGATCTGCGCAGGAAGCACAAGACCACTCAAAGCCAGGTGCGCGTTTTGTGCGACGAGCGGGCAGATTTTCTGGTGCAATTGCAGGATCAGCAACGCGATGTCACTGCGTTGAGACAGCGACTCGGATTAGCTCAAAAGGAGAACGAAGATTTATCTAAAGTATGATAGACTATTGATTAGTGGAATCGTACTAATTTATTTTTTGTAGTGCGATTTGCCGATGCCAAAAAACAAAGTAGTCTTCGACTTAGACGACCCAAACCGACCAAGATTTACAACGCAAGAATTAAAAGACATTTTACACGAGCGCAACGAACTGAAAGCGAAAGTGAGCGATTTGGAGGATGAATTGGAGACATATCGGCCCAAAGCTAAAGTGGAAACGCCAACTGATGAAGATCCGCCAGTTCAAGGGCCTTTACCGTACGAACCGGACGATGCTCCGTGGAAGAAAGCGTCTGAATCCGGAATCAGGAAGTTGTGCGTATTTTTAATATTAATTAGAATGATATTAATTCGGTTTTCTGGACTAGTCTTTCAGGAATTCTTCCTTTACTGCCTTTAGATGAATTTTAAAGAGTCCGGCGACATGAATTTTGCTTAATTATTGCATTTGCATGTGGAAGGTACATTTTGAAAGCTTCAATTAATTTATGAAGCTTCCAAAAAGTCCATAAAATTTTTACAAATTTATTTTTAATTTTTGGTTTTGTTTTAGTTTTCGCAAAATATTTTCCGAGGGTGGCAATGGGAGCAGTTTTCCTCGGCGTAGCTTATCCACACTCTCGAAGATGGCTTTATCATCTACTAGCGAACCAATTCCAATTTAATGAGAGACGGAACGTTACGTTTCTGCCACAGATAGATCTGGCTGGTAATTTACATAATACTTTGTGATAGAAGAAATTTATGTTTACAGGTGCCCTGCACATAAATTTGTTTGTTATATATCAGTATTTTATATTATATATTATATGTACAAGATATTTTAGTGATAGGACTCTTTTTATTGATATTATGATCGATCTGCATCTTCCAAAACTTTACTTCTTCTCATTTCGACAATCATTTTTATGGAATGGATTTTTATTAGTCTAATTAGCCAACTTGATTAACTTGCACAGAATTAATAGAGAGTAGAACAAATAGCTTGTGCTTAGAAATGGTTTGAAGTTGTGGTTGATGTAATTATTTACTTAGCGATTTTTCGAATATTTTCTTTTTTACTAAAAATATACATTTTTATTATTAACTATTTTTTAAAAGCCATTTGTTTATATTTTATTAGTTGTTTTAGAACAGAAAAATGTAATAAACTAACAGCGTTTTCGAATGGGCGCGCCACTGCGACTATCTCTGTCCTTTTTCAACTTGTGTGAATAACACAGGACAGAGATAGGCTTTCCATTGATAGCGCTATAGAATGTTATTCTTGCCTTTTATTTAATTTCCACTAACAATCTATATTAAACTATTCAATAGAGCTTAATTTATATTTTATATTAATTTAAATCACTTATTGCTCATTTTGAAATTTCAAAAATGCAAAACGCCATCTAGTACAAGACATCCACATCAGTGTGTCGACAATTTGAACCGCAGACTTTCCTGCTCCTGTCAATCCTTTTCCTTCATTATTATTTATAATCAAATCGTGCAAGTTAATTAATATTGTGTTTAGTGAAAAGATGGATAAGAAGTCGCGCAAAAAGTACAACAAAGTAAGTCTATCGCGCAATAAGTCGGCAACCTCCAAATCAAACCTGTTTACTGTAAGTTTTCTCTCACGTCCAATAGGTGCTAACTAAAGGTAACCGTCTCTTTGTTTTTAATCAGTTCCCTCCAAGAAACACCCACTTTCCAAAGTCCGCCCGACGAGACCGTAAAAGTCACAGTGAGTTTACAATTGTCGGGTTTTCTTCATTGTCTAACATTGCAATTGCTTTTCTACACTAATAGCAAACAAGAAGTTGAAACGATTGATCTCGAAATTGCCCAGCACATCGGCGTTCAAGGAAATTCGCAATCATCATTTGTTCTATCACTCGCCCAGCAATACATTTCGCCAACTACGAAGATCCACCAGGAACATTACCGCAGGTAAATCCCCGCTGCGAAAAGCCGGCTCGCAATATTTCCCGTCTGTTTGTCGGAATTTTCTTGCGGTTGGTGTTTTCCGATAAATCGGTTATTACTGCACATATTTTGTCTGAAACTTATTTTTGTACAAAGCGTAAATCACTAAGAAAATCGAGTTGTAAAATTTGCGGTTTTGTGTTAGTTATGCAACCAGCAATACATGATTAAATTTTTCCAGGCGCTGACGACAGCCCAGTGGCGCCGAACTCGAAGAGTATTTTTCTCGAAATAAATAAACTCTACGCAAACGCAAAGAAAGGGCCCAACGCACTCAAACAATATCGCTCCAATTTTCGACAAGAACTCAAATCGAGCGTATCATCGGAGAACGTTTTCGGGGAAGCTTGTCGTCGGATCCGCAATAATTCCGTCATAGTTGATAAGGTACTGAAAGGCGGTCCTAGCGTAAAAAAACGCGCGGAACCAGAAATGGAAATCCAATCGGCTCCGGTTGAGCCAGATACTAGCGAATTCTCCGAATTCGACATGCTGCCGAAGAACGAATGGGTGTTTGCTACGCCGCCGAAACAGCGCCTGGGCGTAGCGCGCCTGGAAGACGACAACGATACGAAGGCCGCTGTTTTGTGCACTGCAGGGGAAACTAGCAGTATCTTTCAAGTGAATGGCGATCTGGATGTTGGATTTAATGTGTGTATCTCGAATCAGCAAGTGTCGTTGGATCCGGAATTTTTAACGCATCTCAGCAGTTTCAAAACCGATTTATTGAAGGGGTCGCACGTTGGAAGCGATAGTGAGGCGGAACATCAGCGGTTGGCGAACTTGCGGATTAACAAGAAAAATAAGGACGGTAAAGAAAATGTTGAGAATGATGATCAGGTATTTCTAATTTTAAATTGAACAATTTAATCCTATTTCACTATTATTTAAAATTGTATTCAAAATGTTGCGCGTTTAAAAGCGCTTTTAAGAAAATACATGTAGGCAACCAACAATACACCTTCTTTCTTTGCTATCTAGTTATTCACTCCGATTATAAAAGTGCCGCAAAAGAAACGTACTAAAGTTCGCAGGTCGAAATCAAATTTTGAGTCAGTTGAAGAAGAAGTAGCCAATACTTCATGTGATTTTACTATGGCTGAAAATAATGGGAAGATGTGCATCCAGAAAAAGGATGAGAATAATTTTTTAAAAAAGCTGCAACGCAATATTGGCAGTAGTCAAGATCGTTTTTAAATTATTTGTCTTTCCGTTACTCAATAGTTATAGTATTTTTTTCTGTGATTATTTTGTGTTACTAGTTTAAAAATCTAGATATATGTATTTTACGAATACATATGTAAAATAGTTGAAATTA
Source organism: Cryptophagus acutangulus (assembly GCA_963556235.1). Taxonomy (NCBI): domain Eukaryota; kingdom Metazoa; phylum Arthropoda; class Insecta; order Coleoptera; family Cryptophagidae; genus Cryptophagus; species Cryptophagus acutangulus. Next base: position 6,925,496 of record OY744561.1, read on the forward strand.
GTTGCTAGTTGTTCAGTAAATAGCTTAAGTTAGTTGTTTCAGAAATATATATACGAACAGTTGATTAATATGTAATACAAATAGAATTTAGGTGTTGTTAAATTTATCGTTTGTTTTTGGAATCAAAAACTAATAATTTTCTGCATTTTATGTGATAACATAATTTAATATTAAACCTGCAGTTAATAAATTTTCTTTGTAAACTGAATTAAGACAATTTGAATATCCCGCATATTCTTTAGTACTTTTTAAAATTATAGGTGTCACTCAAAATAATTTACTCTTATTGGTTAACCATCTTTAATTCTAAAAGAGAGGGTGCGATATATGTAATATTAGTAAGTGGGAGTGAGAAAGGTAACCTTTTCTCAAAATTTAAAATTATTTAAACTAAATAGTTTTTGAAAAATAAATATACGAAAAGTTAAGATGATTATGTTGTTTAATATAATACAAATAGAAACTACAACATGTCTATAATTTATAGTTGTTTTTTAATCGACTATAATTAATTTATGAGAAATATACAATAAAATTAAAAAGTGTAAATTAAAAATAATTTTCCTTAATATACAGAATGACACAGCTCATTAATAACTGTAAATATAACAATTACATTATTTACAATATAAAATAATCAAATGACGTGCAAACTCATTTTCGCCCAATTTTATAACCTTGTCTTATTTTCGATTCTTCCTAGCATCACAATGAATTCCCTAAAAACAAACCAAAATCAACAATTTACCAAATCCCAAAGAAGCGAACACACCTCCAATATCACTCCGCAGTTTCATGCCCGCAATCATTCTGCCCATCGCCCGCTTCCCTAGTCATATTCTGAATTTGATTCTCCGGGCTCTCAGTCGGACTGGCCGCTTGCTCAAACGGATCGGAATTCAACTTGTCATTCGACTGCGATCCGGGCGGCGCTCGCATAAAATCCTCCTTAACCCGATCCCCCTCAATCTCGCCATCCTCCTCCTGCTCTTGCTGGTACTGTTGCGCCGTATTCTGCAAATTCTGCGTGCCAGCCATAATCGCTGGACTCTGCAAATTCGGCTTGCGCATTTTATCGCCTTTACGCCACAGCGTAATCTCCTGCTGCTTAAAATAGCGTCGATCCTCCGTGTCCATCAGAACGAGATTCAGAAAATATCGCACCGAGAACTTTTTGTTAATATCGCGCATTGTCGGCGTCAAATCGTAACCGGCCAGGAAAACGCGAATCGGGATGCTTTCGCCTCGCACTGGTGCGCCGTCCATTATCTCGTATTTTGCAATCGTCACGTTTTCGGGGTAGGTATTCGGGCCGGAGCCGGTTGTCTCCTTTTTAATAATCGCGATTTCCATGTGCTTGATTTTTATTCGAACGAGCAGGAAGTAGATTTTGCCAACAATCACGTCCTTTAAATGATATCTAAACAAAAGATAAAATGTATTGCTGGTTGCATAATCACAAATTTGACACTTACTTGGATTTGTTGTATTCGAACTCAATATGCAAACAGTCTTCAATCCCAACTTCCATCTTAATGGAAGTGTTAATTTCCGGATAACTCGATAATGTATGAACAGCAATATCAATTTCCTTGATAATATCGGCCAGTCGACGAATTATAGTAACGCGTAGAAAATAGCGCAGTCGGACATTCGATCCGGTGTACACTTCGAACGGTTTCTCGACACAGCTGAATTCGAACGGATAACTGGTGTGTGCGATCATCTCGCCAGGTCGCGCCAGTTCCTTCACCAGCGAAATGAACTCATGATGGTTGCCGCGATCGTAGTACATTTCGATTTGACCTATGAACTCGATTTTGATGCCTTGATGCTCCAGTTTGCTACCCGGCTTTTTCAGACTTATATTCACCTGCGGAACAATTGGTTAGGCTTTGTTAATAAGGGGTAAAGTGCAGGTTTACCTTCCCAGAGACAGTTTCTCCATCGTAGTAGAGAAAGAGCTTCTCTTTTTTCGCTTCCTCAGTTTTGACGTCTGCGGTTTTTCGATTTTCTTGTCCATCTAGATACACATCGATTTCAGCCGATTGACCAAATCCAAAAAAACTCTGCAATAGGTAACACGATTTTTTAGCGAAAACATTAATGATGAATAATTAACCTAACAATTTGATGAAGTTTAATTAAAATACGCCTACTATGTTTTACGTACCATGTTAACTTAATATACTGTTTGCTGCAATTGAGCGGTGTGGTTTGCGTGGATTTGAGTTTTTCGTTTCGTTAATTAAGCGGTTCGGATGTGTTTTAATCAGATTAAATTCATTATATTGGAAATTTTTATTATATTTGACAGAAGTTTAACAAATGTTCAAAATGGCGATGTACTTGTTACATCGAATTGCGTATTATTGTTCCACGTTTGCAATAATTAAGTAACCAAAGTTATAATAAATTAGTAGTATAGTTTTTTAATGGTTAAATTCATTAATATACAGTGTTTAATGATATTTATTTATAGTTTAATTTGCTAATTTTATATCGAACAGTTATATTCGATGTAAGAATATAGATCTTGATACAGTGATGCCAACCTTAGATTTGAATTTTGAATTTCAATTTTTATAAGGAATTATAAAGTAGTATTAATAATGTAGAATTAATTTAATTATCAAAAAAGTATTAAAAAATTAATAGTGTTAAGTTGCACAATTACAAATAATTGTTATAGTAATTTCCAAACGTCAAATTCATTTATAGTTTAGTTTGACAGTATAATTTAAATTAGTGAATGTCAAATGTGCTCTAATTACTTTTTTAGAAGATAATATCATAATGAGCCTCGTTGGACTGTAAAATGAGCTGATTATCCTAATTATGTGATATAATCAGCAGTAATGATTTACGAATAATGATCGATTCGTTGATAAAACGATTATAAAATACTCGAAGTATCCTTTATGTCGCCCACAATTATTTGAAATGTTTAGAAAACTATTATTGCTCTGGATAGCAATTTATCTGATAGAACCAACTTTTACCAAAATCGTAAAAAGCAAAATACAAGAAAATTTATTAAATGAACAAAAACATTTTTTCTAGATGATGAAAAAATATGTAGTTGATGTGCAATCGGTGCAAGTTTGTCCCGACAATGACAAATACGAAAGTCCAGTGCGAAATTTAAAATTTGGCTGGTACAATCGCACACATAAAGCAATGAGTTACGATATAACATTCCATAGACCACTGGATAAAAATATTGGCGTAAAAAATTCAAAAGTTTAAAACTTTTCGGCTAAAATTTAAACTTTTAGGGCTCAGTCGTTTTAGAAAAATGGGGCAATGCTGGATGGGTTTACATCCCATTTATGCCGTTTCAATCGGATATTTGCAACACGATTTTGACGCTTTTTCCGAAATCTTGGATTGAATATAATCGGCAGTTGGGGGTGGAGCATCCGGAAAAATGTCCGGTTCCGCCCGTAAATATATTTAAAAAAAGGCGCGAGTTTGGGCGGTGAAATAATTTAATTTTAGGGCAATTATTCGATGAAGAATTTTATATTGGATCTGAGCGAAACGAAAATTCCGTTCTACGAAGGGAAAATTCGCTTCAAAATGATGTTCCAAGTCGAACAAACCAAAGAGATTATTTTCTGTAACATTCATGTAATTGTCGGCAAACAGGTTTTCTAGAAAAACTAAAAATTACATAAACAATTATTTTTATTTGTTTGCTTTTCACATATTTATATTTAATACTAATAGCTAAAATACTTTCATTCATTTTCTTAAATATAAATTCATCTTGTCAGTTTTTAGCGTTCAAGTCAATCAATCTCCGAAGAAAAAAAATCAAATAAATTATCAGTAGTTCTAGAAATAAATCTACTTAAGTAGGTCGAAGCTGCTCTAAACTAAAATAGTGATAAAGAAAAAAGCAGCAGAGCTAGAAAGGTATATTGAAAATACTTAATTAAATACTACGCTTAAATGCTAACTTTGTACATACAAGTTTCGAAAAACATAAACATAACTAGAAAGACAATCAGTGAGGTTTTCTTTTCATATGGAAATGTATATTGTGCAAAACATTCAAAAATCGTACACTAATGCGTTTTAGAATTGACCAACCTTGTTTAGCTTATTACTTAATTTCTAATCCAAACAAAACACAATCAGAAAGTTAACAATTGATTTCAAGTCGGAAAATTAACAATTAATCAACAAACTTAATAAACGAACAATTCTCTAAAATATTTAGATCGTATATTAATTATCACCCACAATCTTAAAATTATTTACACATTTATTTGAAAATATATTTGCCATCTGAGATCTAAATGCTTTTAGAAAAATGTTTTTAAATTCTCAAAAATTTTGTCAATCTTTAACAAACACAATTTTATTTAATTCTTTCTTAGGACTTATAATACTGTGGCATTATCCAGATTTCTACTATTTGGAATAAGCGGATTTAAAACGGCTTTCTGGCCACGCTCCATCTCGTAGTGCGTATCCAGAGGAATTGCTAAACAATCCCCAATTATTACCACAAAATAAATCAAAAAACGTACTCACTTGTCTCAACATGCTCCTTCGAAGGTATAAAAGAGGCTACAAAAAGGGCACATATGACTAGAAAAGCTCCAAAAACATATGGTGGACCAGGCACAAGCTGCAAATCCAAATCAACCCTTTAATCAACACTCAACCCCTCCACTAAACACAAACCTGTGAGTATGTATCAAATGATGCCGGTGTCGAATTAGTGGCAGCACTCTGCCGATTGTCGCCCTCATTCAGATCGACGTGGAACATGTAGAAGATGAGACCAAACATAGCAGGTCCCAACCCGTTACACAACCCACGCATTCCAGTGACCATCCCTTGCGCGACACCCTGTCTATCGGCCGTACTATGCATCGAAACGAAAGCAGAAATGGCAGGATAAGTTATGGAACTCATTGACGCTAAGATTCCAGCACCCCACATCATCCAAGTGGTCGTGCCGAAGCCGTACCACAACAGCTGCAGCATCTCGAACAACAGGCCCAACATTATTGTGTGTTTCGAGCCCAGATTTTTTATTAAAATCCCTGCAAATTATTAATTAGACACGATAATCAAGATTGTCGACTATACAAACCCAAACAAAGCTGTATTATAACAGCAAGCAGCCCCACAAGGCCTACAAACACCGCCACCATCGAAGCGCTCCAACCGAGCACCAATTTCAGGTAGACGAAAATGCAACTGTACTGGCCGGCTTCCGGTAAATAAGAGAGAAACACCGCAATGCATAGCAACAGTATTGTGGAATCCTGTCCTACGTTTCGTAGTGCGGAAAACGGATCGGCTTGTTCCCAGCTGATCGGGGACACTCGGACTTTTTCGGGCAAGCTTTCAGGCACAGCCACCAATATGAAGAAGACGTCGAGGATGGCGACTGCGGTGGCTAGGGCGACCACCAGCGACACCGACCATCTACAACAACAATCTCAATTATTTGATTGTTAGTTTATTTTGTCGACTGTACCTTTCCATCAAATATGCGCCGAGTGCGGGCGAGATGACCATACTGGCGGCAAACGTTCCGCTCACTAAACCATAAGCGAGCGAGCGCTCTTTCTCGTCGGTGACGTCCGCGACATAGGCGAAGACCACGCTAAACGTGACGGCAAACACACCGGAAATGCTGATCATTGCAAAGAACCAAAAAGTGTTAATTGTCATCAGCGGGATTGGGAGACATGTGAAGAACACAGTGACCAATAGAAATAGTTTGCGACCGCACACGTCGGACAACGCGCCCACTAGCGGCGCACTGAGAAAGGATAGGATTCCTTTGATGCCCATTATCAGGCCGTTCATCAGGAAAGTGTGGTCGGGGAAGGTCGTCCGCAATACTTGGATGACGGGCATCGTCAGGAGACCCCAGGCGAAAAACTCCAGGAATATAACCACCAAGGCATGGTAGAGGCTCGGCATGCCGATTCCAGACGTCTAGAAGCACAAGAAAATGTATAATTAATGGCGGAACGCATTTGGACTTACAGGCGCGCTGAGATATAGCCGTTTGAATCTTCGAAAGTCAAGAACATATCGTTTAAACAAATAAAAAACAAAAAACATGCACATTGCATAGAATCGTTTCGTTTACTAGTTTAGTCATCGTAACGTTAATCTAATCATTAAAATTTCAAGATAAATGTAAATTATGGTGCGAGTGAAATCGACTTGTTTGTTCACAGATAGCGTCTGCTATTTTAGTGGGATTTTACGAAATCATCACGTTTTGTACAATTGATTGCATATTTATTACATGACACATTTTTCGAGTATTCCTGCATTTCGCGATAATTCGAACCTTGAATTCTTATCTTCCATTATGTCTCTTTTATCGAGCAAGGAGTCTTACTATGAGTTGCAAGTTTTACTCGCAAAATACGCATGTAATATGGAACTAATTACCAATAAGCCGTTTAAGCTGATAAGTTACAGTCGAATTTCTTGTCGAAAAAAATCAGAAACCAAAACAATAATTCCAAATGTCACTTACTGTCACCACTCCATCCTTGCCAATTGATTTTCTTGATCGCATTATCATACCGGCCATTCGTTTTGATGGTTTCGCTTTCATGTTGCACTGGATTCAATTGTTGTGCCTCACACTCAGCTAATTCACCTATTAAATATCACTTAAACATCATTTTTATTGTTATATTTTTCATTGACAATCGGCTATTGACATTAAACTTTTATCCGCCATAACCTTCAACTGCTACCACTTACGCGCACTGCTACCAACAAAACGGCGAAAAGTTACTAAGCCGCTAATTCGTCTATTAATACCTAATAAATTACGATTTAATTATGAAACGTTAAGGAATATTTTAATTAATTAGTTTATAATACAAACTAATTAAAAATAGTCGAATTGATAGTCAAATCTGATAGTTTTTAGTAGACCATGCGACCAGATTTGAAGTAGTTGTCAGATAAATCCGTCAGGTGTAGCAGTTGTCAAGTTGACGTTTTAAAATTTCGCATAACCAAATATGGGTTTTCTTACAAATTGAAGTGTATTTGGTGAACTAGATATGAAGTGCGTTTAAAAACACGAAATAAAATTAAAAATTGATGTAAATTAAAACTGTAAATAGTTAATTAATAATTTTGTACGTGTTGGAAATTGGAATAAATCGAGGTGAGTGTAAAATAGTGAAATGAAAACATGAAATTCGTAGGTTATGTTGTGGATGTGAAATTTGATTATTTACTCGAATTTCCAAAGGGGCCGCTAATCGTAATTGCTACATTAATTGTTCTATGTGCAGATGTCTTTCCGTGTGGTTCGCAGTTCGAAATTCAGACACGTCTATGGGCAAGCATTGAAACGGGAACAATGTTATGATAATATTCGAGTTTCGAAAAGTTCCTGGGACTCCACGTTCTGTGCCGTCAACCCGAAATTCTTAGCCATAATCGTAGAAAGTGCTGGCGGAGGTGCTTTCATAGTTTTACCACACAACAAGGTAATAATGATCATAATAAGAAAATAGTAATAAAAGCACGAATTTTAATTTCGTATTTATTAATAAATTACAAACGAAATTTTCAATTTAAATATAAATTACATGCTTTTCGAAATGCACTACTTAAATTCAATCCGGTTTATTTTTAAGCAATATGTTCTATATCCAGTTTTGAGTGTGTGCCAATTCCGTTGCAATTTTAAAATATTTTTCTGAAATTCGACTTATTTTCTATTTTCAAACCAGATATATTAACCCGTACGAGGACAACTGTCATTTGACAGGTTTTTAGGACAACTGTCACTTTTTTGACTTGGATATTTTTTGTGACAGCTGTCATTGTTGAGGCAGTGATAACATGCTTTGTTGTGATAACATGGTTTGCATAATCATAACAGAAAGGAAGTTGTTTGATAACATTATTTGTATAACAACGTACAAAATTCATTAAATTCTTTATTGCGATATTTTACACATGAAGTTTATTTTTAGTTTCAGAAAGTATGAATAGAAATTGTAGCATAGACTTGAATTTTTACGTTGTCCTTATTTTTAATCAATTATTGGCCTGATAAACAAACTAATTACAAAATGCATTGCATATTGTAAATGTTTATATAGCGCTTATCGAAAAATTCTAATGCTCGCAAATTTGATTAATTTCTAAATTTTACATGGCGATTCTGCTAATAATAAACATTATCGGTTGAAATAATAAATCGTAAAATTAGAACAATATAACAATCGAGATAATAAATATAAAAAAAAAAACAATAAACCTGATTTCAAAATTTTTACCAAATATAACACATTTCAGGAACATTTCACAAATTACTAGGGACATTCACATTTTCAGTTGGCAACACTATATTTTTTTTGACATTTGCGCACAATTTTAGGTTAGTTTATAATGTCAAACTATTGCAGGTTGGCCGAATTGCACCTGACCATCCCCTAGTCGGCGGCCACAAAGGTCCAGTCCTCGACATTGCCTTCTGTCCGCACAATGATAACGTAATCGCCAGCGGGTCTGAGGATTGTGTGGTTAAAGTGTGGCACATACCCGATGGAGGTCTGCACAAAACGCTCACCGAACCAATTGTCGATCTCATCTACCATCAACGACGTGTCGGACTGGTCTTATGGCATCCGACTGCCTTAAATGTCCTCTTAACTGCCGGTAGTGATAATCAAGTGGTTATTTGGAATGTCGGTAAGCTAGAAAACTACCTTTCAATACCTTCAATAATTTATTAATTATTTATTTTGCTTAATAAAGGAACGGGAGAAGCTCTGGTGGAACTCGACTGCCATCCAGATATCGTGTACAGTGCCTGCTTTAATTGGGACGGCTCGAAACTGGTGACGTCATGCAAGGATAAGAAAATCCGTATTATCAATTCGAGAACGGGCGAGATTGAGTCGGAGGCGATCTGTCACGAGGGATCGAAAGCAACGCGTGCCATTTTCTTGAGGCACGGTCTTGTGTTTACGACAGGTTTTTCGAAAATGTCGGAGAGGCAGTACAGTTTGCGCACACCGGATTGTTTGAGTGAGCCGATTGTTATGGTGGAGCTTGACACTTCGAATGGAGTGATGTTTCCTTTGTACGATCCGGACACGAATATGATTTATTTGTGTGGTAAAGGAGATTCGGTCATCAGGTAAGGCGTTTATTAATATTTTCTTGCTGTATCGTAGTTTAAAATTGCAAAAAACGCCATCTGCATTTTTGCGGGCAACCAGCAATACATCGAATGTATTGCTGGTTGCCGGCTAACAATATTTAAAGGAGCGACTTTTGTGCATTATAACTATTTTTTCTGTTCAGATATTTTGAAATAACCGCCGAACCGCCATTCGTGCATTACATCAACACCTTCCAAACGCCCGATCCACAACGAGGAATTGGCATGATGCCGAAACGCGGTTGCGACGTCAATTCCTGTGAGATATCTCGATTTTTCCGACTTAATAATTCAGGTCTTTGCCAAGTATGATTAAACCATTTCAATTACAAATGATGTGCTAATGGCAAACGACTATTTGCAGGTGATTTCAATGACAGTGCCAAGAAAATCGGAGCTATTTCAGGAAGATTTGTACCCAGACACTTTGGGTGATACGGCCGCACTATCAGCCGACGATTGGATTGCTGGCAAAGATGCAGAGCCGCTTGTTATTTCGTTGAAGGATGGCTATAAGCCGCCGGAATCGAAAGCTTCGCTGTCCGTTTCTAAGCGCAGTAATGTGTTGGATAAGATGCCGCCGAAGGGGGGCAAGTCGCCGACTGGGGGACAAGGGGCCGCGCCGGTTTCGGTAAGTGCATTTTGCGTTTTTAGTAATTTAGGGGTGAATCGAAGTGCCTTGAAGTTTATTTAGTGTTTAAATTTCAACTACTAGTTAGTAGATGGCGCCAAAAAAAATTATCGGTGTATTGTTGGTTGCCAGTTTGTAGGCGGGCGAAAATTTTGAAATTTGATTTAATTTATTTAACCATTTTAATCTATTCTAATTTATTAATTGTCAAAGAAATTAGAGAATAGCTTTGCTAACAAATAAATGAATATTGCAGAAAATCGTCTTTCTCGTGGCTTCGATTTGATACATCATTTTGACTCGAAATTTTCCCTCATAATATGGAATTTTCACTGAATCCATGTCCATCAAGTAGTTTCGCAGTGAATAATTTCCCTTAATTATACAATACTATACAGTAAATAATTTTAAACGGTAATTTACTTACCGGCGGAATCGGACACAGTTCCGGATGCTTCACTCCCATATTCTTATTCTGTTCGATCCAAAGAGTTGGAAAAAGTTTATGCATTGTATTGCAAATATCGGAATGAAATGGGAGGAAGGGTATTTTTACCCACCCGGCATTGCCCCATCGTTCCACGACAGCAGTTCCCTTAAAAAAAATATTATTTTTCTCTAGAATTAAAATAATATTAAATTTACTCCAATTTTCTCGTCGATTGGTCGGTGATAAGTGATATCGTAACTTAGAGCTTTGTGCGTGCGATTGTACGCTCTGAACTTAACGTTTCTTATTGGGCTTTCCAATTGGTCGTTATCCGGACAAGGCAGTACATTTTCAATACTAATTTTTCGATTTGTAATCATCTAAAATTTTTTTTTTTTAATTATTTATAAGCAATAGCTGCAATCTTGGTTTACAATATTAGCCGAAATTTCGCTCATTAGTACAAACAGGATCAATGTAGTTTTCACAAGCATTTTTAATGCTATACTAATTTGAATGTAATCATGTTTGCTGTTTAGTAATCAAAATTGGAGATCGAAATCGTTTATTTCAAGCAGTATTTTTAACAATTAGTGTGTTGTTTACTATATAATTTTAATATGTTATTATAATATTTTGTTATTTTATTTTTTAATGATTTGCGGACGCGGAAAAGTCGTCTTACGAGGTGTATGTTTGGTTGCATACCCTCTTCTACCATTTTTATATGCGAATTTGGAACCCGGGTAGGCAACCAAATATACACATGTCCGAGTTTCTTTGCAATCAATAGTACATTTCTATGGTTTATATTTATTTATTTTCAGGATAAAATGCTGCAAGAATTTGCCGATGAAATTCGCAAGTTGAAAGCGATGATTGTCAAGCATGAGAACCGAATCCGCGCGTTGGAAGCCGACGTGGCACTAAGCAAAGCGAATGCGGACGAAGACGGGGCTGGCGGCGACGGTTTGAACGCTCAGCCAGTTCTTGCATCCGACGAAGTTTAATGAGCGCTTTGTTTTTAGGTCATATGCTCAAACGGAATTGCATCGACAAGTAAGTGGATAAATGTTTTATTTTGATGGTGTGTAAGTTATTTTTTGGTTGCAGATTTATTATATTATCGCCCATTGGTTTGCAATTGTTGCTGTTTTTTTTTTTTATACATTACTACATCTAAGGCTATCATTTTTATTTATTTTTTATCGTATCTTTTTTTTTTAATGGAAACATATCGGCATGCTATAATTTTTTTACATAGTGTATAGATTCTAATTAGTATTTAGCCAGAAGTGCTCTTATTGTTTTTTTTTTAAAGAATATTTATATAATGCGCATATTGTTATTGTGAAAAGTGTAATAATCAAATAAAACAAAATATGACTGAAGTCACAATTCAGTTCGATATATTTTTGTTATAAATATAAATTAGTTTGTTTCTATAATAATAATATGGAATTTTTGACAATAATAATAATAATTTAGTTTGTTTTCCTACGAATGTACAGTGTTAATAATAATATTTTATATGTCTACCTATATAAATGTATTTCTATTAAAATTTCTGTAAAATAAATTGTAAAGTGTATAATAATAATAATTGTTAAATTTGTTTCTGCATAGCGTCAATATTATTATCAAAAATTCTATCTTTTACAATTTTGTGTGCTCAATTAACAACGAAACATACTGTATATAAGTGTATAAATAGACATTAATTAACTGCATTTTTTTTTCAACAATTTTTAACTAATATTCATCAATATTATTATGATTCATCTACAAAAATATTGTTAGTATTTTTACAAATACAATAAATTTTTCCTAAATCGAAACTGTCTGTAGTTTATTTATTATTTCCATCAAAAGTATCAAAAAGTTTTGCAATCCAATTAGATTAATCAGTATTTAAATTTCCCGCGCCACTGAGCGTTGCATTCAGAGGGACTTCCCCCGTATAGAGAGATTTCGACTTTCTGTATGTATGCAACCAGCAATACATTTGCATTATAAAATTATTTTGAATTTTATCATTGTTTATTATAACCACAATAATATTATAAGATAATTTACTTATCTAGTTTATTCAAGTCATAATTGTTAATTAACTTCAATTTATTATATTTACTTCCAGAATGAACCAGAAATGAATCCTTATTCTGCATACTTGCATCAAATTACCGCAATTTACCTCATGAATGATTTTGCGTATTCATTCATCTCTTTATGACTCATTTCCTATATAAATAGTATTTTCCTCGAATTCTTCCTAATTCGCCACAACAAATGACGTCACAATTTAAAAATACTAGTGTTGCAATCGGTCGTTAGATGTCGGTTTCGCACCAACCACAATCAGTTTTTTTCAAGATGGCAGAATAAGCATATGTGAATATTTTATACCGTGTTAATTCGATTGAAAAAATGGGTTATTTACAATACCAAGTCTACACAGAGTCAGAAAAAGCAATCAGCAAAGTATTGAAAGTGCAAAAAGTTGTTCGGAATTGTGAAAAATCGTGTTATAAACTGCGAAAGTGTTTGTTACGTGAAGGACGTCCGCCTATGCGACTTTGTTCGATCATAATTAATTCGAAAAACATTATCACCACTAGAGAACTGAATGACTTTACAACCAGATTTTTTATCGTTTAAATTGAATCAACGTGGTTCGACAATGTGGACCAGCACCAGCATAAATGGCTTCAAAAAGAGCCCCTTCACGCCAAGCTTGCTCCAGCGCAGCGCCTTCAGTTTGTGCTCAATATGCCCCGACAAATCGTTCAGCAATCCAATCAACAAAAACAATCCAAACATTCAAAGCCCGTACGATTACAAATCGCAAATGAGCGACAATACGACTGACAATTCGAAAACAACAACACCAGCTCTTCTAAATTCCAGTACGTCAATTTTAGAGCAATACAAAAACAAAACCGGCGAAACAATGCAACAAGACACCCCCGATTTGGAAGCGAGTTCCAAAAAGGCTTGCAAAAGGAGCGCGCCGAAACGCCGGGAAAATGCCGATGAAGTGGATGCGACGATTTTAGCGGAAAGTCCCAAAATAGCCGAAATGACAGACAAAACAAGTCTTTGTTGGGTGATCAGTTGTTGCGAGAACGTTCGCAACAACTTGGACGATCTGAAGAGAGGGGTTGGAAGTTCAATCCCTAGATGGCGCAACCGGCAGATATCAGTAGCGGATAGCGAAGATAGTTTTGTTATTTGTTTTGATGACAATAGTGAGGGTTGTAATTCGGTGTCAGATTTCGATGATGATGACGATTCGGATTCCGAAGACGAAACCTCGGAAACTTCCGTCGACTCGATTGTACCGCTAAAAAAGGTAAATTTACCTGCTAATTACACAGCAATTCTTTATCACTGATTGAATGTTTGTTGATAACACACGTGGAGTGGCTTGTTTATCTTAATCGTTCTCAGAATCGCGTTATTTGGGGGAAAAACCGATCAAAATCGAAAGTTTGCGAGTAGGCAACCAGCAATACACGTTCAAAACTTTAAAATTGATATATTTTGTTTTGGTTCGTTATTTTGACCCATTTTATTATCAAAGTCAAACAAATTAATGTACTTTAATGAACTCTGATAAGCAAGCTATTAGATTTAAGCACGTACTTACTTAAAACAATACCGCATTTTAAATAAGCATTTAATCTTTAATTCGTTCCTATTGTTTGAGATTTTGAATGTAATTGAATTTTGTACCCACATATTATCAATCAAATATGTATCAACTTTAATTTAAAAATTCGAAAAGGACCCGCATATATTAAATTCTCCGAATATTTCATCATCATTAATAACAAGTCAACACGTGACTCATTAATGTTTTTGTTATTGCAGGTTCGCTTCGCGACCAATCAAAACGAAGTTTTCCCCATGGTGCAATGGTCTTACGCCTATAAGGCCGCTAGGAGAGGACCCTGGGAGGAATACGCAAGGGACCGGGCGAGATTCGAGAACCGAATTCGGGTGGTTGAGGAGAATCTAAAATCAGTTTTTCGGGCGGAACACCGTCAGCGCATTTTCCAGGAGCGGTTTGTGGATGATGACACTAATTGAAATTCGAGTAGGTGGAATTTTTAAACCAAATTGTTAAACGGCTGTGACCACATTTAAATTTAATGTAAATATTCACTATTTAGATACAAATATAACGTACCTTTTGTGATATTCTGATTCGATCTGTTCAAATTTTTTTAGTGCAATTTGTTTATTTTGAAAGTATGACAACTTTTGAATGTTTGGACGCAAAATCCAAATTTTTGCCTAATTTAGTTACCAATAGTTTAATTTTGTAACATACTGTATAAATGTAATTTTTGGTTTTGGTTTAAATTTACGTATAATGTTAATATAATTTTCTATTAAAAAACTGGTGCTTAAAATAAATACGTTAGCGGAACATCTTTTTGAATTTAATACGTGTATTCCTAATTGCCTAACTTGCAAAATAAATTCCTAAACGAATTAAAAATAAAATATTCCTTGCAGATAATTAAATATTGATTTATCAGCTCGAGACTACAAATTCAGTTATTTGCTTAATGAATTAACTAAGCAACCGGTAGAGTTGTATAATTAGCCGGTTCCTAATTAAGATCTGATTTCACCACATCCAATTCCTTATTTTAATTGAAATGATCTTAGAGCATTATTATGTAAGCCGCACGGATCGCTTTTATCGCATCTGGATGATTTATGCACCACTACAATCCAACTTATATAAAATGCATTGTGCAACATATAAAGTGCATATAATCAAACTACAATATTGGATATCAAAGTTCATCATCTAGTCGCTTTCTTAAAATTCCATTTTAATACCCAAGATCGAAATAATAAAATTTATATGAATTAAACATGTAATTAATAGAATTCAGAGGATACTGTTTCTTGAATTCAGTTTCACTCATTAATTTGCAATAATAATAAATTAATTTTATTTCGTAATAATATACTATAGTCTGTACCGCAAAAGGATAGAAAATATTTTTTGCGGGAAAATATACCGGTCGCCAAGCGAGAAGCGCTCTATAGACAGTTCTGTGAGTGCGACAAAGATAACTAGCTTTTTACTGATGGCAGAAAGGGGCGGCGCTTATTCCCCCTCCAACTGTCTCCTTCAGACTCATCTAGTGGCATATCCTTCTCGTTTGTTTTTTCATAAAAAGACATTTCAATGAACAAAGAACTAGAAAGCGTGTTTCCCTCTTTTGACTTGACTTAAGTGACATACTAACGATATTGTACAAATTATTACAACTACTGACACGTTAACAAATAGAAGGACAATCCCATTCGATCCCGCGTGTCTTATTTATAAACACTGTAATTATTTCGTTGCTATTTTCAATCCAAACAATGTAACTTTCACTAAGCGAGCGTTTTGCTTTTCTCTTACTCATATAAATTAAACAAACATAACCTTACCTAACCCTAATTTGAATTTTGACAGTTCAGTTGATTGAAGCGTTAGCAAAATTGCAAAGTTGCATTACTGAATACTTACTAAAGCATGCAATTCTAATTACATTATTTTATATTTAAAATTGTAAACAATGAAAATAATTGTATAGCATCGCATTTGTGTAGTAAATTCGTGTAAAGCAATGTGGGTCATTATCATCCACACATTTTGCAACTTAACGATGAAAAACGCTGCTTAATTTAATTTATTGCAAAACGACCGACAGGATTTTGTTTATTAAGGATACTCAGAATTAACAACGAAATTTAATTAGCAATCAGCTAAAAAAAAATAGAAAAACATCTTTGTGTATAATGTGTACATAGCAGAACAAAAGAATTACTCAGAATTTAGAGGCCAATTACTTAATGTATTAGTAGAAAATTCTATATGGGTCAAATCGGGCCGGTGAGCAGGTCACTTGCTAAAATCGCGTTTTCGGAATTTTTTTTGGAACGTTTATGGATTTTAAGTGGATTTAAGATAAACCATGATGAATTTGCCAAAATAATTGTCACCTTTGTTGTTGTTTTGTGAAAGCTGAATTTATAGACGCGAAAAAATCTCGTGCATTGTGTGGGTGATGCTCTTAAATTTTGGCGAGAGGCAAATTCGGAAACTGGGACGCTAAATGAAATATACGAGGTGCCCAAAAATATTTTAGCAACTAATTAAATTTATAATCAACAAAAATAAATTTCCATTAATTATTTTTTTAATTAAAAATAATTGTTTTCGGCGGAATATTTTGTTTACAATTTAATAAGTCGAAAAATTAAAACCCAACCGCAACGAATTAATTTATGCAAATTACGTTATTCGCAGCCTATATTTCGCGGTAATTATTATTATTGATATTTCGAACCCCGTATATGCTAAAAAATTATTAATATCAGGTTTGGCTAACATAAATGAGTCACTCAGCTTTCAATATTATTTTATCTTTCACTTTTTAGTCTGTTAAAAGAAGCTTGAATTATTCGAAAACGTTTAAATTTATTGTTCTCGATAAAATCTGCAAGTTTTTCGCGTTGAAAGTGGATTTGTATATTTTTTTTGTATTTTTGCGCTATTGTAAATTTTCCAACTAATTTGAAAATGCCTTGCTTCGTTAATTTCGCAAAGTTTAGTCACGTTTTCTTGCCTTTTGAATCCACCTACTTCGCTACAATTGCTCATATTTAGTTCCACTTTTACCCAGCTGGATGGAAAATTTGAATAAAAATATTCCAGGATTTCCAAAAACCATCACACCATAAGATCCACTTCGTGGCGATCTGCTGATGATGGTTTTTGGTGGGGCTCCGTCGCCAATGCAAAACTATATAACCACCATCCAGGATGCGATATCGTTAGTTCGTGCTCTCTAATAAAGAGTTGTGGGTCTCCTAATACCAATTAATTTAATTTAAGAAATCACCAAAAAGTTTAGAAAAATGAATCGTTTTATTGTGTTGGCTGTAGTCGGTTTAGCCGTTCTCGCTTTTGCTGCCGAAGAGAAGAAGGAAGATGCCAAAGATGCAGCAGATCGACCAAAAACTTTCAAGAGACTTATTCCGGCTGATGTGTTGAGAGGTATTTTTTTTATTCAAAATATTTTTGATTCAAAAAATTCCAAAAACCAATTTTTTTAAAATGATTTTTTTCAAAATAACGCAAAAATCGCGCTGTAGCCCAATTAAACTGAATTAATTCGAGATATTTAGACAAAATTTGTTCAAAAAATATTAAAATTGACTAAGAAATTTGGAAAAAAAAATTCAAAAATTATTTAAAAATGATCGTAATGCAAGAATCCGTTGATATTATTTTAACACGAATTATTTTGCATTCAAAAACAATTATTTCAGAATTAAAAAAAAATATTTTGTATAAAAAAAAATTATAAAAATTGCCCACGGGCCATAATCACCATTTTGCGCCCTTGATAAGTTAATTTTAAACTCTAAATAATTTTTATTCAATTATTTGGATACATAAAAAATCCATAAAAGTCGCCAATAAATTATTAATAAATTTCTTCGTTATTATCGTTAACAAAAATATAAAAAAAATTACCTAACAAGAAAATAAAAATTCCCCGCCTTAAATTATCTAATAGTAATATTCCTAAAGGCATTTTACCTATTAATCCGATCTGATTAAATTCTATTGCATAAAAGAATTCTAAAAGAGACGGAAGTGGGTCATAAATAAATAAATAAATGTGTTGTTGTTACCGAGTAGGTATAATTTGTTGTAATATAGAGCGAGCGTGTAGGTTTTGAAATTGTAAAAATTGGCGTTTCGATTCTTAAAATCATTTAATTAAACATTACAATAACGCAACCCATTCAACATTATTGCATACTTTCACCTCTACATTTTACATGCAACCCAAAGAGATCCATATAAAACATTCTGACATTGAATTGCGAAACAGTCGCATTAGCATAATAAATGGCAAACACACTTTGATTAATGCGGCGAAGACGGAAAAAGACAACGAGGAAGTGTGTCACTTGAATGTACAAGTAAAAGTTTATGTTTATTATGTTAAATCGAAAGCGAAGCGACCCTGACGATCGTGATGCATCGCAAAAAATTATTATTATTATTGCAAGATTTTATGTATTTCAGTAAATTCAACAAAAACTGGTCTACCTATTTAATAATCATGAAACCACACCCGTTGAATATATTTTGTCACATAGAACAATTATTGCATAAATAAATATAATGTAAAACCAATCCAAGGTCTTGAAATAATTTATTGCAATTAAACGCAATTTTCTATTTTTTTTTTTTTGTGCAATTCGAAGATGCACTTAACCTATAAATTGCTTTCACTTCAATTTCTCTACGTTATTGGCAAAAAACTATTGTATTAATTTAAATTATCTACTTACAATTGTTTTTAAACGGTTTAATTAACTAATTACACTATTATTTAGTTCAAATCACTTTTACTTTCAAACTTGACTTACAACCTCAAAACGTCAACTAGGTGGAAAATAGCATGGCTGCCAACCAAAAGTTACTGTCAGCCATTTTTGCCAGCCTGACATTTTGAAATTTGAATCTTGTTTTTTACAATTAATTTCCCGAATTTATTTATATTGAACTGCAAATGCGGCTTTGTTTCGGATTTGGTCTGCTAACCGCACAATATACAACCTGTATTGTCATAGTAAAATCATTGTTTCAGTTTCCCATCCAAAGCATGTATAGCTTAACCAAAACGGATATGCATTAACAAATAAAAAGACAATGCGATATAGCATAATGAATGCCTGACAAGTTTTTTAATAGAATAGTTAATAAAGAACCCTGAAACGCGCAAGAAATTACACGCTCGTTTAAAATGATTCTATAATTTCGCGTTTCCTGCGTCTGCAAATTGTAGTTTCTCATAAAAAAATTGCACTAAAAAGTGGTCGTACATGGTCAACCAAGCAAATGAAATGACTCACGATTTTATTTTTCGATTGCAGATTTCCCAGGCATGTGCTTTGCGTCCACCCGTTGTGCTACAGTAGAACCGGGCAAAACATGGGAATTGCATCCGTTCTGCGGACGTTCCACTTGCGTAGTCTCCGAAGATAAGCCACCACGTCTGTTGGAGTTGGTCGAGGATTGCGGACCGCTTCCGCTTGCCAATCCCAAGTGCAAGTTGGACGAAGGTATATTTTAATTCTGCCGCCAAATTTTTGACTTTTTTGACTATTTTGGATTTTTTTTTGCAGATAAAACCAACAAAACCGCTCCATTCCCAGGATGTTGCCCAATTTTCAAATGCGAAGAAGGCGCCAAATTGGATTACCCCGAAATTCCAACTGTTGCGCCAGTGCCAGCCGATGCTGAAGCCCCTTCCACCACCGCAGCTACACCTAAAGCTTAAATTTCTTCATTTTAATTTTGGAATAATTTATTTCTATCTTCTAACTTTCCTGTCTTCTAAAAGCTGAAATAATACTTTTACTTTTTAGTCATTAAAACAACATAGTAAAAGACATACTTTTATCTAGAATCTAATAATATGAATGTGATACATTTCTAATACTTTTGTTTTGTTTTTTTATTTTGTATTTGTATTATTTTTTCCGTTTTGTATTAATAATTTGTATTGTGTAATCGTGATTCGGAAATAAATTAATTTATTAGTAAATTTATATTATTTTATTTTTGAGGAAAAAAAACCAAAAAGTTTTATTAAAAAGTTTATTGGAAAAAGTAACTACGAATTAATTAGATTTCTGAAGAAACAAATAGATACATACAGTACTAAAAAATATAATTTCGGTACTTTCCTGGAATTAATTACAATCAACAATCTATAACTTGCTTACTATTTAAATTTCTTACAGTAATAAATTCCCTCTACATTTATGCAGGGCTAACAATCAATTCAATACTTAACACAATCAATAAGTAAATATATATATAGTATAACAAAAATGAAAATATATTAAAATATGCATCAAACAACCCTGCACAACGCCAAACCCAATAAAAAAACAATAAAACTCTTCTAAAGTGAACTAATTAATAGGAAGAGCTACATCAGGTAATTACATAATAAATATGTAATCTAAAATAGTGCTAAAATTAAAAATTACAAAATAATATTAATATAATTATAGGGAGAAATAACTCGTATTATTAGCCCCCTGAACAATTTGTCAATCATTTACAACCCTACGAAACTTACGTGGAGGTTGAACTGAGTCTTCATCGAAACTCTCATATGCGTATTCGGGCATCAACTTTTCCAATTGCTCGTCGAAGAATTTTTCCAACGTTTTGGCATCGGTGTACACTTGAGAATCTTCCTAACGAAACAAAAACGCGCCAAAAATTAGGAAAGTGCTTTGCGAAAATAGGCAACTTATTATACAGGGTACAGTCGCAAAATAATCGTACTGCCCTCTGTTGATCTAATTAAGAACTATAAAGCCGGATTTACATTGTACACGTCTTTTACGACTTTTCGCGTGGCAGATAGTAAATTCGAATACTTGGCAAAAGCAGACAATTTTTTTAAAATAATTTAAATATTTTTTTAAATAATAAAAAATAAAACTTACCGGATTGTAGGTATACGCATTCCTAAACATCAATCGCACATCCCTAATAAAATGCTCAATGCTTGTATAGTGATTTTCCGCACTCCATTGCAACTTTTGCCTAATTGTGTCCAATGCAATTGGCTGCTTAATTATTGCGTGATAATCTACATGCTAAAAAAATCATTCAAATTAAAACTAAACAATTTAGTAGTCAAAATAACGCACCTCCGGACCTATAACTTCCCTAAAGGGCAAACTAGGATCATATTGGCAGTACATTTCTAAAATAACCCTCTCCAGTACTTTCTTATCCCTCGTCCGCAATTCCGTTTCAAAACCAACGCGCATGCCCTCTTCCGGAATATCCGCAAAATTCAAACAAAGCAAACATTGCCACGTATCCGTTTCCCTAAAAAAAACAAATATAATTAATTTCAAACAAATATAATTAATGTCAAATAACTTACTCCACCCGCAAATTCGGTATATGACAATACTGATGAAAAACCTTCGGACACTTATCACAACACACCAACTCGCCGCCATCCATACAAACAGCACACCAATCCTCATTCGGATCCTCCTTGCCCGACTCGCTCGTCTCCGACTTGATCTTCACCGATGGTCCCGCATCGCCCGTCGAACTATCCACATGTGGCGATCCCCCCTTTTGCCGCCCTTCCGACAACACTTGCACGCCATTCGAATCCAACTTGGCAATCGTCGCCATCAAGTCCTTCACCGAATCCTCGCACAAACTGTCCAAATTCCGCTCGGGATCGGACCGACCTTGCACGTGATTCGGACTGGGCGTTTTCGGAATGGTCGAAGTGACGGTGGCCGGCTGGTTTTTGGGATCGGATTGCAATTGGTGGCGTAACGTGATTTTGAAGTTGTCGTTGATGCCGGGGAGAGTCATCATGGAGCGATTGAGGCCCGCGTGATGGAATGCTACAACAAATTCGTCAAAATACTAAACGATTTAGCGTAAAATGAAGTATTACCTGCGAGATTCTGTTGCGGCGTGTGCCACTTCACCCCGCCCCCACTCGCCGAGGCCCCATTGAACTGCGCCCGCTGTATCGCTACCCGATTCGGCATCAAAGCCCGCACCGGGCCTTGTGGCGGTTGCGGCGGCCGACACATCGCCGCCGGATTACTGAACCGATTTTGAAACAATCCCGGCTCAATCGCTTGATACTGCGCGGGACCCGTTTGGATGTAAACGGGATTGTTCGCATTTTGATTGGGCTGCAGTAGATGTCTCAGATTCGTTCTACCGGACAACATATTTTGCGGATGCGTTGATGAAGAAACCTACAAAAGAAAATCGATTAGTCTCTCTAAATAAAAATCAATGCCTTGTAGATGAAGTAAAACCACAATTTGATTCACCTTTAAACAAACGTGCATTCATTTTATTAAATAATTACATTATTCGAATATCTCATAACTTAACAATTCAAATTTCGCTCACTGATATCGCTGCTCCGGTTGGAACACTTCATACCCACCAAACCAACTTACTTGTTGCTGCTGATGATTGACGCCACCAATAGCGTTCTGCATTCGTGGCGGCAAACCGCTGCGATTCATCTGTATGCGTTGCTGCATGCGCGACATATTCATGTGCGTCATGTTGTTAAACTGCGGCTGCGACATCGGCTGTAGATTCATGTTGGGCAAACGACTTGAATGGTTCGGATTCAAAGCCGAGTTAAGATTCGAACGCATGTTGTCGTTGATTTGTTGCGCGTTCATAATTCCTTGTTGGAATTGCGAGGAAGTCATGGTTTGGTATTGGCTGTACGGCGGTGGCGGCGCCGATGTGCGTTGCGGTTGAGGATAATTCGACGATTGTTGTTGCTGTTGTTGGGGATGTTGTTGCTGTTGTTGCTGTTGCATTATGGGTGATTGTTGTTGTGGGGGTTGAGAATGGCCGGGACTTGGCGAGTCGGGGCGTAGTAGTGCGTTTGGGGGGCTGGTGGCATTATTTGGGGAGTAGATGCGACCGTCTACCACGATCATGCCAATTGTTGTCATTACTAGATTGAATAAATTATTAATTAATTTGCTTACATAATATCGATTGCAAAAATAACTCATGTTGCCAACCCAAAAATATAAAATGTTTATACAATTTTGTTTTGATCGCCATCTATTGCCCTATTTCGAAACCAAAAAGCCTGACTTACACCGTACAAACTTTGCTTATACGATTTTTTTTTGCAAACGATAATAATTAATAATAATAATAATTAAATACCGGAAGAAAGTCCTTCAAAGCAAGCATTAAAATAATTAATAGCAATTAAATCACTGGATATTTTTTTTACGTGAATAATAAAAGCGCTAAAACCCATGCAATAAAACCAAGTACCAAAAATATTTACCTTTAATAAGCGCAGGAACATTATCAAGGGCCAAATGTATCCGAACCGGAATTTCCGGATTTGGAATATCCGCTCTTCTCGACTTAATTCGCATCAAATGATCGGTCACATGCCGTTTACTGGATAACAATGCAGTATCACTACCATTATCCAACGCATTCTGCGTAAAATCGATACAATAATCCGTCATCCGAGAGAGCTGTTCGAGTGCCATTTTTTTCTCTTGCAAAGTCGATTGCTTCGCTTCGCACACTTCAGTTAACTCGGACACCAATTCTTTGCCACGCACATTTATCGTATTCGTCAATCTAAATTAATTCAAAAATGGTATTGCTGGTTGCCTACTATTTATTTCTAGTAACTTACTTGACGACAAATTGTGTAATTTCGGTGACAATCGCGCTTTTCTTCTCCGATATCAACTTCTGGCGCTCCTCGATCACTTTCATTGCACTGGCGAGCAACGCTCTTTTGTACCTAAACAATTAATTAAATTAAATATTCAAGTTAATAACGAAAAACTTACCCAACATCCTTCAGCATTTCCGCAATATACTTCCGAGCATCGGACGCAATTTCGTTTGTAAATTTGTACGTGTGCTGTCTGTGCTCCGTCAATTGGCAGTCGCGACAAGTCATCTTGTCGCACGTCTCACAAAATAAAGTCAACTTCTCATTTGGATGATTCGAACAGAACAAGCTGGCGTTTGTGCCGTTCGAGCTGGCATTCGCCTCCATAATGCCTTCTTCTTTCGGCTTGATTGTGTGGTCCTTAGTGATTTTTAAGCGCTGATGCGCTTGCACGCAATTATCGCAAATGAATTCCGAGCAATCCGTGCAATAGCTGGACGCTACGGCATCGTCACTGCAACTGCTACATTTTAAGTCGTCCATTTTCGAGGTTTGCTCGTCCGTGTTGGTGGATTCGAGGAGGAATTGGTTGTCGATGATTTTCGATGAGCGAGTGTTGAGAGAGCAGAGGGAACATTCCACTACGTCTGCTTAAAATAATACATAACAAATAAATACGACAAAAATTGTAAGAAATTAACTCACTTTTCGCTTGATATGTAGAATCATAAAGTCGCAAATTTAAGCAACTGTTGCACGCATTGTGCAAACATTCCAATAACTTCGGATTATCACTAACCGTGAGAACCTGATCGCAAAACGCACACTTGAAAACGTACCCCTCACGTGTCGTGGGACTTTCAACGTGTTGCTCTTCGACGGAATCATCTAACTTGTCCACACTTTCTTTTTCAATGCTGTTAGACTCCGCCAGAATTTCATCAATCATATCCTGATCCATGTTATCGCTAGTGTGCAATGTTGCGTTTATTTCCTCGGCATTGTTTTCACACAGAATTGGAATGTAGCTGGGATCATTCATTTCAACCGTAATGTTGTTTGGTTCAGCCATGGTTGTTGAATTTTCGCGTTCAAGGTAGTTTTATGTAAATTTGCAAATTGTGTTGTTTTGTAAGTTACATGGTCTTCTTGGATTGTTGCATACGTAGTTTTTAGAGATAATTGCTGGCTATTTTAGGCACATTGTAGATGATGCACATTTTCTAGACGATTTCACTGTATTTCGCTGAAGTTTTCAGTTATCAAAATATTACTATGACGTTGGTGGCGCAATGGCGCCAATGGTACGGTTGGTATCATTGTCACTTGAAGTAATTCTAATCTATTTTAATCGTATTTTAATGGTTATTAAATAGTATATAATGTTCTGTTACATTATTACTATCTTTTGTTATACGATTATAAGCAAACTTGTATTTTACGATTCTGTTTAAATCATTTTAGAAATGATGTCTAAAGTTACGGTCAAGTTAATTCTTTATTCAAATGATTTATAATGTACAATTATTGTTAATTAATATTGATTAGTATATTTGATTAATTAAAGCTTAATTGTACAAGAAATTATAATAACTAAACTATAATTATATAATCCAAATTAAACCACCAAAAAAGATTGACACTTGACAAATGACAGATAAAAGAGCAAAATCTGCATGTTGAGGAAATTTTGGTTATATACAAAAAACAATTCAAAATTACTAGTTTAAAATGACGAGGTACGTATTTAACAAACCCATATTTATGTAGTATAATTAGTTTTACCTTTATCTTGCGATAAGGTGCTTAAATTTCCATTCAATATTAGTCAGTAATTTGTAAATTTATTGCAGGGCAAATATAGAATTAGGCAATGTTACTCCACATAATATAAAACAATTAAAACGACTTAATAGTGTGGTGTTTCCGGTTTCGTATAACGATAAGTTCTACAAGGACGTTTTAGAAGCGGGCGAATTAGCAAAACTGGCCTATTACAATGATATCGTGGTTGGAGCTGTTTGCTGCCGGATCGACACTTCGGAAAAAACTAGGAAATTGTATATTATGACCCTTGGTTGTTTGTATCCCTATCGTCGTCTGGGAATTGGCACTTTGATGGTAGAGCACGTTTTAAAGTACGTCAAGAAAGACGGAAAATTCGATAGCATATTTTTGTAAGTATACTTTAAAGCGTTTGCGTTGAAACTAATTATTATAATTCTGCAAGGCATGTGCAAGTCAACAATGAAAGTGCGATTGATTTCTACAAAAAGTTTGGCTTCGAAATTGTCGAAACGAAAGAACATTACTATAAGCGAATTGAACCAGCTAATGCTCACGTTTTGCAAAAGACACTGCGGAAAAAGGGGCAATCCAATGGAATAATCGAATAGCAAACCAAAACTACTATTAATTTTTCTAACCAATTTTTTCTTGCAGTATTTTTAACTTTTTTTGTGTTAAAACTTACTGGCAGTTGATTTATTTTGTTTATTTGTTGTAAATAATCGACTAATAAAACGGTTTTTCACTATTTTCATATTTTTATTTATAAAGATGGCGCTTATAAACAAAAGTCCCTAGATCTAGTGACTTATGGTACCTTTACAAGTATTTTGTGTATTTATTTGGTTACTACACAAAATTATCCCTTGCTTTTTCGTTTCAAACTATTTACTCGCTTGCTGTAGCCATGCTTTAATAGAATCTTACAAATCTTCGATTTGCTGCATCGAAGTTCCTTCGCAATGCCTGCGAGCGACACATTCGGATTGGCCTTTACAATTTCGCACACTAATGTTTCGCAATTATCTCTCTCCACATCATGACTGTTTTTCTTGTGAGGAATAACGCATCCAAACTTTTCAAAGTTGTCGATAATAGTGCTTATTGTATTTATCGCAGGCAAACATTTTTTATCGTTGCCTTCTTTAATCGCTAGCGATACATTTCGTTTGGAATATCCGCTATAATACCATTCGATAATTTGAATCTTTTGTTTCAAACTTAATTTCATTATCAATTAATTCAAAACAGCTGCAGCGAAAAATATAAACTAACCCTAAATATTTTGACAAGTGCAAGCAAACAAAAAGAAGCGCGCGAAATTTGAATTTGTTTAATTAATGTAGTGTTGAATTAAAACACAATAATTGTGTTAGCATTGGTTTTACAACCGTAGTGAAAATCCAGTATATGATTTTTGGTTTGAGCCCCCCATGAGGACCCGAAGGTTCTGCTGCACATCCATAAGGAAGCGGTGGCCCTTCTGCTTTGCCTTTCGACATGTTTTGCCCAGAGTAGTTTTTTTTTTATCTAGGATGACTCCAAGATATTTAACCGACTCCGAGAGTGTAGGGGGGTGACCCGCGAGTTTGGGTTCTTTAAACGAGATTTTCCTTTTGTTTGTGAACTGTGTGTGAACTTTGTGACTGTTTAGTCGGGTTTACCGACAGTCCTCTTGCCTTACACCATTCAGTGACTATCTTCAGTGACCTCGTCATAATCTCCTACACTATTTTCGGATACTTGCCGATGGCCAAGATGACAATGTCGTCTGCGTAGCCTTGTGCGTATAATACACCCGATGGGTTCAGGGCCCGTATGAGTTCGTCTTTCTCAGTAGTTTACGTGTATGCACTCGCATTGTTTGGATTTCGGGGTTCCACCAAGTCACCCTTTTCCCCAGTTTTTGTGTCTTCAGTTGGCAGTGCTCCTCATAAGAAGATACCACCGCCTCCCGAACAAAGTTTGCAATAATTGTGTTACGAATTTATTAAACAACGTTCATCTAATACTGATTTTCCTAAGTATGGTATAGTAAATAAGAGGCCTTTATAATTTGTACAATAGCTAAAATTAAGTAATCTATTAATTTTATAGAAAGTAGAGCTAATCAAAATAAACCATCACAGACTAAAGTAATTAATTAATATCCAAAACACCAGATCTAGTACCCAACTTTAACAATAATTGTCGCTGTATAAAGCATTGAAGAACGTCATTAAATTCAACCAATTAAATCGCGTTGTTTGAAACTCGTGACCACCACCAAGCATTTTGATTGATCAATTCAAATTAATGCCGCCATGGCGTTCTTCAAAGCTCTAATTTATAAACATAACAATAGAAGCATTTTAAGCTAACTTCCCAGCTATATAAAACACCTTATGTATAACAAAGTAAAAATATAATGCACTTAATTATCTAGTCACTCAATAGAGATTTAATAAATATGTTAAATAGTGTTAAGTATTTTTCTTTTTAATATACTTGAGTATAATTTAGAATACAATTTTATGTAACCATGCGTCAAAAACATGTACAAAAATATACAAAATTAAATCATTTGTTTGGACGTATTTCTAAACATTATTTTTTTAGTTTTATTTCAATATTTTCCTTAATATTTTACTAATAATTTAAAATACTTCACAATTTAGTTATCTAATTATTGTGGTTTCTTATCGGGCAACGGCGGTAAATTATCCAGATCTAACAACTCGTTTAGTATTGCTACGCAAACCTTAGAGCCTTCATACGCCTCCTTCGAAATCTAATAAATTAATTACGATTTTAAATTGTCGAAAATTAAATTAGCGTAAATATTGTACATACCAGTGAGAAATTCAAAAATCCATGCGGCAATCCATCCAAAATCCTCAACTTCACATCCTTATTCAATCCCTTTAACCGCTTCGCAAACATCACGCAATCGTCCAAACACGGATCCAAGTGCACACTCTACAAAAATACAATCAAAACCAATTACCCAAAAATAAATAAAATTACCAAAATTCTCGTGGGTGGAAACTTCGCCAAATCCTCACTCGCTGCAAAATACGGACTCAAATACGGATCCTTAGGCACACTGAATCGGAACTCATCCAATAAACTGCACTCCCGATCGACATCCAAATACCGCTCGGCTGCACTCGGCTTGTTCTCGCCGAAAAACTTACTAAACCTGCCTTTCAAATTCGTAACGAAACTCGACACTTTCGTTTGCAACGAATTATCGAACACCGTCGACGACGATGTACTCTCCTGCTTCAAAACGGCCACCCTCGTACCGTCCGTTTCCGTATCCGAATCCAACACATACTTCTCCAAAAAGTCCGAAACGTATTTCTGACTTTGATCAATATCAGACGGATTCAAATCGATCTCTTTCACTTCGTCGTTCGTCAACGAGCCGTACGTTAACGTGTCGGACGTTTCGGAAATCGGCGATTTATGCGCCTGCAATTCCATCAAATCCGATTCGGATATTTCCTCGAAACTTTCGGTATCCGAATTGTTGTCGCCGTCGGTTACGTCTTTTTTTAGCTTTGGATCGGGACACGCGTACGCTAAACAGAAACGTTTGTAAGTATGCAACCAACAATACACCAAATTGCATACAAACCTTTTAAACACCGCATCATGAAGCCAAACGGCAATAACGGATCCATCATACAAAGCAACCGAGCGGGCGATGGAACAAAATTAACCACAGTCGGCACATAAGCGATAAGCAACCCCATTGGCGTCGGAATATTTAAATTAATACACTTTAACGTAGCGGCCAACAGCAAATTCGCACCAGCCGAATCTCCAGCAGCGATAATCCGCTCTCCACTAGTGCCCAACATATCCAAATTCTTCAACGCCCAAGCATAGGCGTACGTCACATCTTCCAACGCTCTTGGAAACGGGGCTTCCGGCGCCAAATTATAATCAATACTCAGAATCGGCACGCCGATATGTTTAGCCCAATCGCGCAGATAGCCTTCATGCGATTTCGACGATTGCGCGACAAATCCACCGCCGTGGCAATGGATTAGCAAGCCTCGGGCTTGCGGCTCTACATATTTGTTGTCCGCAGTTCCAATCATTCCTTCGTGGATTTTATGACTGATTAAACGCACTTGCAACGGTTTAGCACCCAGAAATGAGGATGGTATAGGCACCTCAATTTTCTTGCCGTTTATTGTGAGCGTAAGTGGTTCGGGTAGTATGTCGATGATTTTCGAGATGGCGACACTTGGTGCTACCACCGTTGGTAAATGGTTCATTAATTCGCCTTCGGATAGGAACCAGAACGCTTTGCAAAAGTCGACATCCGCGTTCTGCGAGATGTTTACGATGCGTTTCGCTCGCTGTTCGGGGTCGGTTAAGTATTTGGTACTCAGCATGACTGAATTGGTGGCTTTTGAAAACATGGAGCCTTGACTGTAGTAGACTTCGGAGAATATGGTCATGGATAAGGTGATGAATTGTAAAACGTGACGTAGTGAGTTACAGTACTGAAAATAGTAAATAAAAAAACTCGGCTCCCAACTGACGGATTTTTAGGTTATGGTCAAAACCACAAATGATAGTGTCAAACTGTCAAACTTTATGACCTTCAACACAACATTAAGTGTTGCCAACAAAAAAACTATAAAATCCCTACGCAATATTGTTTACCTATTTATTAATAATAATTGCATTTATTAATAACTTTTAATGATCGTTAATTGACATTACCTTGCATTTTTTTAATAAATTGACGCAATAGAATAATAAAATTATAAGATATTAAAAAATAAAGTGCCATCTAGTGCCCGATTTCAAAACCAAAAAGCCCGACTTACACCGCACAAATAAAATAAAATTGTGACTCACTTGAAAACCCATGGATCTACCATAGAAGCAATACTGATTAATATCCTCGCAATGAGACAACAATTCCTCCGGTGAATGTTCCTCGCCCGGAAACAAACTTCCCTTCTCGCTCCAGGAAATCAGCGTTTCCAAATGTTTCAAACACGTGTCCAAGCTCGAGAATAAATGGGAACAAGATTCAATCTCTCTGCAATTATTATTAGTATTTAATTAGTTAGTGGAAACCGAATTAGCAGTCATACTAACTTCGTAGCAACGCTTTTCCTAAACAGTACACTATCTCTTTTAAGGCAAACTTTGCGATTCAGTTCGATGGCGTGTGCAATAGCCATGTTTACAATATGGATAAAGCTGCGATACCCATTTCCTGGCGTGTCTTCGTCAAAGTCAAATTCCTGTACGTGTTTTTCGATTCGCAATATTTTAGGCCACAATATATCCACTTCATCCTTGATCGCA